>VCJN01001995.1:0-57780 GCA_006384855.1 Tetraselmis striata
CGCGCCTTTCCACGCGCGCACTGCCTGTCTCCCGGCCCGGTGCGTGCCTGTATCCCGGCCCGCCGGGCGCTCTGTTTCCACCCTCTTCCTCCCCACAGTCCCCGCAGCTCGAGCCCGGCTCGCTGCTCCCACTGTAAGATGCTCCGAGCACGTCCACTCACCATCACCTGCGCGGTTGAGCCGTTTAGCTTATGGGCCCTCACACGTCACGTGGGCGCGAGACAGTGGGGTGCAGGGAGAAGTCCGTGCGTTCGGCGCACGTCCGGAGTCGTTCGAAAATCGGCCGAGGTGGCCGCCACAAGGGCGCCGAAAACTAGCCCACAAGGGGCGAGGGATGCACGCTAAGCCTCCAGCGCCAGTACACAACTTTCCCGACACCGTATCGGGGTTCCGCCTACCGGCCCGAGAGAGCCAGCCTCCGGGGCTGCGCTCAACAGATAAATCTCCAGGACAAGTCTTAGCTTTTACATTTAAATTTAGATCCCCGAACCCCGCGGACAGCGACAACACAGTGGAACGTCCCGCCTGCCACCTTCGCCGAAGTGGACGACCGTTGTGGTGCTGCCTGCCTGCCAAATTGAAATTGATTACAACTGCTAGTCAGCTGCGTCCACTGGCCCAGACTGAGTTGTTCTTAGAACCTACTATCTCTGACCATGGTAGGGAACACTAGGTGTAATTACAGCTCAAGGTAACAAGCCTTCCTCCAGTGTGCCCAAGCCCCTCCTCTTTCCAGTGGGCTAAAGCTAGGACAGCAGCCGCCCCCTGCTGTCCCTACCTAAGTCAGGCCTATCCCATTCAGAGCTCAGCAGGCAAGCTTAGGCAGCCGAAGCGTCCCGCCTGCGGCTACCAAGGTGAGATGGGGGAAGGGGGCTGACCGGGATAGCTATGTGGTGCTCAGTATTTATGCACCGCTGAGCCGGCTAGTTTGATTGTGGGGGCTGCAATGCCCCCCGATATGTAATTGGTTGGGTGTTGCCTGTGGTGGTTGTGGGAATCAGCGGTGTGTGTTGAGTGTGTGTGGAGAGTAACCTGGTGTGTGCTGGTGTGTGAGCTGCACCGGGCACAGGGTTAGTGGTGGGCGGTGGTCTTGAGTTAGCTAGCTTGGTGGTTTCTGCAGTGGCTTGCTCAACAGCTTATTTACTGATGCGAGCTGGCAGACGGCTGGGTTGTATCCTCGTCTGTTTCCCACTCCTTGTCTTTAGCCGCGGGTGCCAAAGAGGCGTGGCTTGCTCCAGCTGCAGGTGCGGGTGGCACCGTCCGAGCGGCTGCGGCCCCTGGGCTGCTTCTTCTTATGTGTAGCCTTTGTGGCTGCCTTGCCCTTGCATGCTTGGGTGGACTGGCTGGGGGGGCGCTCCAGGTGGACGGAGAGGCGCTGTGGGTGGCGCAGCTGGTGTGACTCCGCTGCGAGGTTGGCCAGTTCGGCGGCTATTGCTCGTTTCCTGGCAGGAGATGACTGTGCCAAAGACTCAGTGGTTGCGGTGGTGAGGTGGTTCAGTTCTGCCAAGCGTTCTGTAGTGCCATTGGGTGTGCCTTCCCGAAATGTGCGGTGCACTGCTGAGCGTTGGAGGGAATTGAGGGAGATGTCAGCTAGACATGGTGCCGCTGCTGCTGCACGTTGGGCGGTGTCCACCTCCATGGCGGTGTCGTTGTCCTCGTAGTTGAGCTCGAGTTCGTCCTCGTCGTCCGCCTCCGCTCCAAGCATGGCAGTTGCCGCGGAGGCTGTGGCTGTAGGTGCAGGGGCCGGGGGGGCTGTTCTGGGAGCGCGCTCCGGTGCTGCTCCGCGCTGGTCGATGGCTGCCACTTCGTCCGCAACCGCTCCTCTTCTCGGTGGTGGGTGCTCGAACCCTGGAAGTGGAGCGTCGCGGACTGGGGGTGCGGTCTGGGCTGTTGGAGGTGGTTGTCAGATTGGACTTGCAAATTAGGTAGAGTCAGTCAATTAGATTCGTGTGTGTGTGTGTGTGTGTGTGTATAGGTGCGCATGCAAGTGTAGGAGAGGAAAGGTACGGGATGGCGGGCAGTTTGTATTTTCAACGCTGCCACACGCTTCATATCAAATCATTCCGTTACAGACTTACCTGCTTGCGCGAATTCCGCTGATAGGTAGTTGATAGGTGCCTCCTTGCAGCGCCTAATACAGTATGTGACATTTTCGCTTTTATGATGAGTCTGCCACCTCTTAATATGCGAATTTGTTGGTGAAATACCAGTGGAGTTAGGAATGGAATATTATTATGACGGAAGCGCATGTTTTAAAGGATCGGCAAATGTTTACAATGGATCAGAACTAGACGGCTCAACCCCGGAGGTGATGGTGAGTGGAAGTGCTCGGAGCATCTTACATTGGGAGCCGCGAACCGGGCTCGGGCTGCGGGGATTGTGGTCATGAAGAGAGTGAAAGCAGAGTGCCCGGGGGGGGGGGGGGGGGGGGGGGCGAGACATGCGCGCGTGTGCAAAGTCGCTCGGGACATGTACCCGGCTGGTGCTAGGGTATCGGCCGGTGCTAGGGCAGATTCCAATTGCCCCCCTCAATTTTACACGGGGGTCATCTCCGTCTGGGCGCTGTGTGCAATTGGAACAATGGTCGGAATCTGGCGCTAGTACAGTACTAAATAGTAGCAGTAATCAATAGCGACTACCCTATACATTCTTGATAGTTTCCGGGAGACGCGCTCCCGCATGCACTGCAATCCATGCTGCAGTGTTGCCCCGTTGTGGAGCTGGTGAGCCGGAGCTGGCTGGTGATGAGGCCACGAGGGCGCCATCTTCGTGCCCTGGGGGATGCCGGGCAGTGCCCTGCGCAAGATGCTTCTGGCAGCCTCAGTCTCCGCGAGCGGCGGGCTGCTGAGCACGAGCTGTTGTTAGCCAACGCAGTCGGGGGAGCACAGGGAGGGCTGCTCGTAGCTGAGCTGCCGGCACCCAATAGCAGCGCTGCCTCGCTGCCCCATCGCGCACGCACCCCTCCAGGTCAACGGGCAGATAGCCAACACGGAGCTCAGGCAGCTCATACACATGCTGCTCGTAGGCGGGCTGCTGATCCGGATGGTGCACTCGCCCTCCTCGCGGTCGCCACTGCGCTCGCCGATGATGCAACGGCACTAGCAGCCATTAGGCGCGGCGCGCTAGTTGGTGTTCTTGCACTCCAGCCGCCGCACTGGCTGGCCTTGTCGCCGTCGCATCGGGTTGGCCATGCGAAGAGTTGATGCCGCTGTTTGAAGCACAAAGCATTGCACGAAACACTAAGTACTGCACGACGAAGTGGATGCCCGCTACACGGTCCAGCGTCAGTGGCAAGAGCACCACGTTGTTGCGTCCGATAAGTGGGATGTGATAAGCAGGAGCTGGCTGGGTAGCCGTAGTCGGGTTGCTCATACGCTGACAACTTGTAGGCGGGCTGCCTGGAGATATGTGCTGCGATATTGGTAACGCTCGTGTTATCTCCTGTACGCGCGGTCGAAGAGTGGCCAGCAGCACCACAGCGGTCGTCCACTCCGGCAAACGTGGCAGGCGGGACGTTCCATTGTGTTGTCGCTGTCCGCGGGGTACGGGGATCTAGATCTAAATCGAAAATCTAAGCACGGTGACTTGTCCCGGAGACTTGTCTGTTGAGCGCAGCCCCGGAGGCTGGCTCGCTCGGGCCGGTAGGCGGAACCCCGATACGGTGTCGGGAGGGTTGTGCACTGGCACCGGAGGCTCAGCGTGCATCCCTCGCCCCTTGTGGGCTAGTTTTCGGCGCCCTTGTGGCAGCCGCCTCGGCCGTTTTTCGAACGACTCCGGACGTGCGCCGAACGCACAGACTTCTCCCTGCACCCCGCTCGCGCCCACGTGACGTGTAAGGGCCCATAACCTATACGGCTCAACCCCGGAGGTAATGGTGAGTGGAAGTGCTCGGAGCATCTTACAGTGGGACCCGCGAACCGGGCTCGGGCTGCGGGGACTGTGGGCAGGAAGAGAGTGAAAGCAGAGCGCCCGGCGGGCCGGGATAGAGACAGGCACACGCGCGCAAAGGCGCGCGGGACATGTATCCGGCTGTTGCTAGGGTATCGGGCAGATTCCAAGAAGAACAATTGATAGGAGAACGAAACTGCGAATAGCTGCCCTCGACATAAAAACTTAAATACTACAACTCGCGCGCACACACACACACACACACACACACACACACACACACACACACACACACACACACACACACACACACACACACACACACACACACACACACACAGGCGCGGAGGGAAGGGTGTCAAATTACCCTTCATAGACGAAGGGAAGGAAATTCAGAAATCGGGATCCGGATGTATCACCAACACAACTAGTGCCGTGGCATGGCGGGGGTGGGACGAGATCTCGGCGGATGCCCCGCCAAGCCCGCGCAGTGACGGGCTGACCGTCGTGTAGTATAGAAAGATTTTTCAGCATTGAAGAAAGTGGTAGTTATTGTTTACTACCATCCAGTAATTGGGGTTTCCTTCCGCCTGGCGCACGCTGTGTGCGTTCGCCTGCGTACACGTTACACTATGTAGTGGCACGCGTGAATTGCATGGAGCTACACACCGTTCTAAAAACACGGCAGCACGAGTGTGCTTCAACACCCAAAATCCCACTGAGAGAAGCTACCGTACAAACGAGCACAGTCATATCCATCACGACGTTGTGAGCCGACCCCTTTCGAGGTGGTATTCTTATAAAAACTAGCCGGCTATCTACTGTCCCCATCTTCCATCTACTTCGCGCCCCGCCTACCATGTGGCGGGCCTCGTCGATGCTCGTGGGTTTGTCCCGTGCAAGACGCCGTGGTTTTCCCGCACGCCCACGACCCGTGTGTGAAGACCCGCCGTCCTACTCATAAATAATCCGACCGCCGGCACCGTTTTCTTGAGTGCGAATAGCCAACTTTTGCATGCCTTCATAGAGCTTTCGACTGTAAATCACGTTTTTGTAAGGCTGGCGCTTAGACAACGCCCCCCCCCCCCCCCCTTCTCCTCGAGCCCCCATCCCGAGCGCGCATGTTGCGCGGGTTGGTGGTACAAGTGGCCCCATCTACGTGCCCTCGCCTTCATGGCACTCTCCATCTTGGCGCCGACTGCTCGGCGCCTCGGCCTAGCTGGCCGATTCAAACTCCTACCCCGGAACTAGCAGCAATTCCATGTAGTCCGGCCGGCGGTGGTCGACTCGACTACCGTGACCGAACGAGCTGCTCCCTCTGGTCGGCTACTCTTGCCTCGACGCACGACTGGTACACGGCCTAGGGCAATTGATGTCGCCCCCGAGCGAGGACGAGCACCTACGCAAGCGCACAACCATGCGGACTTTGGCTCGCGTTCTGACTCGTGCACTCCCGAGTCAGACTACATGCGCCACCGGGTGCGGCGCAACTGGCATGCCTAGGCGGACATCGGCGTCGGAGGCATGGTCGTCGACATGATCCGCAACGGCGTGCGCATCCCGTTAAAGAACAGCCCGCCCGCCCCCTTTATAATTTCATAAAGGAGTCTCAATGGAGAACACCAACCCCGACCAACTAAGCTTCATGGACGGCGAACTTGCTCGCTTCCTGGCTAGCGGAGCGTGGGAGGAAGTCCACTGCTCGCGGTGGGTCTCTCGGTTGTTCCTCGTCCCTAGGCCGGGTGTCAACAATAAGTGGCGGCTCATCATCGACCGACGACCCGCCCTCAGCCGGTACTGCGAGGAGCGGGACTTTACTTTCGAGACCCTCACTCGACTGCGCCACCTGGCCCGACCGGGTGACTACATGCTCTCCATGAACATGCAGGACGGCTTCTACGCCGTCGGCATTATTGCCCTCGAAGACCGCGACTATTTTACCGTCGACTACCGAGGCAAGCTCTACTGGTTTGCGGGGCTCCCCATGGATTGGAGCTTGACCCCTATTGCTTCTGCTCTCTTACTGCGGCGTTGAACCGCCATCTGTGGCGCCTCGACTTCGCAGTAACTTCCCAAGGGCAGCATGGGGCGACGTAAGGCCGTGCGCAACCACTTCCGTGGTTGCCGCATGCTCCCCTACTGAGACGACATCATGTTCTTTGCGTCCAGCCGGGCGCAAGCCTACGTTGTGCGCGACCGTCTCCACAACATTTCCCGCGGTAAGCCGTGCAGCATTTCGCGATCCGAATACGGTACTACGAATAATCAGTCCACGCGCTCCGTACCCGAAGTACCGCGCGCGTCGCCGCCTGAAGTACCCGCCCGGCACTGCGGGCGGCGAATCATGCATCCACTAGCACACTCTTGTCCAACCCACTAGCTTCCGCTTACCTCCTGCCCCCTTCAAGGATACAAGGCGATCATGGCTGGCTCGGGGCGCGTGTATGTTCCGGGACGGCGACCAAGAGGTCCACCCTCGCGACTGCCCCCCGATTGACCACCCCAACCAAAGATTCGCGGTTTGTTGACACTACCATACGCCTTTAGGGCCAAGACTGCTCGGATAGAAAGGCAGCTTAGTCAAAATAAGGAGGCCTAAACAATGTACGTTATTTTCTAGCTTGTCCGACCGACGAACATGTGCCATCGGTGTGAAGTTTATGGTATAGGGGCGGCGCTCAGATCGGTTGCGGCGGGGTCACCACGGAGATCTCGCAGCACGCCGCATGCGCGCCGTAGTCGTTACGACCCGCCCACCATCACCGCATAAAGAGGTACTGCTGGCGCTACGGGCGGTCGCGGTGTCGGTGGTTGACAGCCGTGGGCCTGCTAGAGGCTAGAGCATGTGCAATAATGGGTCGCGCGATGTGCGCGTTGCGCTGCCACATGTGCACACACTGTGCCAACGGCATGAACCGCATATCGGATCTTCTATTCGGACATTTTTCGCAATATCGTACGGGTTACCGTGGGGAGTGATGTGTCACCTCCATGCTCGCAAGGCTAGGTCTCAGCCGACACCCCGATAAGGGTCAGTGGGAGCCGGTAACCGACTGAAGCACCTCGTCCCGGAGTTGGACTCATATAGAGCGGTACAATTCGACCGCCCCCCCTCCCCCAAAAAGCCTATTCAATCGTTGCCACAGCCCTCGGCCTCCTCCGCCGTGCTAAGCGAGACAAACCATGGGTTCCTGTGCGGGAGCTCGCGCTCGGTCCATGGCGAGCTGGACCATTTCATGTTCCTCACCGTCAAGCCGGCGCAATTCGACTTGCGCGAGCTGCACGACGTACTCCGCACGAAGGACTCGTGCAGCGAGCGCGTCAATACGATGGCGCACAAGCTTCGACGCGACCTCGACTGCTGGAAAGTGGCGGTCACCAACCATGAAAACGGCCGCTCCATCTACAAGCCCCTGGAGACGGCCTACATGCATGTCGACAGCTCCGTCCGGCTACGCGGAGTGCGGGGCACCGTCCTCAACGAGACCACCGAGGCGCGCGGTTTCTGGCACGACGGGGATCGCGACGAGTTGCATATCACTTATAATGAGCTCAAGGCTGTTCAGTAAGCCGTGCTCACCTTCATCTCGGAGCTGCGAGGTCGACAGGTGATGCTCCACGAGGACAACACTAGGCTCCCGCACGACTTATATTGTAATACCCTGTATTTATCTTGTAATCTTACCATTAGTATGACACTCGTTTGTAGTCATTCCGTGACATACTCGTAATAAACTGCATCAGGCGCATATCATTCATCTTCACGATGCTATATCCGCGTAGGACTATTTTTGCATCTGCCTCTAGAAGCCCGACAATCTCGCTGCGCTCTGGCCTAATTCGCAATTGCGCGCGTGCGGCAATGCCAGCGATGAGTGGGCGCGCGGCAGTGGGCGGCGAGGCGCGTGGCCGTGGGCGGGCGGAATAAAATATTCACATCCGCTTATTTCGGCCGGGACCCCCACGCGGCGGCAGGCTTGCTGCTCGCGCGGGTGCCGGCGCGACCGGAACGCCCCACCGCCCGCACTGGCCCCATCACCACCCCGGGCCCGGGCCGGCACTACTCCAACCGCCGGCTTGGCGCGGGCTGCTTGGCCTTCTTGGCCGGGGACTCCGGGCTACTGCCCTCGTCGACGTTGTCGCCAGGGACGGCTTGCATGGCGGCCAGATTCTTGACCGCGTTGGTATTGTGCTTGATGATGCCGCCCGCTCTCTTCTGCTGCTGCGCTAGCACGCCTAGCACTACCAAGCCGTGGAGCTTTGGCGACGCAGCGGTGCCCGCCAGCGGCAGCGACACGGCCTTGTTGCGCTGAACACTCGATACGATCGGAGTACCGCCAAACGTAGGGACTGGGCCAAGGTCTAACACAGCAACTGCGAAAGTCAGTATGCGTCTTGATTGCTCGTCGCGGCGGTGGCTGTGTAATCAAACAAATGCGAAAACAAACGCGACTCACCTGCGGCTTCCCTGTGCGGCGTCATCACCTCGCATACCTCGAGCTAGCCTAAGGAATCTGAGTGTCGCGCGGCCAGCATTCGTCAAAGACAACTGAGATCACCGCCTCGTCCTCAGCTGCATGAGCAACATCAAACAGTAACGCAGCACGGGACGGTCAACGCCTTTGAAATTCTATTCCTCTACGCAGTCTATGCGGTCAAGTCACCCATCCGCCGACTCATTGTACCTTTCAGGGTGGACTCCACCCCCCGGCGCTCGTGGGAGCATGGCATGGACCGTCGACGGAGGCGTTATGAACGCTAGTGCCCATGTCAGATCCCAGGGGGGAGGGGGGGCTATGGTGTTGTGTTGAAGATATGGGCACGCGTCGTGTCGGGCACAAACGAGATATAATACAGCGAAACGACACCCGCATCGGACACTTGACAACCATGATGGAGGGTGCTAGGGGACGAGCAGCTACGGCACTGTCTGGCGAGTGTGCGTCACGTAGGCGTAGCCGCTTTCTAAAATAAACAAGTCCGGCGCCGCGCCTGGACAACTCGCGCTCCGCGCGAGTCGTCTTAATATCATACATATTATATCATTATGTTAATGTATAAATGATATATTATATCATGTTCTTGTATAAATATAATATATATATCAACATGTTATAATGATATAATATAATATTTGTTTTGATATAATAACAAAGTACTATATGGTATATTATGAAGTAACTTGACATTTGAATCAGCGATGCGTCGATTTTTCAGAACATTTTAAAAGAACGGGTTCTATATCACTGGCCTGCAGCTCCATGAATTGCATTGCGGTGCTGTTGGCTGTGCGCAATTTACACGGCGGTCCTTCCGCCCCGACCTCATGCTTCCTTCGTGGTCAATCCGTTCAGGCACTTCGGAACTTTGTCGCCAGCGGAGTTCCGCCGTCACCTGTCACGCACACGGCCGGGGCTGTTGCAGCGGGTCTCGGCTTGCGTGCATGATACCCTGGGCGGCATTCTCTCTGCCGGTGTGCAGATGGCCAACTAAGTATGATGCGTGGGCTCGTGCCCATTCTACGTCTTCTCATGTTATTGCTTCCACCTCGCGCGCTCGGAGTCGATCGCTGTAGAGGACCTTTCTGAGTGTCTTTTTTTGGAGATTTCCTGATGTAGCCTTCTGCTGCTAACTAATGTAAATATGCATTGCATTGCCAGCGCTTTGAAGTACCAGCGGCGAGCGTTTGCATTGCCAGCGCTTTGAAGTACCAAAGTTTTTTTTTTCATTACTAGCAGCGAGTAGCGAGTACCAATACCAGTACCAGCAGTTCTGGGGAACTGCCCTTTTGTAATTCACACCAGTATCAGCAGTACCAATAGTACTACCAACAGCGAGTAGCGAGTACCAGTAAGGATTACCAGCAGCGAGCGTTCGCATTGCCAGCGCTTTGAAGTAGTCGCTACCAGCGTTTTTTTTACATTACGAGCAACTAGTACCAGTACCAGTACCAGTACCAGTACCTTACAACCGTGAGATCGTAATCGGACGGCTGTGTAATTAATAAGGACCCGGGTGGGTGGGTGGATTATAGTACTTAGTATTATATACCAGTAGATAAGCGCTTTAGTCATGCACCTATAGGCCCGATCCGCTGCACTATACGGGTACCCGTACGGCAACAAAGCTCACCGCCGAAAAATCGACGCTTCGCCGGATAATATAGTATATAACTGTATATTATATAAGGCAGATCGTAGCAGTACTGTAGTGCGAGTACCCGGCTTGCAGCGTATCCATAGCGTAATATCCGCGTGATTCTGTTCAGCCCTGAGCCATATGCGAACCGTATTTAGCGTGTAAATGAGGACACATGTGTGTCCTCATCATTTGACACAGACGTGCTCAAAGGGTTGTATTTCGCCCGTAACTACCCCTTAACGGGGAAGGGTCCTGTAGTGAGGCTTGTAATTCGACGGTACGCGTCTGCCACAAGCCTTATAGTGCCGCAAGAGGCCGGTTGGCCCACGGTGCAGAAAAAATGTCGGCTTCTCCTAGCTACCAGTGCCGAACCCAAATCCAGGTAATCAACCAGCACCCACGCACCCGCCGCCGGCACCACCCATGGATAATTGATGGTATGTCACTATGTCCAGATCAACATAGAAGCATCACGGTTTCTCCCCGGTGTGCTTCAGCGCGACAGGGACGGCGTGATACCCCTGCGAGTGTTTGGCCGAAGGGGCGCCTTGCTTTGCCACACACCAGTGCCGAGGGGGGGGCCTATTGCCATGCGCTCAAATCCGTGCATTCGGCACACAGCGAGGGTGAGGTCCGGCAGCGAAGGGCTGGTGGGGGTCACCTCCAAGAAGTACTGCACTCCCCCAACATACATGTGGTTGCCATGCTGCTCCACCTTGGCACGCCTATTGGCTCCACCTACGGCATGCTTGCCGTATTGATAAGTTGACACCCACTGCTCGTCCCATTTAATCTTGTGCCTGGACACCACAGGCATGTCTCGGGCTGCTTATGCACAGCATGCATAACGTGTTTGTATACCAGAACTCAGCATGTCGACACTCTGTAGGCAGTTTGGAGTCAGGCGTGGGGGGGGGGGGGGGGGGGGGGGGGGGGGGCTTTATCCAAAATTTGCGCTTCCATCCTTGGGTCATGGTGTATGATACAGAGGTAGCTAGGAATGATGTCCCCTCCCCTCCCCTATCTTGCACTGGTGATACATATTTTACCTGCGGGGTAGTGCAGCGAACAACCTCATTAATCATCAACGATCATAACAAATCACTTTCGACCGCATATAAGAGTTAAATCGACTCTTGTCCGTCGATTTCACAAACCGCATTTCCTTTGCTAGCGCGGCCGGGGCAGCGGGGCGCCAACGCGCAGCGTGGTAGCAACGCGCAGCAGCGCACGCAGTAGGCGGTTCACATGGTAGTAGAAGTTGCGTATGTATATACCTGGAACATGCTGTGTTAAGATTCTGACCTAATACCTGAGTTAAGATTCTGACTAAATGGGGGGTAGAGGAGGGGCATGGGACCGGGGGGGGAAGGGGGTCACTTGATGTTCTGGGGGTCGAGCCCATTTCGTATGCGCGCTTTCATACCGGCTCAAGCTCTAGAGTGCCAGTTTCTTGAAAGTACTTATCCATCGCCTCTGCGCAGGCCGCCGAGTTAGTACGGGGATTACAACGAATGCCGTAATCGCCTTGTCCCCGAAACGGTTTTCCTTTACATTGGTAATACACCGGCACTGCGCAATCTTCGGTCGTTGTGCGTCTTGGCTCCAACTCCCGCCATCGCTGAAAATATATCCCGCATGTACGCCGCGGCGTTAATCGCCCCACCACGCCCGCGGTGGCGGTCCGCCGATGCTGCCTCCTTCTCGCCCGCCTGAGCTCTTGCGGTATGATCCCCAAGGGGGTCTGGAGGGGGAATAAAGGAGCCCCCCCCCCCCCCCCCCCCCCCCCCCGTCCGCGTGTCGTCGCTCCGTGGTCGGCAGGCCGGTCGCGCTCGCGCCAGCGCGCCGCTCGCCTCCGCAGCCGCCCTCCATGGTCAGACCGAGCTGACCGCCAGCTGACCCCTCCCGTTGGATGGCTGCGACTCCCTCAAGGCACTCAGGCTCTTGTCTCCTGGCCCCTGAATCGCTGCCATGCCCGGCCTCTCCTTCCCCTAGCGCCACCCCGCCTTTAATCACTCCGTGTTCATGTCTCCTCGCGCTCGCCGCCCTCGCCCGTTCTCACGGGACGGCTGAGGGTTTCCGGGGTGTTCCGGACGGGTCGGCCGCATGGCGCCGCCGAACACTCCGCAGTACTAGGCCGGGATTCGAGTGATTCACATGTGGAACACATATGGGTGGGGGGTGGTACGTTAGATCTTCTGCAAGTCGGTCGCGGGTCGTACCGAGGTACGAAAACGCGACGATTTTATTTCGAACAGCCCTCGCGAGCAGGCTGCCCCCGCCCGTCCGGGTCGTACATACCCCCTCCCCACCCGTAGGCAGATCTCGGAGAGGCCGACGCAAGGCCGAGGTCGTACAAGGATTAGTTTTAGCAGCCCCCCTTCACATGGCTGCTGCCCGGCGGCGCCAGCATGCGCTACATGGACTACGGGTATTATTTGAAAAGCCCCCGTAGGCCGTAGGGCTTCCCGGTCGTCGCATGACCCAAGGACCCGCGACAACCAGCCACCCCGCTCAGCCCCCTGCCGCACCCAGCCGGGCACGGGTCGTATATGGGTCACCAACGCCCACCACGCACGTTGAGGTGGAGGTGGTGCCGCCGGGCCGGCCGCACCGAGGATCCTCCGCTCCTTGTGGGCCGCTGCCTAGCGGCGGGCGCCTCTCCGCCACCATGGAAGACGCGCGGATCCCATTCTATGACCCCCCCCCCCCCCCCCCCCGGCGTGACCCTTGCAGCGAGGCTAGCGACTGCTTGCGCCTCTCCGATGGCGCGTGGCATCGTGAGCACAAATGGTGCAACCCTCCCTGGGGCCTCATCGTCGTCATCAAACTCCACTCCTCCGGCGCGGCGGCCATTGTAATTGTGCCCTACTTGCCCGACCGCAACTGGCACCATGGTTTCTCGGAAATGGCGTCAGAAGTGGTTTCTTATTCCCGCTCTCCTTGGACCTCTTTCACCCGGCCGCCTCGGCGTGCGCTTATATTGGCGTCGGTCCTCCCAATAAGTGGCCGGTGGACGCCTTTCGGCTCCCGCTCCGAGCCCGCCGGTGCCCGGCCCCGGCCTTTTGACCGCCCCTCGTCTGCGCCTTGGGCCGGCCGGCGCCCTCTTGAGTCGTGCCCCAAGATAGAGCTTGACAAACCACACAGAAGCCCCCTACCTTTGAAATGTTTATTATTACCAGTAGTTGGGGGTTTCCTTCCGCCTAGAACGCGCTGCACGCGTTCGCCTGCGTACACGTTACACAATGTGGCACGCATTCAACGCACGTAGCTGCACATCGTACTAAAAACACGGTAAGTAGTGCGAGTGTGTTTGAACACCTGAGATCTGGCAGAGAAAGAAACTACCGCCGTACAAACGAGCACGGTAGCTAGTATACGTACGTCAACTCCAACACGACACTGTGAGTCGACCCCACTTGAGATAGAACTCTTATAAAAACTAGCGGGATATCTGATGTCTCCATCCATCTTGGCGCCCCGCCTACCATATGGCGGGCCGTGTGCGTCCCCCGCTCCTCCCTCATTGCGTGCTTTCTTCACTTGATCCTTATTACTTCAGTGCGTGCCTTCTTGCGGGCTACCGACATGGTCCTTAGCAAACACTGTAACCCCAGCCAAAATTCCTCTTCGGCAAACCGCAGCCCCTCCATTTGAAGCTCACGTACTATGTTCACGTACCACCGATGACGATGACGGTACCGTGCGCGCTTGTAGCGACCACATATGCAGAGGTGTGCCTAGGGAATTCCCGGGAAAACGGGAAAACGGGATTTTCCCGGAAATTCCCGAGGAATTCCCGATCGCCAAAGAATAACAGGGAATTCCCGGAATTCCCGGGAATCCCTAGGGAACTCCTAGATACCGGCACTCTGTACCGGCTCAGGGGCCAAGGCCGTCAATGTGATGCAGATTTGCATTTCCTAGGCATGTGGGGATGTCCTTTTTAAACATATTTATCCCGTGAGCACTAATGTGGCTAGCGCAGTAATGCAGAGCGCATGCAGGTGGAGCCCTTTGCCATCGCGGCGGCCCGACAGAGTCGCGACCCAGAACCAGACTCATCTTGGGACGCTGCGAAGAAGATGAAATGGTTGCCTATCACCACTATGCCTCTATCGCTCTTCAGCTTGCGTTTCCCGAACGTTCGCCGGACCGCCCGCCAGTGCCAGCACGACTTCCGTGGCACCAAGCTAACTGCCGTGACAAGCATGAAGGGCGTCTCGGAGATCAAGGACTCCAGACACAAGAACTTTGTTGTGCGCCGGCCCTTGGCAAAGCTTCGCTACACCATGCAATTGCAGGAAGAGGCGAATAGGGAGTGCGGTGCTTCGTTGCCCCTCGACGGCATTGGGCACATGGAAATCACTTACGAGCTTGCAAGACTCCGTGCCGCGCTCAACGTCCACAAACTCGATGTCGACAACAAACACAGGTGGTTCAACGACCACCGCTTCAATGCAGACGAGAAGAAGTGCGTTTTGGACATGTTGACAATATAATGATAGACAGTGGTGTTGTACGTACGTATCTCTAGGGGCCTTTGTGGGGGGCGGGAGGGGGGGGGTGCGAGTGTTGGCTATTCGTGCCCATTAGACAATGCGATTTGAGCACTGTAACAATTAGACACTTAAAGTATTTGCCCTCGCACGCTTGCCCCACGATCATACGACGTCAAACGCAATGAATTGATGGGGTGGCGCGCGTCCTGACTTAGGTTTTTCCTCGCATCCGCTCTGCGCATGCCCAATTTTGCACGTTTTGCGCGGGTAAATAGTGAAATCGAGTGCAACCAAGGGGATTTTGTGCAATTGTGCCTCCAAAACATGCGTTTTCAGAATTTCGTGCAAAACGGCTCAAAAAAAGGCAACTTTCACAAGTGAACAACATAACATGTTTAATGAACGAGTGTTAGCCGAGCAGAGCAGACTATATATAATGCCGGCCGGGCCGGGCCAGGGCGGGGCGGCGCGGGGCGGATGCGCAAGCGGCCGGCTGGCCCGCCTGGCCGGAAGGGATGACGGCGGGGTAACGGTATCTGTCCCGGACTCAGGCAGTCGTCAAGCCTCAGGCCCTCAGTGCCCCTTGGCCGGGCTGAACAACCATGCTGACAACTTGTAGGATGACAGTCGTCCGCCCGCAGGCTGCAGGCATGCATGTGCAGTAGGGGGTCGAGAGACGGCTGATAGGGTGACAGTTTGATAAGGCAGTCGCTGCATCCGTCACTTGACGGCCGCTGGCGGGCACTCGCTCGACAGCCTGGACTCGTGTTCGCTGGGTTTGTGACAGTCGCGCCCGGATAGAGTGCCACGTAGCGCAACCGGTACATTAATTATAAATTACGGCCGGGAATTCCCGATTCCAGGGAATTCCCGGGAAAACTGGAATTCCCGGGAATTCCCGACACCCCAAATAGGTATTCCCGGGAAAGGACCACCTCTGCACATATGACCCTTACTCGACGCGATGATATTGCGTGTGCTGGTTTGAAGTTCGTTACAAGCGGTTCCGCAGGATACCGTTGAAAAATTAACCCGCTCCAGTAACGAACTTTTACACGCACTGCTGGCGGATGATTGTGGACATAACGAGGCGCTGGCGCGGCGAAAATGCAACGACAATAGTCGCTAGATGTCCCAGTGCGTATCAGGCGCACATACCTAAACTACTCGTACTAATATCTACAAGACGTGATACTTTCGTGATGAATATCAATACAGGTCGCAGTAACCACCATCCCGAGACTTGAGTGGCAGTACAGTATATATACAGGTACGCGCCGGCGCTGCTTGACGCTTCGCCGCCGCGACCGATGATGAGGGCGACTGGTCACTGCGGACGAATCCAGGAATCCTTACCCGTACTCGTAGGATTTTTACCTGCCCTGGTACCGTACTAATGGTAATGGTAATGGTCATTTGAACTAGCAGTCGTTATCGATGAGCCGCTGATCAGCTGCTACCGCGTCTGGCGGTACAGTAATAACTAAGTGGCGAATTGCTGACTTGGACGGCCATCGCCGGACCGTTGAACCGGCCAGTCTTTACCATTCTTAGTACTTTCAGACAGTACTGTGCACCGGTAGCCAGTCGTTGCGCGACCGTTGACGCCGCGGTGGGGACCCCGCCGCGCTTCATCCAGTTTCTCACACCCCGCGGTGAGCGTCCTGAGGTCCGACGACCCGCTGAGCCCGACCAGCACAATCACCGTACCGCTAGTCGCTGCCGAAGCGCGGCGTTGGGAGTCACACAGCCAGCTAGCTGCATTCAGAGCATCCCACCCGGTCTTCTCATTGCGCTGCTGCCCGCCAGCACTCACACCCAAATCCCTGACTGAACTCTGACCTACCTGCTCGAGCAGGACGCGCCATTACACCTGGACTCAATACATAGTGCAGAACACGTTCGCACCTGCCGCCGAGTCGTCTCTCGCTCCCACCCGCTCCTACCTACCTGCCGACCGACAGCCCCCCGCCTCGCGTTTCACACCGAGGTGCGGGCTGAAGCCGGGCAAGCGGGATCCTGGCATTTTCCACGAGGGGCTGTGAGTGCGATGGACAACGCCGCGGCCGCTCTAGCCGCCGCTGTGGCCAGCGTCCAGCAGCAGCAGCAGCCGGCCGCGAGTCAGCCCGGTACGGGTCATCAGCAGCTCCCCAGCGGCATCACCGCCAAGCCCGCCTCCTCTGGCCGCTTCTACGTCATCAGCGCGGCAGAGGAGCAGCCCGCCGCGTCCATGGGCCATTTTGTTCGGATTGAGAGCGGGCCCCACGACGGGTACGACGCCGCCGTGGCTAGCGTGAAAGCGGCGGCCAAGGGCGACCCGGCGGCGGCCAGCAACGGCGAGCAGCAGGCGTGCGCGGACGCAGCAGGTAAATATTCAGTGCTCCCCGAGTACTCGCAGATAACATCGCAGATAAGACACACATACAGTATACCTGTAGCGACAAAATTCATCTAAGCAACGACCAGATTGATCCTGCTCTCCCTTTGCAGGGGCCTGCACCGACCGACCGGCGTGTACACGTGAGCTAGTCGGCTCTCGGGTTCTCTTGTAGCAGCATGTGGCCTGCCCCTGTATTACCGCAACCTCGCCGGTTGACGAAGTAGCACCCTGGGTGTTCCGACCTTGTCGGCGCTGCTCTAGACCGACTGATATGCCCGCTGCCGTGGCAGACTCCGAGATGAATTACTAAACAACCTATTGCTAAGCCTCGCGAGACATTTTTACGACCTATACGACGTCTTTGCAACCTATCGTTACTCCTCCACGTTGCCGTCTCAATTCCCGGGGGGGGGGGGGGGGGGGTCTCCCGCAGTATCGGGAGCTAGAGCACAACCAACGCGCCCTCCGTCAGACGCTCGTCTCGTCCCTGAATAGACCCGCTCACCGTGTTCGCGGGTATATTATCAACGCCGTACTTTATGCTACTCGTAGGAATTCACCCGCCGCACGCACTCGACGGTTGAGGGGACACGCAGATGAGACCGTCCCTTGACATCTATGTCGACCCTCCTCTCGTTCGGTGTTAATGTCAGGCACCGCGAGGTGTCCATTCCAGTGGAGTCGTCAGACACCCTTTTGAACTGCCTCCAATTTAATGATGATTGAATGAATGGCGCACGTGCAGTATTACTATATAGCGCGGCCCCCTGTCTGACGAAATCCTGCCACCGCTCTGTACCAATCAGGCAAACACAAGGGCGGGGAGCTGGCGAAGCTCCTGCGCGAGTCCGGGACCTCTGGCCTGCCAGTGCAGCTGGAGCAGCTGCTCAGCCAGGGCGGCTCCTCCCTGGATGCCAACGCCCTGCAGCGCCTGCTGCAGGGCGGCGACCTCCGGGCAGCGGAGTCCACGAAACCGCCGCCCTCGCCTCAGCCCCAGAAGCGGACACCGTCTCCGAGCCCCGCGGACGGGTCGATCGCCACCAAGGGCGAGCTCGTCTTCCTGCCGCTGGATACGCCCGTCTGGCACCTGCCAAACACCAAGGGTGAGGACGCAGCGCGCCTTGTGACACGCGCCGAGAACGTGGAGTGGATGCGCACGATCTGGGGCAAGATGACGGACACCAAGAGCGTCATGGAGGCCATCAGGCGGCAGGCATTGGCGGCAGAGGAGAAGCAGCGCCATGACGAACAGGTGACCTGGTGATGCCCGGCGCCCCGGCGGATGATGCCTACCCGCTGCACCCCCCTTGCTATTGCACGGGGGTAGTATGCGAAGGTACTACAGGGTGGCAAAATAAATGCCGGCTTGATCTCAGTATTCTTGTCCGTAAATGGATGCCAACACATTCATAATGGAAGCATTAAGTTGTCTGTGCATGCAACCTAAGCAAGAAAACACTACGAGTATATAGACCCTCGATAATTTGGTCTATTTTACCTATGACAGATTTGTCTTGCAGTGTATGTATTACTGCTTTGCCACTTTCCATGCCCAAACATACTACCTACCCCTTGCTCCGTGGATGACAGCCTGTTGTTGTCTACCACGCCGCAGCAGGCGCAGCAGACACAGCAAAACGCGATGCTGAGCCAGCTGGCGGCGCTGCTGGGCGGCGGCCGTCAGGAGGCGCCCAGCCTAGCGCCCTCGGGGCCCATGCTCTCAGGCAGCAACAGCAGCAACAACCTCAACGCGCTGCTGTCTCAATTTCTTGCCAGCGGCGGTGCGCAGCAGCAGCAGCAGCCGCAACACCAGCCTCCGCCTCCGCCCCAACAGCATCACAGCAACAACATGCTGCAGTCGCTGCAGTGGGAGCTCGAGGCGGCCATGGCCAGGCAGCAGCAGCAGCAGCAGCAGCACGTGTCTCGC
This sequence comes from Tetraselmis striata, assembly GCA_006384855.1. Lineage (NCBI taxonomy): Eukaryota > Viridiplantae > Chlorophyta > Chlorodendrophyceae > Chlorodendrales > Chlorodendraceae > Tetraselmis > Tetraselmis striata. Next base: position 18,839 of record VCJN01001995.1, read on the forward strand.
CCGATGCCCTGCCAAACCACCTCCTCCATGGGCGGAGGGGGTGGCGGCAAGCACCGCCGCAACGCGTCCACATCGGAGATAACAAGCATGTTTGACGGCTCCTCGGGCGCGCCAAACTTCTTCCAGGGGTTCCAGCCCCCGGCGCCGCGCCACCAACGCGCCTCCAGCACCGGAGGCCACATTCCATTCTCGTCCCCTGGCAGCATGCCCGTCCGCGCGGACCTTATGCCCGGTGCCGTCGTGCCCGGGGCTGGCCAGTTTTACGTGGTCTCGGCCGACGCGCGCATCCAGCTCACCGAAAGCGGCTTCTACCTCGCCGTTATCAGCGGCCCACACGACGGCTTTGACGCCGCCATGACCTCGCTGTCGTTCTGGACCCACAAGCGCCCCTCCATGCGCGACGACGTCGACATGGTGCACATTCGCAGCGACACGCCCATCTGGCACTCGGCGGACCTCGTGCACGGGGCGCCCCTGATGGTGGTGCGCGCGGCCAGCCTGCTCGAGCCGCCGCGCCGGATGCGCGAGCCGAGCGCGCCTCCGACGCCACCCCCTCCGCAGAATGCGCCCAACCATCTGGCCGCCAGCCTGGCTGCGCTCGCCCAGCAGCTCGCATCTGGAGACGTGCAGGCCGGGCCCGGCGGCCTGAGCGCTGCGCAGCTGCAGCAGCTGCTCCTGCTTCAAGGAATGGCCGGCCAGCCGGCCGCTAAGCCCGAAGCCCCCACGGCCAGCAGACCGCCGAGGTCGGGGCGCAGCCCGGAGCCCCGCGCTGTCAACCCCACGGGTCCTGTGGCCGCCCAGGAGCCAAACAAGGCCGCACAAGCCCAGCCGGCCTCCTCCGGCGGCGAGGGCAGCCTGCAGGGCCGCAAGCGCGACGCGCCCAGCCCGCCTTCCTCTGCGCTGCCCAACAAGAAGGCGCACATGCTGCGCTGGCAGGCGGCGCACCCCGACGGCGAGGCCTCGCAGCCCGGCAGCTCCGCGCAGGACGGCGGCAACGGCGGCGGTGAGGAGGACGACTCTGCAACAGACAGCGGCGAGCTGGAAGTTGCCTGCGGTAGCAAGGGCGCGGCTCAGCACGAGATCAGCTCGCCCAACACGTCGAAGGCAGCCGCGCCGAGTGTGCCCGCCAAGAGGCCGCCGCGCCCCTCGCCCCTCAAGGTCCCCGGCAGCGGCGCGCAGGAGCTGTGAGCCAAGGAATCCAGCCCCCCACCGGAACCCAACCCCATCTCCCCCCCCCCCCCCCCCCCCCCCCCCCCCCCATTTACCCTTTCCCTCTCAAGCTCTTCTGGGTGATGGCACAGCTGACAGTGGCTCAGCCAGCAATCACGGCTAGAAAGAACTGCTGGGGAATGTGGCAGCTACTACATAAATATTCGTCTGGGACCGCCCGTGTTCCCGCTAGACTAGAGCAGATTTGGTGGCACAGTGTACAAAAACCAAATCCTTAAATATATATTATTCGTCGTGGTCGTCGGCAGCATGCAACGCGCGTCGTCGCGCACGCTCCACCATTTCAACTTCGACAACGGGTACCAGTGGTAGCTACAAGCGCAACTGTACGGGTTCCATTTTTCAAATTTTACATTGTCATCAGGAAAGCAGTGATGACGCGGAACACGCATCGGTAAGGAATTTTCCGAGTGGGTAGGCGGGGGTGCGGTTGCGGTGAGAACGCCGGCCTTTACGCTGATCGGGTTGGGTACTGCAGGGCGATCTCGCGTGAACGACATGCGCACTTGAGTCCACAGGCGCGCATGGCCAGTGACCACTCCACGAAGCACAGCCGCCTCTGTATGCTGCCTTTGATTATCACAGACCGATAGACGCCGAGATTCGGCTGTTTACCTTGCACAAAAGCCACGACTGCCGTTCCCACGGGGAGGGGCATAGCGCCCTGGTGGCGGGCTGGGCGGAGCTGTACGGATCACTGAGCGGCTCGATTCGCCCCCATTTCATTGTGACCAGCCAGCCGACGCGCCGCGAAAACTGTGACACTTAACTTTGCGGCACATCACTTCGCTCTACTTCGTGAACTCCGATCCATAGGCCGGGCTATCCACGTTGACCCTAGAGCCCTTAGAGCCTGCCATAACCTTCATTGCTGCAGGTTTTGTCTGGGGTGTCCCCAGGTTTTAGTTTGGTAGTTACTGCACCATGCATTTAACGGCACACCCGCATTCGACGGATAGATATGCACTTTTCTGGTTGATTACTGTTCAGCTCGGATTGCAGGTCCAGCAAAATAAATGATATGTTCTGCAGCATGGCGCCGTGATGCTGTGTGGTCTGTGCAGCGACTTAGGTCATCGTGCGCCGTGGTCATGTACCTCGATAAAATGGGTTACTTTAAGAGTGGCTAAGAATGAGGCCGCCATCATGTCGAAGAAATGCTGCGGCAGTCTTACATCAGTTAGTACGACGCGTTCGGTAAATGGCCGCCATGTTACATGCAGGTGCATGCCTTACTGATGGCTGTGGCCGCAATGCTATGAATAAATGCCAAAGGAAATGGTAGAGCTCCTGGGATGTGCCCCAGGAAAGCGGGTAGACGGTATTCATAATCGAAAGCATGTGGGCGTATCAGCGTAGCCACTGCTCGGCATTAGCGTAGTAGTATGGCCACAGCTACTTGTGTTAGGGCCGGAAAATAAAGCTAGTCTAAAACCTGGCTGGACCTGAGGCAAGGGAGGGCGCCCTTTGCTGGTTTAAAAACCATGATACCCCTGCCTGAAGCTGCTGCGCTCGGAATCGTCCCCCACGGTCGTCGCCGCATGCTTTTGCATGAGTTGCGACAGCCGCTGGGCTTGTTTCTTCGTCAGCGTCATGGACGCGGTGACGTCGTCGCCGTCCAGTGCACTGGCGAGGATGCTCTCGTCGTCAGCCATTTCCTTTGCGAGGTCGGAGCAGGAGCGCCGCATAGAGCCGATATTCACCTCACCCAGCACGGACGCCACGTCGCGCACCAGCTGCTGCAGCTCTACGTGGTTGTCGCACGGGATGTTGAAGAGTAGCGGGTAGAGCGCCCGGATCTTGTCCGCCGGGATCTTGCACACCAGCCGCACCGACAGCGACTGGAAGCGCTCCAGCCCACTCCGGATGTTCTCCTTCGCCTGCTCCCCCGCCACGCCGCCGTGCAGCCAGTACGGCGAGCACAGATCGGCGCGCGCCTTGTGCCAGGCGCGCATCTCGGCGGAGAAGACCTCCTCGTCCCCGGTGACAGCCAGGTAGCCCATCTCCGCGCTGGCCTCGGTGGCTGGCTGCGTCACCACCGTCAGCGATCGCGCGTTGCAGTACTCCTGCAAGGTCCTGGGGGGTGTGTGTGTGGGGGGGGGGGGGAGCTTGAGAGCAGTGCTACCGAGGAAAGGAACAGTGCAGTAGGAAGGCGGTGTGGCAGATGAATAGCGGCTCGGAGCAGTGAGGAGGAGGGGGACGCGGGTGCCGCAACGCACCAGGCGCGCTGGTGGTATCGGTTGCCGTCGGTCTCCAGCGCCCGCAGCGCCAGCGTCTTGCGGCTAGTGGCGTAGGTGGCCATCATCCTGCAGGGCAAACCGCATACGTTTCATGCGCACTGCCACGAGCTGGTCTCGACAGAGCACAAATTATGCGGGCGTATGAAAGGAGGCATGTGTTGACAGGTGATGGGAAACATCAACAAAGAGGGGGAGCAACGCCTGTACATATCTTACATACTGAATACACATAACATATTGTATGCATATGGGTGCCTATGCACCTTGATGGGGAATACAAGCCTTACATTTTGGTGGCACGCTACCTGCGGGAACATTCGCCACATGCCGGTCTACCTGACCTCCCCGAGCGATACTCTACGCCGATCCAGGCAGATAGATGTAGATATTTATGTATCCTTCTACACAAGCAGGGAGATATGCTCTGATGGATTTTGCACGTCACTGTAAAAGCAACATGTCAACATCCGCGAGAACAATATGAGCCACACGCATATAGAAGATGTGCAGCAGGTCGGCAGGCAGTTTAGGGTCGGCAGTGGCGGCCTCCCCTGACCTGGCCAGCAGCGCCACCTGCAGCCCCGATGAGTACTGCGGCAGCGCGATGCGATCTATCCACACATACAGGCAGCCCGCGTCCGCCACGCCGCGATGCAGCGCCTCCAGCTGCCACCTGGACATGTTCAGCCGCAGCCCGGGGCACACCAGCGTCTCGTCCTCTTGCCACCTGCGTGTGGCCCAGGCATGCTGTGAGCACCCACGCGTCACATCGAGCATACTGCAGCCGCTCGCCATTTCCTACGGGACGGTTGACCGCCAGTGTAGTTTTGTGGATAATACTACAGATAGAGGACAGAGCTGGTCGCAGCAATTACTTTGTGGCAGCATTATGGTAAGTATGTCTCAACATATCCTACTGGCAGGTATCATGTCATCAGGTAAGCAGACGTTGCCAGGTAGCCCAGTGAATCGCGGTGGTCAGGGATGCAGGATTCTGCATTTTAGGGTTTGTGATAAGAAGCATGATATAAATATAGGGCCTTTGCTCCTACATCATGCGTGTCCCGATGGCAGTGGGCAGTGCCCCTGAGCCCGGCCGCACCTGTAGCTGACCGCCAGCGTGTCGTCCATGCGGTAGTACGATGCCTTGGTCATGACCAGCGGCCCGCGGTACACCTGCCCCTTGAGGTACGCCCGGAGGGCGTCGGACAGCTGGCTCGCGTCCACGAGCAGCCCAAAGCTGGCGTCAGCGGCACTGAGGTCCGTAAAGCGGCACGGCGGGTCGTCCGCGCTGAGCAGCAGCAGGATGGCCACCAGCCGGACCGCCCACACCACGCCCATGCTCCACGGCGAGCCGAACGGCTGCACCAGCATCAGCAGGATGAGGTTGACCAGCAGCTGCAGCTGCCGGTGCTTGAAGCCGCCGCCGGGATCGCGCACGCTGGCCCAGACGCCGCGGTTGCTGACCGAGGCCTCCTCCCCAAACTGCGTCTGCGGCGGCGACTGCTCGTAAAGGTAGTCAGTTGGGAGCGCGCGCCTCACGCTCCTCCACGCGCTACGCTCGGGCAGGTCTTTGCGCCACAGGCGTGCCAAGCGGGCAAACAGCGCGCCGTCGAGGTCAAGCGACCACGCGAGAAAGAGCCAGCAGACGGCGACATGCAGTGCGGAGACGGCCGTGAAGGCCGTCATCTCCGGCCTCGTGGCCTTCATGAGTTTCACCCTTTCGTTCACGACGAACACAAAAAGCGAGGTCGGCGTGAGCGGCAGCAGCACCCAGTGCAGCCGCAGGCAGCGGATGAGCCAGCGCGTGCCGGTCTGCCGCAGCGCCTGCTCGAACAGCGGGGAGAACATCTCGGTGCGCAGGCTGTACAGCATCCCGCAAATGTAGGTGTTGGAGGAGACGGTGAGGAGGGCCAACGTGTCCCGGAACTTCCAGGCCAGCATGCAGGGCGACCACCACGCGGCGCCGTCGCCGCAGGTGGCGGCGCGGAAGGCCATGTACTCTGGGCTGTGCCAGACCGCCGTGTCGCCGACCGCACAGGAGGCGGTCATCGCCACCGTGAACACCACGCCAAACACCAGCAGCCGCTGCTGGCTCTGCCGCGTCACCTGCGTGGCAGCACCGCAGCGCGTCACGGCCCTCTTCTGGTGTTAAAACAATTTGATGGTTTCGGAGCAGCCCGCGAATGTTTTAAAATAAATTGTTATTAATACTCAAAATAAAGTAAGTGTTGGAGTGGGGGGGGCGATAAATATATATATTCGGCAAGGGCCGCTCGTACCCGTACGCCTCGTATGCGCGTGACGTGTACTGCGCAAAGCATGCAGGACAACCGACACAGACCCAGGCCGGGACACCCCGCCGCGAGGCATTCTACTGCTGCGACATCGGCTCACGGAAAGGTGCGTCCTCATGCCTCCGGCAGCCCGCGTGCTCAGCGTGGTCTAATTAGCCGGCGCGCATACCGTTCCGGCCACCTGCCGCGCGCGCAAGGAATCTACTCACCCCACTCCCCCACTCAACGCTGCGATCTAGGCGCTGCGCCCCCGTGCAGCCCGTTTGCCGCGTAATAACCCCCCACACTGCCCCCCCCCCCCCCCCCCCCCGCCCCCGCGCGCGCGCACAAAAATCTCTCTGGCGAGGCTGAGTCTAGGCAGGCGTACCCTGACCACGGTGCACTTGGTACTGTATATCCCTGAGGAGGCTTGGCCTGGGGAGGCACACTCTGCCAGATACGCGAGGAGGCGGGCTGGAGGATGGGGGATGCGCGGAGAGGCTGCTCCACGGGGGAACAGGCGGGAGCATTGGGGCTGCACGGAGCGGCCACTAAGCGGTGCAGTTGGGGGTGGGTTGGGTCCGGGTTCTGCGGAGCGGCCGCTGCTGCGGGCAGGACGATAGGAGTGGCGGGGCTGAAGATCGTCATAGACAGTGCTAGCGGGAGGAGAGGGGATATAGGACGATGGGCAGAGGGCATCACGGACCCGCCGCTGCACAAGCGGGTGGATTGGTGGATGTCGGCATGCGTGGAGCGGCCGCTGTGAGAGGGTAAGACAAAGGGTGTCAGGGTGCTAGCGGGGAATACATTAAGGGGGCACAAGAGGATCGGTAGATGGCTTTGCGGAGCGATCTCTGCGCGAGGCTGTAAAGGTGTCTGTAGAGAGTGTGAAGAGAATATAAGAGGATGGGTAGAGTTCTGGCCTTAATCAAAACGGTAGATGTGGTATGGTGTGGTATGGTACGGAGACGGTACGGGTGTGGTACGGAGACGGTACGGATACGCGGTATTCGGGTATTCAGTGTTCTGGGAAACGGGGTACCCGATATTCGTCGGGTACCCTACATTCAGGATACATGATGTTCTGGGTTTACATTGATGCTGATGAAATCTGATATGCCACAACATTTCCTCCAGGAACCAAAAATGTGATCAAACGGTACCGGGGCGGTACGATGACAAGGTACCGGAAACAGTACGGTATTCGGGTATTCAGCATATGGTCTTTGTATGCATCCGGTGTATCTATTCCCATATTAGTACATATCTTTACATGAGCTAGCAGCAGCAATATTGTACATAATAGTACATATTGTAAATAAAACACACTTTCAAATGCAGTACATTCAGGGTAAATTCCTTTACCATACAATATGGCAGATACATTCAATTCAAAATATTAAGAACCTTGAGGACCTTTCTGATTGCCTTTTATTTTGGTGATTTCCGATATCGCCTTCTGCTGCTACCTCATGTAATTAATTATTATTATTCAAAAAATTCACAAATTTGAAAACAAAGATTAAACAAAGATTAACGAGGGGCACCGCGAACGTAGCACGCTCCCCGAGGCAAGCGGCGCACCTTCACGATTTCGAGGTAGGCGCTCTTGGATGCCGCCGGCGCCCAGCCGCTGACCTCCTGCCGCGCGGCGCTCCCCGGCCCTTGCCGGCGCAGGCCCAACTGTTCGCGCTGCGCCACTAGTAGCTTAGGCGCGAGGAATCCCAGCACAGTCCCGATCGCCAGCGTCACGGTCGCTATCTGCAGGCTCACCACCACCACCAGCGGCGTGCGGCTTGCGGGGCCGTGCATGTGGGCGCTGATTAGGCCCGGGTGGAGCAGCGTGATCGCGCCGCCCACCAGCTGCACCGCCGCGAGCACGGCCACGCACAGCAGCAGACGGCGGGTTTCCGGCAGCAGCCACATTTTGCGGACGCATACCGCCGCGGCTGCCGCCGTGGAGCGCAGTCCGCCCGCCCGCCGCCCCGCTCGCACAGGCACCCGCCCACCACCGCTACCCGGCGCCTCTTCCCCGGCCCTCACCCAGGCGACGCGGGCGTGGCGCGTTGGCTCGTCGGCCGGGTGTGCCGAGTGGACCTGGTATAATGCCGCAAACTGGTTGCGTTGGGGCACGAGGGCGCCCGGAGTGTCGGGTGTCGAAGCGGGGGGAATTTCGTCTATGCGGGGGAAGCCTGCCTCCTCGCCGCTGGCAGGGCACGGCGGCATGTTATCTGGCAGAAAACGGACCAGAGCCTATCGGGACTGGGTTCCGCGATCGCGATCGCGCCTCTGGCGACAGGTACGGATCGCTGTAGCAGCAGCGAAAGGAGTGTGTGTGTGTGTGTGTGTATGCGGGGAGAGGGGGGGGGGGGGGGGGGGGGTTAGAGTTTGGCGGAAATAAAGGTTGCGCGAGCAGCGGGTGGTGTTGCTGGGATCTGTAGGTACCAGTACCAGTACTTCCCGTGCATTCTCTTGACGCTCTCCCTGTAACCAAAAAGATAAATACCAGTACCTGTACCCTGTATTGCGAGGTTTGGTGGAAGCGCTGTTTGCAGGGCTCAGTAGGGTTTTCATAACCTAGCGGCTGGTAAGAATCATCTGCGCACCTACAAGTATTTTTTACCCAAAACCCAAAACATAAGTAAGGATGAAGCGCTGGCTGCTGAACCGGTCGCTTTTCACTAATTATAAATCCCGCCTCGTGCCGCCGGATGCGGACGCTTTAGGCGGCGCTGGCGTGTACCTGTACAGTACCTGTAGTGTTGACGATCTTTCAGGCCGACTCTTGGATACCCGGCCGCAGCCGTAAATAACCACCGTCCTATCCTAACCAAATCGCGATCCTGAATAATAATTTGGTAACCCGTACATTAAAAGATCGTGGCCGTAAGATGCTTGATGACGTCAACACTAGTTCATCGTACGGTCCAGATCTCATAGTGATGTGGGAAACCAAATCGCTATTCCGTCATAATCGCGAGTGTTCGGATTGGTGGTCAAATCACAAGGCTCAAGTACAGTAATTCGGACCTCAGCGAGTGACGAGATTGTTATAGTACAGTAGTACTAGCGCAGCGATAGCAGTATCCTGGGCGCCCGCCAGGCGCGCGCGCCGCTACATGGCGGCGCGGGCACTGCGGGCGCTACACACTTCCTATAACCTCACCGCATCCTCCCGCCCCTCCCACTCGGCTGCCCCTCGTCAGGGGCCCACGCCCGTGCCCTGCACCCGGGCTATAAGAGGTTATGATGCCCTCCTAGCCTCACAGCGTCGCTTCCCGCTGTGTGCTCCGTCTCGATGCGCCGCGCCCGCCTGCACGGCGCGCCCTCCCGGCCATGTCGCCCGGTTTCTCCGTGAGCGTTTGTATGTCCGACCTCATGCCTGCCCCGCCGCCGCCAGGCGCCGGCGGATCCTCCGACCAGTGGCCCGCACTCGGCCAATCCTTTGGCCCCCTATCCCCTGCCTCCTGGGGACAAGTCAGCTCTGCAGCGGCGCAACACGCCGTGCAGATCCAGCAAGCTGCCTCAGCCGAGCAGATGTCTCAGCTACTCGCGCTGATGCGAGACATCGCGCACGATGCTGCCACGGCCGCCGTCCGAGCGGTTCTGCAGGCACATGGCATGCCCCGGCTCTCTCTTCAGCACGAAACGGCGCAGCCGGAGCCAGTGCCTCTGCCGCCTGCCGCCCCCGCGCAGCCAGAGCCCGTGCCTCTGCCGCCTGCCGCCCCCGCGCAGCCGGAGCCCGTGCCTCCGCCGCCGCCGCCGCCCGCGCGGCCGGGGCCCGTACCTGCCGCCGCCATATCAGCGCCTGCCGCTTTCCCGCTCGCTGCTAGCACCTGCCGCAGTCACCTCAGCGCCCGCCGCTATCCCTTCAATCGCCGCCATCGTGCCAGGGCCATCGCCACCGACAAGGCCCCGCTCCCCCGAGAGGACCATGAAACGTATCGGTGCTGGTTTCCTGGGCTCTGTCAACTTCGTCACGATGTGCACCGGACCGGACGTCGCTTTCGCTATCAGCGTGCTCAGAAGGCTTCAATCTGCCCCGCAGAAGACCCACCTCATGCGCGCTCTGCCATCTCAAAGGCACCCCTGGCATGGGCATCACCTACGGGGCAAATGAACCGGGGGGGCTCGCCTCGTAGTCTACTCAGACTCCGACTGTGCCGTTGACACCAGCAAGCGGCGCTCTCAGTCCGGTGACATCAGCATGCTCAATGGTGCCCATCATCAAAGCCCTGCCAGAACCTACTCACACCCTGCTGCTTAGACAAGCATGGGCACTAGTCAACTGTATGACCGGCCTATGCTTGAGAGGGGTTGTTATAGTACAGTAGTACTAGCGCAGCGATAGCAGTATCCTGGGCGCCCGCCAGGCGCGCGCGCCGCTACATGGCGGCGCGGGCACTGCGGGCGCTACACACTTCCTTTAACCTCACCGCATCCTCCTGCCCCTCCCACTCGGTTGCCCCTCGTCAGGGGCCCACGCCCGTGCCCTGCACCCGGGCTATAAGAGAGATCACTCGCGTTTACTACTTGGTCGCGTAACAGTCGGTATGTCAGAGCCTAGGATGGACGGTGCACAGGCGTCCATCATTTATCGCACGGCTGGCAGCTCTCGTGTGTGACGGACACGCCGCCGCCCACGGGTGGCCCACCTGCAGCCCGCGCCCCACCCGTGGCACACCCACCACCCGGCCGCCATTACCCGTCCACTGCGTGTTCGGCCGCCTACGTCGAGGCGACCGCCCCAACCCGAAAGTCCGTCAACGTTTCTCGCCTAGGGGCTATGGCTAGCGTACAGAAAGAGGACCAACTCTGCGCTCTTATCCCAACCGATGACGACGAGGAATACATGGCGGTCGGCAAGCAGTTGGACGCGCCCGCCATGTGTGCGCCAGTCTGAGCGGCGCCATGGTGGTAGGCGGGTGCCACAGGTAGGCGGCGCAATGCGATACCGTCAGTGAGTACGGACACAATGCGCACGGGCGGGGCTCCGAGCCGCAACCCACAGCCTATGGCGCGGCAGAGAGGAGCGGCTACCGTTACGCGCGCGGATGGCGTCATCTGTTGAAATCGCGCAATGTGCAAACACGGTCGCTATTTATTACAGTCAGGATAGGATGCGCCGCATTCCTACATCCTACTCTAGTAGTCGCAACTGGCGAGAGAAGATTTCCAAATCGCCGTTTCCAAATCGTTGCGTCCCATCGTTGCGGCACCCACCCGACCCAGCCGACCGACCGGCCGCCGCGCCTTGCGCCTGCCCGTCACACGCCTGGCGTCTCGCGGACCGACCCCCCCCCCCACCCTTTCTCGCTGGGCGTCCTTGGAGACCTCTTCCCGCTGCGGCGTTCCTTGGAGCTTCGCGCCCGCGACCGACCTGCGACCGACCGCGCCCGCCCCTGGTTTTCTGCGCACGCCCGTTTTCTCCTGCGGCTCCCTGGTGCGCTGCCAGCCGCCCCTTTGGCCCGGCGACCCCCTCGCCAATCTCGCCGTGCTTGGTACGTGCACGGCGAGCCCCTTCTGCGCCCCTGGCGCCTGCCGGGCTGCTGGCGGCGCAGCATGTCCGGGCGCCAGTCCATGGGGGCGCCCCGGCCCGTAGAACATTCCGCCTGGCGCGCCGCGGGGCGGCCGCGCGCGTGCGGACCTGTACCCGTACCTGTACCCGTACAACACGCCCCGCCTGGCGGCCCGTCATCATCACCGTCGCCGTTTTCAGTACCTGTATTAGTGACATCGCGCGACCCCGCGCGTACTGGAACTGGAAATGGGCGAACTGGAACTGGTACTCGTACTGCTACTGCTACTGCTACTGGTACTGCGATCAGACCGACTCGTACCGGCACCCCCGCCGATAATGCTCCTGGCCTTCGTACTCGTACGGGTGCCCGTTTTTTTGGCAGCCCCCGTCCTTATTTGAGTACCAGTACTCGTCCTCATACTGGTACCCCTACCGCAGCTGGTACTTCGGGTGCTGGTACCCGTACACCGGACGGCGCTCGCTTGGTTTCTTGTTCCGGTGGCGGCAGCAGTTCTGGGCCTTCCCCCGCGGTCTCCACCCCCTCCGAATCGCCAGGCCACAGCCAGCCAGCGCAGCCAACCACGGCTCACCACCGGCCCTTGGTCGTCACTCCGATGCCCCCATTGCCCTCGAGCCCTCCTCCCGAGACCCCGCCAGCCCCGCCGGTGTCGCTATCACAAGGTGCTGAGCCGAGCCAGCCCGCGACCCTCCATTGCGTCGGGTGTGCTCAACCCTATCCACGCGTAAATGACTTGCGGGCCCACATGACCTCCTCGCCGGCATGTCTAGCCGCCCGCCCGGCCGACGGATGTCCAGTTCGTGACGCAGATCGGCATTTGATGTCGGCGTGCCAGCGATGCGGCCTGTGGTTCCACGCTTCCGGCCTTGGTCGGCACCTGCGTTCTTGTGCGGCGGGCGCGACCCAGCCGGCATCCGTCCTTCTCCCTCGCTCCGGGGGTGGGCTACATACTACGGCGGGTTTGGGCGATATGCCCCCGGCTGCTCGCTGGTGTTTCGATCGTGGTGCCCGCGGCGGCGCCTCGCAACTTGATTTCTTTGAGTCGACCCTCCTGTCCTTCCGGTCTGCTACTTGCGCCAATGGATGCCCTAAGTCCGTGGTTGCCCTGGTCAAACCCCACCATGACGCCGCCCTTACCTACGCTCTCTCGTTCAAGGGCCGCGCGAGCCAATCTGAGGCTGCCCATGCTGCGTGGAGCGCCTACCTCTTGTTCTTCAGGTTGATATTGCGGCCCATGGCCGACTCCCCGCCAGGGTCTTTACCCCCCGACCCGGTGGCAGACTACCGTGACAACCGTCTGTCGCATTGGGAGCGTGGTGACCTAGACACGTTGTTCGCCCTCGCGCGTACGCATGCATCTGTTCGGGCTACTCCTCATGATTACGCGGCTCCGGCGTCGGCCAATTGTGAGGACCCACCGCCGGTAAGCAAACGCCAAGCTGCTCGGGCCTCGGCTTTGGCCGCGGTGGGCGAGTACAGCCGCGCAGCTGCCGCCCTTCACTCAGTCCCGCTCGCGCCCACTGGCCCGCGGCTTCACGAAGAGCTCCTTCGCTTGCATCCCCAGACCCCGGACCCTGTTCCTTGCGCGCTCCCGGACCCGTTCTCGTTGGACCGCCTCACTTTCCCTGAGGCTTCGGTGGACGTTTGCGAGGTGTTGTCCAGCAGCCCCAATGGTTCTGCCCCATTCCTCGATGGCATCCGCTTTGAGGCTCTCCGTGCCCTCTGCTCGCGCTCCCACCTCCGTGGCATAGCCGAGGCCATCGCGAATGCGGAGGTCCCTGCTGGCGTCGCCCATTTCCTTTCCTCCGCTACCTTGGTTCCCCTAGATAAGCTCACGCCGGCGGAGCGCAATGCGTTGGAGCTAAGTGCCGGAGACATGAAGGGGTCCGTTCGACCCATTGGCATCGGCAGCGTGCTTGTCCGGTTCGCTATGCGCGTCCTCTTGCGCGCTCATGGCGAGCCCATCGCCCAATGGCTTGACGCCCGCGGCCAGTTCGGTTTTGGCGTTAAGGGTGGCGTGGAACTAGTTCAATTCCTTGTGCGATCTCTCCTAGACTCGGACCCATCCCTCGTCTTGGTGCAGCTTGACGCCGAAAACGCGTTCAATTCCTTCTACCGCTCCGAAATGTTCCGCACACTGCTCGAGGACCCTGTTTGGCAGCCTCTATTGCGTTCGGCGATCATGCTTTATGGTCAAGAGTCCAATCTGTACGTTTTCGACGGCTCCCAACCCGGTCCCTCTCTCCGGATTCCAAGCCGTCGAGGGGCCCGCCAGGGTTGCGTCCTCGGCCTCATCCTGTTCGCCGCCGTCGCTGCCCGAGTGTACGCTCGCATCGGCGCGGCTGCCCCCAGTCACTCAGTGTTGGCGGCTTTCTCAGACGACGTCAACCTGGTCGGCACTGGTGATGGACTTGCGCTTGCTACGTGGGTGGCCCCGTCCGCTTTTGCCGCCGTTGGGTTAAGCGTCACCATTCGCAAACGACAGGCGTATTGTCAGCTTGGCTCTTCGTCTCCGTTCGGCGCCCTTCCATTTGGGCATTTGTTGCATGGTGTTGCAGTCTCCTCGTCCGGAATCAAGGTGCTTGGGGCCCCTGTGGGCTCGGCCACTTTCGCCCGGGAACTGCTGGACAAAACGGTCGAAAGATTTCACCAATTCGGCTCCCGCCTTGTCGGTTTGGCAGACCACTTCCACTCCCACACTGCTACTCGCCTGCTGCAAGTTTGCGGCCGTCGTTTTGGCCACCATCTCCGCTCCACGCCTCGGGGCTTGGGTCGATCCGAGGGGTATGGCGACACTATTACGTCTTTCCTCGAAGATGCAGACGCCGCCGCATTTTCAACGCTTGCCGGCATATGGGGTGTTAGCCCCGACCTCTTGGATACGCCCTCCATGCGCACGCAGCTGTCCCTCCCGGTCCAATTTGGGGGCCTCGGCATCGGCGATAATGTGGTTATAGCAGATGCCTCCCACGTCGGCGCTGCCGCCCTCGTGGTTGGCCAAGCTGTGACTTTCCTCCGTGCTCAACACGCCACCCTGAGCGACGCCGGGGCGTTCTTTTCCGACCCGTCCGGCGAATCCAGCCCTCATAGCCTCTACCTTGTTGGGGCGTCCTCGATCCACCAGGCTATGGCCACCCCAACGTTGGAGCTCGTTGCCGGCGCCAACGCGTCGGCGCCGATGTGGGCTGCCGAGCTTCGCGCCGCTCATACCCGTGTCGTTGAGGAGTGTGGAGACGCGGTACTCGAAGATCTAGCGGGGCCGTTGGCCTCTGCCCTAAAGCTGCTCCCCTCCAAGCGCTCCCACGTTGCCCGTGCCGGCTGCTCGGCCGCCGGGGCTGAGCCGGCGTCTGCAATGCGCTCGGCGGCCGACCTCCGAGCTATCCCGCATTACTCGGACTTCCCCTTGCACTCCATGCGGAAAGTACAGGAAACCCTGAGCCACCGCATTCACACGGTCCGTTTCGCAAAGCTCGTTGCGCGTATGCCTACAAGTGGCCCTGACAGCAACCGCTTCCGAGGCCGCCTCTTACGCGCTGCGACAGCGTTCCTGGTGACTGATCCTCCAAGCGAGGGTCGCCTTGGTGAAGTCCGTGAGCGTTCCCCTGAGTACTACGATTCCATGTTCCGTGTTGCCGCTTGCCGCCCATTTGGCCTTCCGGCGGCTCCTGTCCTCTCCCTTGGCGAGCCATGCCCTTGTGCTTCTTGCTCCTTCTCGGTACAAGGTATGCTGGCCCGTTTTGAGGATGCTGGCGTGGAGTTCACTCCTTCAACTTGGGCGGTCGCATACGCTGATCACGTGGCACGTTGCTCTGGGGGCGTCTCCAATCACGCCGCACACGAGTGGGCCGCACATGGCCTTTCCGACATTTGCCACGACGTGAAGGTCCGCGCTGGGCGTGGGTGTCCAGATCCTCACGGACCCGTCGGTGCTTGTTTCTCTCCCGAAGGGCAGCGACGGCCGGCCGGCCGATGTTGGGCTTTTCGGGTATGGCGGTATCCGCGGAAACACGGTTGCTATCGATACCACCATTGCCCCCATCCTCGGCGTGTCAAGCTCGGATCCAACGACTGCTTTGAGGGCTGCAGAGCGCCACAAAATCCAGAAGTATGACGAGGGTGTCCGAAACGCCGCCGGCATGCTTCGCTTTGTTCCATTCGCCGTTTCCGAGTTCGGCTCGCTGGCCCCGCATGCCGAGGCTTTCTTGGTGGAGCTCGCGAAAGCTAGCCACACACACACTGGCCAAAAAATCGGCCAGCTCTTGTCTGCGTGGCGCCGCCGTTTCTCCTTGCTCATCAACATGGCACATGCAGACAACGTTCTTGGCGGGGTCGCGTCCGCGCGTGCGGCACGTGATGGTACTCCTGCGCCTGCGTCGCGTCGCTCGTCGGCATGTGTTGCTATGACCCGGGTCATTGGCTGCAAGCGTCCTCGTCGCGGCTGATAGCTTACCCCGGGGCGGGGGTCCCTTTGGTCCCTGGCAGCTAAGTGATTTCGTGGTTCCCTTGGCTCCTTCTTGGTTCTTGGCTCCATGTCCTCCTGCTCGACCTTGGTTTCATGCTCATGTCTCTCTTTTGCTGGCAACCTTTCATAGTTGACGTTAGTTCTGTTTGTAGTGCGCTTTTGTGAAAGCCCTTATGTAATTAAATAAAAGATTTCCAAATCCGTAGCTGCCACACCGGTTCCCCGGGTACTCGCTAAATGAAATCCTCCCGGGCTAGAAGCTATGCATAGCGGGGTCACAATCCTGAGATGCAGGTACCGAAAAGAGCACGAGAAATACTTAGTATCCGGTTGATATAGTCAAATATACCGTCATTTGATCAAAACTCAGAGCCCACGTGACCACCCGTCTCGCCAACCCATCCCGCCCCACCGATGCCAATCGGACACACCGGCCGGCACCATCACGCGCATACCGCGTTAGCAGCGCCCTGACGTAGGCTTGTGGTGGGCTTCAGGTGCCTCGTCTTGTGTGTCGCGGGCAGGGATGGGGCTGACGGCGGGATGTTGAGGGAGGAGCGCGAGCGGTCACGTGCTAATTATACGCACGTAGCGCGTGCCACGTAACCAAAAAGCGTTGCCAGCTACACATCTCGGATTTGAGACCCGTTTGCGGTCTTTAGAAACGAGTACCTACGCGAACCGGTGTGGCTAGCGATTTGGTTAGCATAGAACGTACGGGTACGGGTACGAAATTTATGATTCGTATATTACGTTGCGAAATTTCGATATCAGTAGTACGGTACCTGGTCGCTAAACAGTAAGAAGCCCTTTCTTGTACCCGACCGCCGCAGCCGTACAGTCGGAAATATGTAGACGTGTGAGGATATATCCTATACCCTCACTAGCCCTAATCATCATAGCACATTAGGCGCGTAGCGCGCGCCCGTCAGATGACGGGCTGCGCCCGCGCCCTGTCGGCCACATCGCGCCGCCTGATATATCACCCCTCCACATAAGTCCGGGTTTTGCATTTTCGATCGCAAAGCGCATGCATGGGCGAGGATAACGCCGGCTGCATGTGCATACATGCTAACTACAGTGGGAATAGTTCGGGCGAACGCCTATTGTGCGCTTTATACCCACCCGCGCGACAACACGACCATTTGTGGGCGCCCTTTCAAAAACGCGAAATCATTGCATGGTGCGTTGGCGCCAGAAAGTTGTGGGTTGCGCCAACCGTCCAAACCTATGGAAATAGCGGCACTCGTCGCACCAAACCCGGTGGATACGGCCCTTGGCATAAGTTGCACACACCGTGCGTGTAGGCCACCGAAAGCATGTCGCTATAGGCACGACGTGACATCCCAACGTCAAGTTGGCCACTGTGGGGAGCAGTTTTGGGGTGAAAATGCTGCTGTTTCTGTGGCGAACGCACGTAGGAGAGGCGCTCGATGGCCCCCTTGGCGTAGGGCAATGCTCTACTATGGGGGCGCGTGGTGGAATGCCAGTTGCACCGTTTCGTGGGCGGGGTGGCGCGGTAGGGGCGTGGATTTTGATTAATATGAAATTCCTTGAAAAATGCTGTGGAAAATGGCATTTTGGCTAGTAGATGTGTGTATCGCTAGGAGGTGGCACATGCCAAGTGTTGGTGGTCCGTGGTCATCCACATACATAACGCTCTCGCGCAACTGAGTATGGGGCTTAGACACGCACTTGGCGCAAAGCCACGCGCCCGATATGGGTGGGCACATGAGGCAGTGAGGGGCAACTTGGATGATCATCTTTGGGGATTTTTTTCGGAGACCCAAAAAATCGATTTTGTGATTATGGAAGAGTGTTCCCGACGCAGAATTGAACGAGGAATGGCGTGATATTTTTAAAAAGTTTTTCTGAGCAAACCCTGAAAAGTTACAGCGTTTTGAAGCCAAGGGGGTGTTGCCGCGCGTGGCCGACACTGATGCCATGCCAGTATCGCAACGCGACATGCACTGGCCGCCGCCCACACGGCTGCACCCCAACCAAATGCACCCGAGCCCCTCGCCAATGTGTTTCCTCACGCGTTCATGGCCATCCCGCCGTTTGGTTGCCTATGCACGCGCGTCGGCGTGTGCGTGATACCGACCCCGGTTTTGGTGCAGTTGCAGGCGACGCCCATCCACGCACCAAGTGCAGCGTGATTCCCTAGTCAAAGGTCATTAAGCTTCGGTTTGAGCCACTCGTCATGCAGGTTTTATAAAGCCCTCTGAGATTCCAGGGTTTCATCTCATATACCCTACGTTCAGGAACCCTAGACTTGTGAAGTCTTGAGACTGCCGAAAAGGGACCCCAAACTTATGTGGAGGGGTGTGTTGGCCATATGTCATTCGGCCATATACGGCCGACGCGGCATGTTTGAATCACCCCAATGCTCCTACTGGCTGCATATGCCCATGACGCATCCACATGCGAGCCACGGGCTCGAAAGGGCTCACTGTCCCAAGACGCCTTATTGCGACCTCGTCGAGCGCGCTTGGTGCGGCGCACACCCCTCCACATAAGTCCGGGTTTTGCATTTTCGATCGCAAAGCGCATGCATGGGCGAGGATAACGCCGGCTGCATGTGCATACATGCTAACTACAGTGGGAATAGTTCGGGCGAACGCCTATTGTGCGCTTTATACCCACCCGCGCGACAACACGACCATTTGTGGGCGCCCTTTCAAAAACGCGAAATCATTGCATGGTGCGTTGGCGCCAGAAAGTTGTGGGTTGCGCCAACCGTCCAAACCTATGGAAATAGCGGCACTCGTCGCACCAAACCCGGTGGATACGGCCCTTGGCATAAGTTGCACACACCGTGCGTGTAGGCCACCGAAAGCATGTCGCTATAGGCACGACGTGACATCCCAACGTCAAGTTGGCCACTGTGGGGAGCAGTTTTGGGGTGAAAATGCTGCTGTTTCTGTGGCGAACGCACGTAGGAGAGGCGCTCGATGGCCCCCTTGGCGTAGGGCAATGCTCTACTATGGGGGCGCGTGGTGGAATGCCAGTTGCACCGTTTCGTGGGCGGGGTGGCGCGGTAGGGGCGTGGATTTTGATTAATATGAAATTCCTTGAAAAATGCTGTGGAAAATGGCATTTTGGCTAGTAGATGTGTGTATCGCTAGGAGGTGGCACATGCCAAGTGTTGGTGGTCCGTGGTCATCCACATACATAACGCTCTCGCGCAACTGAGTATGGGGCTTAGACACGCACTTGGCGCAAAGCCACGCGCCCGATATGGGTGGGCACATGAGGCAGTGAGGGGCAACTTGGATGATCATCTTTGGGGATTTTTTTCGGAGACCAAAAAATCGATTTTGTGATTATGGAAGAGTGTTCCCGACGCAGAATTGAACGAGGAATGGCGTGATATTTTTAAAAAGTTTTTCTGAGCAAACCCTGAAAAGTTACAGCGTTTTGAAGCCAAGGGGGTGTTGCCGCGCGTGGCCGACACTGATGCCATGCCAGTATCGCAACGCGACATGCACTGGCCGCCGCCCACACGGCTGCACCCCAACCAAATGCACCCGAGCCCCTCGCCAATGTGTTTCCTCACGCGTTCATGGCCATCCCGCCGTTTGGTTGCCTATGCACGCGCGTCGGCGTGTGCGTGATACCGACCCCGGTTTTGGTGCAGTTGCAGGCGACGCCCATCCACGCACCAAGTGCAGCGTGATTCCCTAGTCAAAGGTCATTAAGCTTCGGTTTGAGCCACTCGTCATGCAGGTTTTATAAAGCCCTCTGAGATTCCAGGGTTTCATCTCATATACCCTACGTTCAGGTACCCTAGACTTGTGAAGTCTTGAGACTGCCGAAAAGGGACCCCAAACTTATGTGGAGGGGTGTGTTGGCCATATGTCATTCGGCCATATACGGCCGACGCGGCATGTTTGAATCACCCCAATGCTCCTACTGGCTGCATATGCCCATGACGCATCCACATGCGAGCCACGGGCTCGAAAGGGCTCACTGTCCCAAGACGCCTTATTGCGACCTCGTCGAGCGCGCTTGGTGCGGCGCACACCCCTCCACATAAGTCCGGGTTTTGCATTTTCGATCGCAAAGCGCATGCATGGGCGAGGATAACGCCGGCTGCATGTGCATACATGCTAACTACAGTGGGAATAGTTCGGGCGAACGCCTATTGTGCGCTTTATACCCACCCGCGCGACAACACGACCATTTGTGGGCGCCCTTTCAAAAACGCGAAATCATTGCATGGTGCGTTGGCGCCAGAAAGTTGTGGGTTGCGCCAACCGTCCAAACCTATGGAAATAGCGGCACTCGTCGCACCAAACCCGGTGGATACGGCCCTTGGCATAAGTTGCACACACCGTGCGTGTAGGCCACCGAAAGCATGTCGCTATAGGCACGACGTGACATCCCAACGTCAAGTTGGCCACTGTGGGGAGCAGTTTTGGGGTGAAAATGCTGCTGTTTCTGTGGCGAACGCACGTAGGAGAGGCGCTCGATGGCCCCCTTGGCGTAGGGCAATGCTCTACTATGGGGGCGCGTGGTGGAATGCCAGTTGCACCGTTTCGTGGGCGGGGTGGCGCGGTAGGGGCGTGGATTTTGATTAATATGAAATTCCTTGAAAAATGCTGTGGAAAATGGCATTTTGGCTAGTAGATGTGTGTATCGCTAGGAGGTGGCACATGCCAAGTGTTGGTGGTCCGTGGTCATCCACATACATAACGCTCTCGCGCAACTGAGTATGGGGCTTAGACACGCACTTGGCGCAAAGCCACGCGCCCGATATGGGTGGGCACATGAGGCAGTGAGGGGCAACTTGGATGATCATCTTTGGGGATTTTTTTCGGAGACCCAAAAAATCGATTTTGTGATTATGGAAGAGTGTTCCCGACGCAGAATTGAACGAGGAATGGCGTGATATTTTTAAAAAGTTTTTCTCAGCAAACCCTGAAAAGTTACAGCGTTTTGAAGCCAAGGGGGTGTTGCCGCGCGTGGCCGACACTGATGCCATGCCAGTATCGCAACGCGACATGCACTGGCCGCCGCCCACACGGCTGCACCCCAACCAAATGCACCCGAGCCCCTCGCCAATGTGTTTCCTCACGCGTTCATGGCCATCCCGCCGTTTGGTTGCCTATGCACGCGCGTCGGCGTGTGCGTGATACCGACCCCGGTTTTGGTGCAGTTGCAGGCGACGCCCATCCACGCACCAAGTGCAGCGTGATTCCCTAGTCAAAGGTCATTAAGCTTCGGTTTGAGCCACTCGTCATGCAGGTTTTATAAAGCCCTCTGAGATTCCAGGGTTTCATCTCATATACCCTACGTTCAGGTACCCTAGACTTGTGAAGTCTTGAGACTGCCGAAAAGGGACCCCAAACTTATGTGGAGGGGTGTATCAGGCACTGCGCATGTCGGCCTGTAATCAGAAGATACTCGACCACCACCATAGCGGAATAGCCACCACCAGCGCACATTCCCTCACATTTGGTACGATATGATCACCATACTGAACTGTACATGATAGCTGATAAAATATATATTCCTGCAGATGATGACCTCAAAAAGAGTATCATCAAAGAACACCATAATTACCATACTTATCTAAACCATATCATCAAAGAACATCATAATATTAACACGGCTGGCCATAACGGTATTCTCAAAACTGAGAAATTGATCAAAAGAAAATTTGGCTGGCCGCACATGCACCAAAACATAAAAACATATATCCGAAACTGTAAAGTCTGTAAGCTGACAAAACAGCACACACAGGCTTGAGCAGCGGCTTCACAGCCACTGCCAACACCAACTATACCATGGGAATATTTCAGTCTTGACTTTATCACAAATTTACCATCACTGGATGGTTATGACTGTATTGCCACTTTGGTGGACTTCTTCACAAAGCAGGCTCATTTTGTACCCTGCCAGAAAGCCATCACGGCTCCTGAACTGGCACAATCATACATCAAAAATATATACAAACTCCACGGTCTCAGTACCTGCATGGTAGGAGACCGGGACACAAAATATACATCATCATATTTCCAAGAACTGTTCAAACAGCTTGGTACAACATTAAACCTCAGTACTGCTTATCATCCGCAGACTGATGGACAGACTGAAATATTGAACAAAATAATAGAGCAGTTGGTACGAGCTTTCTGCTACAATAACCAGCAGGACTGGGCGAACTACCTGTCACTCGCTGAGTTCAATTACAATAACACACAATCGTCAACAACAAAGTTTACTCCATTCCAGGCAATATATGGCTTCCATCCTCGGTTGCCAATAAATATTGTAAACCCCAAAACTGGAGTGGGAGAGACTACCATAGACATTCTGTCGAAAATACAGGATATACACAATCTGGTGCATGAAAATATTATAATTGCCAAACAATATCAACGGCATTACCATGATAAAAACAATAAGCAGCCGATCACATTTCAAATCGGTGACAAAATAATGATTAAAACAGACGATATGATTATACGCGGACAATAATGTCCCAAGCTCAAACAACGATATGTAGGACCATATGAGGTCATCGAACAGGTGAATCCTCAGGCCTACAAAATACAATTACCACCTGAGCTTGAGTGCCACCCAGTATTTCATGTCTCTAAATTGAGACCCTGGGACACTGTATCTGCGCAAACGGACATTCTTGATGCCTTGATTGGCAGACAAACACGCAGAACTGATGATCCCACCATTGCGGACATCACATACTGTAAATTTGCATTATATCCCAGACTATATGCAAAGGGCAAAGCCTTGCTATTTAAAGTAAGGTTCCACAATTTCCCCGCAACCGGAGATGATTGGATGCCCTATGAAACAATGCGGTATTCACCGCTGATGCAGCATTTCATGCTGTCTGAACGTTTCAAAAATATCTCGACCTCACCAGCATATCTTGCTGCTAAGGCGAGCCACCCGCAACGGTTCCCACCGTGAATCTGTTGACTCAGATTCATCAGAGCGGGGTGGAATGTGAGGATATATCCTATACCCTCACTAGCCTTAATCACCATAGCACAATAGGCGCGTAGCGCGCGCCCGTCAGATGACGGGCTGCCCCCGCACCCTGCCGGCCGCATCGCGCCGCCTGATATATCAGGCACGGCCCTTGACGGCACGTAATCAGATCATACTCCACCATCACCATAGCGGAATATCACTGCAGCTCACCATCACGCGTACTTTCCCTCACATTTGATGCGTGCGTAGAAGCACCAACTGTAAGGATACTGCGCAAAACGCACCAGGCACTGGGTACCCACATGGGGATTTGTGTGGTACATATCCTTACACCATACCGGTAGTAGAATATTTTAATTACAATATATTATGTTGAAACAGTCATATACATATATATACCCGTATGGGTACATACCTGCATACATACGGGTGCATCATCAGCACCTGAATCGCCCCGCCTCGTCCGTCCGATGAAGGAGCAGTCCCGCGACTCTTGCGGGTTAAGGGCGGCCGCTTTTTAAAGTTTGTTTTAATATGGCGACTGACCCACGTCCTATCCTAGCCAAACCGTGATCCCGACCACTTCGGTAACCTGACATTAAGAAGATTGAGGCCGTAGGATCTTTCATGACATCAAACAACGTTAGTATTTGAAAATAGTTGTCGCTACGGTCCGGATCACATAATGATTTGAGCTACGAGATTGCTATTTGGTCTTCAGAAATGATCGAATTGGTGCTCAAATCACAAACCCCCAGTAATTCGGACTTTGGCGAATGATCAAATCGCTCGCATTTTCTATTTGGCCAAATAACGGTCGGTACGTCGTACAGCCTAGCACGGACGGCGCATATGCGGTCTCCATCGATTCATCGCACGGCTCGCAATTGTCGTGTGTAACGAACTCGCCCCCACCTACTAGTGGGCCAGTGGCGGCCCTAGCGGCCCACCACCTGGCCACCATCGCGTGACCGGGCAGGTGACCATGGTGAAAGTAACGACGATTTGTTCACGTTGGTGGCCACCGATGACGAGGAGGAGGCCAGCAAGGGGGTGTCGAGACGAGTGGGCCACGCAATGCCCCAAAGGACCCGTTTACCCCCGCCGCCCAAAGGTCCCGCCCCGCCACCCAAACCCCAAGGCGAGGCCATATCGGAGCTACTAGAGCTCTCGCCAACGGTCTAGCGCACACGTAGTCATCGTGCCGGCAGCCGGCTGTCGGGTGCCACGGACCTCTCCCCGCCCAGGGAGCAAAAACCCGCAGCCGGCGGCCAATATAGTGGCACCGCCCCCACCCAGCACAATCTTTCGCGCAGTAACTAGGCCGCAGCCGCAAAGGTGTTCAAAGGTAAGGGCAAGACGAAGCGGGTGGTGCGACATTGGGCCAAGCACTCGTACGCTCGCCTCACCCATACGGTCAAGGAGCTTCACATCTTCGTCGGGGGAGCTATGGAGATTCGAATCTTGGGCAGAGCGTATGGTGGGGGAGGAGCCACGACCATTACGCGCCCGTGTGGCGACATCTACTAGAATCGCAATCCGGATCGCTATTTGGCCAGGATAGGACACAATTTTGCATGCGATTCTCGTACTCACGAGCACAAGGGCTCAAATCAGTGATTTGGTTAGGATAGGACGGGGGTGATATATACTAACAATGCTGGTGTAGGAAATTCAGTCATTGGACTTCACTTACTCTTGCGGAATACTTCGGCAATTCGCTTGATGACATAGGAGTATTGTCGGTAATTTCGCAAACCCGCAGTTTTGCACACTTCGGCACGGGGGCATGCACAACATCGCTCAGTCAATGCGCATGCTTCTCGTTATTGGCTCGTCGGATAGTTACATCCCTTGTCTGTCTAGGGAGCATATGGTCGAGGGGGAAGCGGTGTTACGGTAGACCCGATAGTGGGCCCCGCGCCATGGGATCAACGCCACTTCCGACGCAACGAGCAAGGCAGCTGAACCAAGTACCCGGTGTTAAGCGTAGGTGCAACGGCAATCTATCAGCACCCGCGCGACTTCAAGCCCACAGAAACTATTAGCTTACTTCCCAGGGGGTCCCATGTGACCAACTTACGTTGGGTCCGTGCCGAGATGCGGCTTGTCTGCCCGTTGAGGGGGGTGGCAAACAACGGGGTGTGTGGGACCTACGGCCTGTTGGGCATGCGTTGTAGAGGGTGAACATTAGTTAACGTACATAGTATCTGCTTCGCGAGCAGTATCATAGCATAGTATCGATGCCGTGAATAGACGGTCGTCGCGCTGAGGGAGGGCGGCATCGTGCCATCGACGATACGCAGGAAGCCGAGTGTGACATGGCTTGGCTAGGGAGGTCTCGCAATCGTCCCCTCAGTTGCAAAGCACCGGTGGTAGGCGACTAGACGGCTGCCTTGCACTCGTATCGGCCGCTTAGACAGTACGATATGGGCGGCGTATGGGCGGCGACACGCGCAGGACCCCTATATATACCGGGATCGCGCGGACGCTCATTAAATACCAAGCATACCCTACAATGCGGTAGGTACCAATATCGCGCGAGGTGAGCGAAATTGATGTAATCAACTTTGGAAATCAGCTCCACCTCAAATCGGGGGAAATAGAAATTCTGGGCCAGTTCAAGTTTAGTCTGGTTTTGCCAAAAAGATCGCGCAGGCTGTTTTACACGACCAAGAGTCGAAATTCGCAAAAAGGTTTAGTGAAAGCGTGGAGGGACAACGGAGTCAGGGGGGCGATGTGTGTAACCCAACGAAACTGGAAGATGGCAGGCTCAACTGTTACTGCTGCTTAAATGTCTACTCGTGCTGCACAAGAACGGGCGCGGCTACGGGTGAACTAGAAACCCGTACCACTTAGCATCACATGTAGCCGGAAAAGCGGTTAGGAAAGGAGGGCACATCATATACTAGGTAAGATCATTTCAAGTTGAGACTGGTTTTGCCAGTTACGAGCAAACCAAGAGAGCGGCAGATTGATGAAGCGGGGGTAGCGCCCGGTCACGAAGATGGTACTGAGAAGGCCACCGTTGCGGAGTCTTGTTGAACTCGGAAGTGGCGAAGGGGCGCGATGTTGCCAAAGAAGAACCACGCGCCAAGTGAAAGGGGGACGTTGGGATCGATGTAGTCCAGAACGACGCCGGATTTAGTGGCCCATCCGCTTTGATGGCGGATGTGGGACAGCGGGACTCCGATGGCGTTAGCAGCAGAGGCTGCACCCTTTGCGAAGGCGGTGAGAGGTCCAAGAAGTGCCGGCGGGAAGGGCAGCACCGCCGAGACGTACGGCCGTATAGTTCCAGTCCGATATTGTAGCGGCAGTCCATGACTCGGAGTGCTCGCTCGGAGTAACTGCCCAAACGTTTGTCTCGGCCAAAGCGGCAGGGGTCAAGGGGGCATAATGTACGTTGTCGATGAAGTGGCGCAGGAGACGGGCGACACGGGGGTGATCCGTTAAAGGAGGGAGTAGCACGCGTAGGTCGTCGGGGCCGCACCGGCTAGCACGCCCCTTCTCATGGTACACATGTAGTGTGATGTTGTAGGTGTCGACATGCACATCCCGCACATGGCAGTAGCTCCCCTGGCAAAGAACAAGAAGTTGACAAGTGCAGCCATACGGGCTCGGAGGTCGTACCGGTACTCGGGGGGAGGAACAGACACAATAAACTCTGTGAGGTACAGTAATGCCCTAACGCAATTAGAGGCAAGAAGGCAAAGGTTGTGAGGAAACAATATCGCATGTTCCAGGATCATCAGCTGGTTCAGACGCGGACATGCTACTCGATATGCTGTCTGGTGCTGCAGTTTACTCCGCTCTCGACCTTGCTCTCGGATACCACCAACTTCGCATCAAAGACTCTGACGTACAAAAAACTTCATTTAAATGCCAGTTCGGTCAGTTCGAGTTTCTAGTAATGCCCTTTGCCCTCACAAACGCCCCCTCTGCCTTCCAACGCTGGATGAACCATGTTCTGCAGCCTCACAGAAACACCTTTATTCTCGTTTAACTTGACGACGTTTTAATTTTCAGCAACTTTCTCGACGAACACCTCCACCATCTTGATATCACACTCGGCTTACTGGCGCAGAATGATATACGACTACGGTTACCTAAGAGCTTTTCCGGTAAAACACGAGCTAGAGTACTTAGGACACATGGTCAGCAAAGCTGGCCTACGCCCCTCTGATAATAAAGTCTCCGCCATTAAGAACTGGTCCCCACCGCGGTCTGTTCAGCAGGTCCAACAGTTTCTGGGCTCTTACAATTTTTACCGCCGGTACATACACAAATACTCTCACTTAGTTTGCACCCCTTTACGACATTACTCGCAAAAAGAGAAATTTCAAGTGGGGCGTACGTCAACACACTGCGTTTAATGCACTGAAACACGCGCTCTGCTCTGCCCATGTACTAATGAGTCCTTAAACCGGTCCTGACGTGGAATTCGTCATATCCACGGATGCCAGTAAATACGCTTTAGGCGCGGTTATTTACAAAAAAGACGATTCCAACAAGTTACTCCCGTGCGCTTACTTTGCCAAAATAATACGACCTGCTTACACAAATTATCCTACATATGACCAAGAACTATTGGGTGTTGTCTGCACACTTAAAGAATGGCGCTGCTATATCGAAGGTGCTGCTAAGATTACAGTAATCACTGATCATGCCACCTTACGTCATTTACCAACTCAAGATGCCCTCGGCCGCCGCCACGCCCTCTGGCTCTCTGACATTTCACCCTATCTTGCCATCTCGACCCGCACTCAAAAACCTATTATGTCAATACTTTACCGCAAAGGTAGTCAAAATGAAGCTGACGCCCTATCCCGCCGACCTGATCTTAAACATGATGTCCTCGCCGCTGAGAAAAGATTACTTGACTCCGAAGTAGAGGATATGCATGATTTTCTCTCGTCCATGTGTCACCTGCAAGTTGACCCCTTGCTGCTTAACCGCATTCGCCACGGCTATAGCATTGATGAAAATTATTCAGGCCCCCGCATACATGTCGGTGTCACCTTTGACTCTACCGATAACCTTTACTGGATGGCTGATAAAATCTGCATACCTGCTGCCGATAAACAAATCATGCACTCCATAATACACGAATATCATGATATTGCTGGTCACCCGGACGCCCGACGCACTTTACTCAATATTTCAAAAAACATGGCCACCCATGAACAAAGATATAAAACAATACTGCAAACATTGTTCCACATGTCAACGCATTAAAGCTTCTACCCAAAAACCACCCGGTATATTATCTCCGTTACCAAAAGCCCCTCGACCCTGGGAGATAATTTCTATGGATTTTATAACAGGCCTCCCTTTGCAAGACGGCTATGATGCTATTGCAACCTTTTTCTGCACCTTTTCTAAACAAGCCCACTCTATTCCCTGCAACATGTCTATTGACGCTCCCCAATTGGCCAAACTGTTTCTAAATAACATCTACCGTCATCACGGCATGTACCGCACTATCATTTCCGACCGTAATCCCCGTTTTACCTCTGCATCTTGGCAATCCTTATTCCGCTCTCTCAAAACCAAGTTAAACATATCATCTTCATACCACCCTGAAACTGACGGAAAAAGTGAACGTACCCACCGCCATGTTGAACAAGTACTTCGCTTTTTTGTGCATAAAAATCATGATGACTGGTTGAATGCCCTATCTCTTGCTGAATTCTCATATAATAACTCCACCCACTCCGCCACAAATCACACTCCCTTTGAAGCCGTGTATATATGGCCTAAATCCGCTAACCCCTGCCGGTCTCTTGCACCAAAACCCCGAATACTAACCACTCACACCTTGACCTCTTACATACTATACATGATACGCATGCCCTTATAACCGAAGAGCTGAAATTAGCCGACGAATACCAAAAAGCTTATGCAAACAACCGTACCCGACCAGAAGAATTTTTTGAGGGTGATAAGGTGTGCTTGTCCACTGAACACCTCCTATTACGAAATCAACCAACTAAGAAAAAATTCCGTCAACGTTATATTGGTCCTTATCCCATTGTTCGTAAAATTTCACCTCAAGCTTACCACATACGTTTACCCCCCACAATGGAATGCCACCCTGTGTTTCACATTTCCCGCCTTCGTCGCTGTCACTCCCCTGATGTTCCACCCGACACTGTCCCTGGTCGAACTGCTCTGCCAGCAGATGAATTTATCATAGATCAAATCCTCAACCACCGTATCGAATATAACAACGATAACCTTGACTATTCCCGCGGCCCTGCGCTTCTGTTCCTAGTCCGTTGGCAAGGCTATGACGGATCCCATGACTCATGGGAACCATATCAAAATTTCGTCGTGTTGATATGCTACACCTATATGGAGACAAATCTCTGCCCCTGCGTGACTTATTCCACACACCACACTACCGCAATTTACATTCCAAATATCCGGCCCGCTTCCCCTAAAAATACCGTAGCTATTTTTAACCGTGAGGGGAAGGAATGTTAGGACTACACCTACCCTGCACTACACCCACATAACCACTTATCTCATATTATTATCATTTCCTATATCATATCACTACCTGCCGTACTTTAGTAACTCGTACTGTGACATGTACGCATACCATTTATCATTATCAATCACAATCACCGATGCTACTACTAACAGTCCCCAATGCTGCTACTGACATTCCCCGATACTGCTACTGACATTCCCCGATGCTGCTACTGACATTCCCCGATGCTATATTTCCGCAATGCCCAAGACTGACCGCTGAACCAAGACTGACCGGCGACAATCCTATAGTTTGGGCCCGATATTAAGGTCCACCACCGACGTGGCGAGATTGCGGAAGCTCTCCGACGATCTAGGCGATCGAAGAATGCCACCGGACCGACTCCGCCGCGCTGCCCTTATTCCCTTCAGCGTCAACCCTACGATGGCGTTCGCGGTCACGGGCGTTGAAGAGGCCGTGGCAGAGGCCCTCGCAAAGGCCAACGGGGACGAAGCAGAGGTAGAGGGCGCGGTTATACATGCGAACATGAACCCCCTCCCCAAATAAACAACCTACAGCAACCCCCCCTTTTTAAGTCAAAAATCCTGAAATAGCATTGTGGACCGATGACAAGAAAATTAATTGCATCGTAACCGTTGATGTCGTTAACCGCAATTTCGGTTCTCCCGCGGGGCAGCGGAGCGGCAACGCGCCGTGGCCGGGGCAGCGGCGCGGCAACGGCGCGCGGCTGGGGCAGCGGCGTGGCAACGTTAGCCGTACGAGATTGCTACATACAGGGTCGACATATGACAACCTGGTTGCACGAGTGTCTGATACGGCTCCGTATATGCTTTATACAATTGCGACACTGTCACATATACTGCGATAACTTCAGCGCACGGGCATGGTGCCCTTGGTGATGGCCTGATAGGGGTCCGCGGCGCTTTGCTGACTTTCCTTTACCTACATCGTACGACTCCTTCACTTTTATTTTACAAATCCCGCATCATGGCCGTCGCCCGAGTAATTTTGCTATACATGTAAGCATATATGGCGGTCGGCAGCTAAACATGTGGGGGTTGGCAATATCAGATTCGTGTATACGGGGTCAGCATGAGCTGACAACTGGGCCGCATGGGTGTCTTATACGGCTCCGTTATGGAGATTGAGCAAGTTATTGCGGGATCACTACTACAACATACACCGCCGGCATTAGCTTTAACAAATAATAAACGATGCCCTTGGTGGTGGCGGCCCGCCGCGCTCACACTTGCGCCTTTGCAAACCCCCTCTATGCATCACACGACTCCTCCGCTCTTATATTGCAAGTCGCGCATCATGCCCGTCGACCGTGTGATATTGCTGTATACACGCATATATGGGGGTCGGCAGCTGAGAATCTGGTCGTCGACCATATGAACTTCATGTGTACGGGGTCGACAACTGACAATCTAGCCGAACGGGTGTGTCATACGGCTCCGTATATGCTTCACGACTGCGGCACTACCACAGACACCGCATTAACTTTATCGCAAGGGTATAGTGCCCAAATTGGCGGCGGCTCGCTGCTAATAATTGCGGCTTTTGTGGACGTATTCTTGACCGATGTCACAAGAGGACTCCTCCGGTTTATTCATTTTGCGAGTCCTCCCCTATCATGACCGTCGCCCGTGTATCTTGCTTTATCCAACGAAGCGTCGATTTTTCGTCGGCGGTGAGCTTTATTGCCGTACGGGTACCCGTATAGTGCAGCGGATTATGCCTATAGGTACATGACTAAAGCGCTTATCTACTGGAATGTACTACTAAGTACTATAATCCACCCACCCGCCCGCCCGCCCACCCGCCCGCCCACCCACGGTCCTTAATTACACAGCCGTCCGATTACGATCTCACGGTTCGGCGGTACTGGTATTATTGCTCGCTACTCGCTGCTGGTAATGGAAAAAAAAACTCCGGTAGCGACTGCTTCAAAGCGTTGGAAATGCGAACGCTCGCTGCTGGTACTGGTACTCGCTACTCGCTGCTGGTACTGTTGGTACTTTTGGTAATGCTGGTACTGATGGTACTGGTGTTAATTACAAAAAAGGGCAGTAACAAATCCACCTACTGCTGAAAGTAGTACTAGAAAATCAACACATCAAGCCGCCCAAAGCGGCCCGCATCCCGCATGAGACGGGATGGATGAGTCATGCGCGCACGGTTCAGAGTCCGGGCTACGCGTGCACGTGTGTGGGTGATCCACGGACGTGCTGTGCAGCTTCAGCAACGGAATGGCGGACGAATCTGCGCCGTCTTATGAGGTAGCGAGCGCGCTCGCGAGCGGCCACCAAGCTCAGGACCCCGAGGGAATCTCTTGCGAGCAAGGCCTCCTGGTGAGCCCGGGTGGTGCACCGAGTGCCCCGCGATGAGAGGGCACCCCGATCCGCAGCCAAGCATACGATACCGCGCACTGTGCGGCGCACCCCTTGCTCACCACTACCTGAACTGCAGGTACGTCAAAGCGTTGGCAGTGCAATTCATAATGGAACTGTAGGCCGGTGATATAGAACCCGTTCTCTTAGAATTGTCTGAAAAATCGACGCATCGTTGATTCAACTGTCAAGTTACTTCATACAAGCATATGTGGGGTCGGCAGCTGAGAATATGGTCGTCGGCCGTATACGATTTCTGTGTACGGGATCGACAATTGGCAATCTAGCCGCAATAATAAGTGTGTATCATACGGCTCCGTATATGTTTTGCACTGCCACATATGCACTGCCACATACACCGCAGTAAGTTTATCGCAAGGGTAAAGTGCCCTTGTTGGCGGCGGCCGGGGCGCCGCTCATAGTTGCGGCGTATTGGACGTATTCATGACCTATGTCACAAGATGACTCCTCTGCCGCTAGATCTATTTTGCGAGTCGCGCGCAGCATGCCCGCCGTCGACTGTGGATGCTTGTTGTATATAAGCATATATGGGGGTCGGCAGCTAAAAATATTGTCGTCGGCCATATGAGATTCATGTGAACGGCTTCGACAACTGACAATCTAGTCGCGCACGGGTGTGTTATGTGGCTCTGTATATGATTTATAGGAGTGCGGCACTGCCACATACACCGCAGTTTACTTCATCGTACGGGCATAAGGCCCTTGTTGGCGGCGGCCCGGGCGCCGCTCATAATTGCGGCTTTTGCGCACGTATTCTTGATATATGTCACAAGATGACTCCTCCTCCACTTCATTTAGTTTGCGAGTCCCGTATGAAGACTAATAATCACCCGTCGCCCGTGTAGTCTTGTATATATAAGCATATATGGGGTGGGCAGCTGAGAATATGGTCGTCGGCCGTAGGATAAGATTTCTGTGTACGGGGTCAACAACTAACAATCTGGCCGCATGGGTGTGTTATATGGCTCCGTATATGCTTTATACGACTGCGGCACTGCCACATACTCCGCAGTAAGTTTATCGCACGGGCATAGTGCCCTCATTGTTGGCGGCGGCCTGGGCGCCGCTCATAGTTGCGGCTTTGTGGACGCATTCTTGATATATGTCACAAGATGACTCCACCGACGCTATATTCATTTTGCGAGTCCTGCATCATGGCCGTCGCCTGTCGTGTAATCTTGCGGATAGGCATCTGAGAATCTGGTCGTCCGCCATATAAGATTCTTGTGTACGGGGTCAACAGCTGGCAATCTAGCCGCACGGGTGTGATATATGGCTCCGTATATGCTTTTTGACTGCGGCACTACCACACATACCGCAGTATCTGCATCGCACGGGCATAGTGCCCTTGTTGGCGGCGGCCCGCCGCTCATTATTGCGGTTGTGTGTACATATTCTTGGTATATGTCACAAGATGGTTCCTCCTCCGCTTTTCTTAGTTTCTGCGTGAAAGTCGGCATGCCGACACGGCTCAAAGTAGTTCATGAGAAGACCTGCGGCTCGCCCTCGGAAGGCAGTCACCGTGCCTCGATGTCCGATATTGGGGTCCCAAACGACAAGATTCCTCCATCTTCAATGGAGGTTGTAAGACTGTGGTACTCCCAAGGGAATGTGAAGATACATGGCCTTAATTCCTTTTTGCTTCACTGCGCATGTCCGATGAAAGCTTGCGTCAGTGCTGATTATCTATCGCTCATGCATGACCCCTCTTGGACGCCGCTCGAAGTCCGCATGGGAGATTCCCATATCTGGGATTTCTTGCGCCGCGGATCTGTAGCATGCCACTTGCGGCATCAATTACATCGCATTATGCGCCTTGCAATCCCAGTAGAATATGCATGCCTTTTGCAAGTAGCTGCGTTTGCCGATGTCACCTTAGTTAGCTCGAAGTCGCAGAGACGGGGAAAGTCCCATATCTTAGTCGATTTGCGCATATGGCGATCAACACGTGCTACTCCGGTACTTGCTGCAACGCTTCGCGCACATCTTCCCAAGCTCATGGAAGTGCTCGTCGGTGGGGACAAGCATGGAGTACAAATCCTTCCGAGTCGCGCAAACATTCTTTACCTTGTGGAGGAAGACCAACACCTATGGGCGGTTTTCCTCAAGCCACCGCATCGTGCCCAATGAGCTCGACGTTGCCGCAACTTCATGCTACATACCCTACAGATTCCCTTCATAAGCATCGCAAAAACATTTAGGCACCGCGCAATTGGTGGTGGGGGGGGGGGGGGGGCTCGAAACGAAGTGCCTCTTAATGTGGACCGCGCCAAATCAGGGTGAGGGGGTCGTAGCACCCGAAGTGTACGATGAGTTGAAAGCCGCCCTTCATGTTTTCGCACTGTGACGCGCCAAAGCCAACCTCGCCGCCGGCCGCGATGAGGGAAGAATGGACCCGTAGAATGCCTGGATTTCGAATCCCGAGCTCCCTTTTTACCGCCTCCGTGTGTTTTCCGAGTATGCCTCGAATCTCGGCGTACATCAGGGCGTTGTCGGGCGAAGTTCGCCACCGGTCTCGACTCTTGGCGTCATCTGGGCCCTACTTGAAACGGAGGTCTTCGGGACCTGTGAAGAACCCAAAGTAAATATACCAAACTTATGCTGACAACGAGTTGATGCCGGTGGCCATGGATGTTCGCCCAGCCATTCTCGGCAATAATTTACCGTGTCTATCTCGTACATGGCCGTGAGCTTGGAAGTCAATCTCGTCACTCGGTTTTGCAGATCGGCGTTGCCAACGACCGAGTGGACGCCGTTCTAGAGGAAGCGGTCGTTACCCACAAGCGACAGCCGAAGGGGGTCGTTGATTGGCGGCACTTCTTACTTAATGGCGCGGAACATGCTACGGCCAGATTGTGCAATTGCTATTTGGAATAAGGCGCAGTCACCCTACCTGCTCTCCGACCTCCGTAAAGCAACAACCTCATTCTACAATATTATTATTACGAGGTGAGTTTGTGAGTCTATCTGTCCGTCCGTCTGTCTGTCGCCGACTCTTGGAAGAGTTTCGCATATATTATTAGATAGATCAACGATGTATCCGTAAGTTATGTATTCCGTCGTAATTCCGCGCAAGCCAAATTAACCGTCGCGCTTACCTACTAACTATCTGTACCGGTACGGGTACCGGCCGCCCGGCGGCCTCCGGTCGCCCCAAGCCCGCCCCGTAGACCTGACGAACGGCGACGGCCAGCGGCCGCCCGTCCGCCTCGCCGCCCGTCCGTCGACGGACGCCGGGCGCGGGGTCGTCGGGTCGGCGGACACGGGGATGTACAATGTAGCGACTACTACGATTGGTCCTTGCGGCTCTCTGGATTCCACACTCATGCAACGGGTCTACTTGTCAATCATAATCAACGATCATGACAAATCATTTTCGACCGTAGATGGTCTTTAACCCAGCATGTTACATACCGTACCGCGTCACGCGATGCCTCTCCACCCGTTGCCTTAAGCTAGGAAGTACGGATGCCTGGCGTTGGCGAGCGCAGTCTTTATATCGTAGTACACATGTACCTTGGGCTCGTACTCTTGATCACGCTCGCGCAAGTAATAAACTTCGTCCTCCCTACTAACACCCTCTTCCCCGAGACAGTCGTACAACTCATCCCATTCTGGTAGCACCGCTGGGCAGTAAGGTGGGCATGCGAGTAGCTCCAGCCTCCCCCCCCCCCCCCCCCCCCCCACCAAGGTAACGAGAATCACGTCGGCAGTACAAACGTGGCCTGCGTCGTGGTGGAGGTCTCATGAAACTCGTCCCAAAAATGTTCGCTCGAGAATCGCTCACACGGCGGTGCACCACTACATATCACCGACGACTGCGTCCAACTGCCCGCTCGGCATCGACCCCACGGCCAATGCCGAATCGCAGACGGGCTGGGCTACCGCAGCCCACTTGGCCGCCCGCGCTGCGGGGACGGCCAACTCTCCCCTCGCTGAATCATTCGTAGTCAGCCTCGGGCGGGATTATCCGGGCGACACTATTTCAATTCTTCCGCGAGCAATATTCCGCCACCATAATGACCCCCATCGCAGCATCAGTAGTAGCCGAAACCCTGCCGGTAAACTAGCTCGAAGTACTGGTTCGACTCCTCATGCCGGTCTCGCCGGGTGCGTATGACCCACCTATAGGGGGAGCGCCTCGAGAGCTAGCAACGTGCATGTTCTGCACGGCACGCCGGTGTGTACACTACCACGTACGACGGGGCGTTATCAGCCGAGGGACCGCATGCGCGGTAACTTCGTACGCATTGCGGTCGTGCATGGCGCGACAATACAAGGCTACTTCGGCTGCCCGGTTTTAACCGCAGCTGATCCAGCTAGGGATACGCCGGCGTGTACACAGCTGCGCTCATCGCAATAACGGCATCCACCTGGTCAGTGACCCCCGTGCCGATTTCTGCGGGTGCCTCAGCCCGACGCGTAGGTGGAGTGCAAGAAGAACCACCGCCTCGCAGGTCCTGCGAGGCACTACGCCGGCGTTTACGCGCCGCGTACGACGGGGTGTCATATACAGAGGGACCGTGTGCCAATTACTTGCGTCCGCCGAGTGCGCGCAATACGCATCGCGATCGTGCGTGTCGCGACTGTACCAAGCAATAATCGTACGGCAAACTTCGTCCGAGCGCACTTTGATACTAGTATCCTTACGGCTGTACGCATCGCGATCGTGCATGGCGCGATGACATCAGCACGAGTTTACTCCGGTTGCTGTCCATGTGCAGAAATTAAGGTTACGCCGTAGCCAACGGCCCGAAATATAACCACCCGCCGGTCCAACGAGGTGTACGCCGGTGTGTGCGCAGTCGCGCCCATCGCAGCGTCATCAACAGCTGAGCTGCTGCCGGCAAGCTAGTTAGACGTACATCCCTAACCCCTCATGCCGATATCGCCGGGTGGGCATGACCAACGCATAGGCGGAGCGCGACGAAAACTAGCTCCTTGGAGGCTGTGCAAGGTCCGCCGGCGTGTACGCGCAACGTACGACCGGTCGCGATCACTTGAGAGACGCTCTGCCGGTACACTTCGTCTGAGCGAGCGTACGGCCGCACGCATCATGATCGTGCGTGACGCGATGGTACGAGGCTACATCGGCCACCTCTCAAAGATGTGAGGTTTCGCCGTGTAGGCAACGGCGCCCGAAACATAAACACCCGCTGATCCAGCTAGGTGTACGCCATCGTGTACGCAGTTGTGATCGACGTGGCGTCATCAGCAGCGTGATTCGCCGCCGGTAAGCTAGTTCGACGTACTTCTCCACCCCCGTGTCGATCTCCACGGGGCGCGTATGACCTGATACATTGTCGAAGCACGACGATAACTAGCGCCTCACATGTCATGTAAGGCACGCCGACGTGCACGCGCTGCATACAACGAGGCGACATCAAGTGAGGGTTCAACTGCCAGTTAACATCGTCCGTGTGAGCGTACATGTACGCATCGCGACCGTGTTTGGCTCGACGGTACGAGGTTAATCGTCATTTCGGCTGCTCTTCTGTAGAGACTTAGAATACGCCGTTGACGACGGCGCACGAATTAACACTCGATGTTCTAGCTAGGTGTACGCCGGCGTGTTCGCGGTTACGCTCATCGCGGCGTCATCAACAACGTGCTCCGCTGCCGATAGTAAAGCTAATTCGACGTACGACTCTCCGACCCCCGTGCCGATCTCCACTACGGGTGCGCATGACCGATACGTTGCCGGCGCGCAATAAGAAATAGCGCCTCGCGGGTCCCGCACGGCATGCCCGCATGTACTCGCTGCATACGACGAGGTGTTCTGGGGAGAGGGACAATCTGTCGGCGCTCCACATCGTCCGTCGTGTGGGCGCACATGCCATACATACACGCGATCGTATTTCATGCAGCGGTATGTACGAGGTTATTTCGGCTGCTACTCAGGGATGATTGAGGTTTACGCCGTAGACACCGGCAGTGTCCGGGATAAAACCAGCTGCTCCGGCTATGTGTACGC
The DNA here is from genome assembly GCA_006384855.1 of Tetraselmis striata. NCBI lineage: Eukaryota > Viridiplantae > Chlorophyta > Chlorodendrophyceae > Chlorodendrales > Chlorodendraceae > Tetraselmis > Tetraselmis striata. The sequence goes on from VCJN01001995.1 coordinate 56,437, forward strand.
CGACGCGTACCGGTACTTGTATACGCAGTTGCGCTCCTCGTCGAAGCGTCATCAAGCACAAGCGCGCGACCCTCTGTCGGGAAGCTAGGTCTAGGTACCGGTACGAATAGACCCCCCCCCCCCCCCCCCCCCCACACACACACACACACACACCGCAGGTGCATATGCCCCCGCGGGTGCGTATGCCCGGGGTCTTGCTGAAGCGAAACGTGCCCTAGTGCGTCGCAGGTATGCAGCGTGTACGCGCTGCGCACGGCGGGGCGTCACTAGCAACGCGACCAACTGCCAGTCCCCATTCGTCCGTGTAGGCGTACGCATGTCGCGATCGTGCGCGGTGCAATGGTATCACTGCTACGAGGTTACTACGGCCACTCGTCATTCGCTGGCCTATACCACCGATACCAACATGGGCTCGGTCGCGTTTCACTACACCAACGCCAGGCGTTGCTCGGCGGTTGGGGTAGTGTCGGTTGATGTCGATTTGGCGGCGATCGCCACAGCTCCCGTGGCTGGAGGCGCGAACGGTAGCTTGCGGGGTCACGGACTACTACTGCAACGCTTTGAAGGCGGCACAGCAGATCAGTCGCGATGTGCCCGTCCACTCCCATACTGCGCATTTAAGCTTGCAGCCGTGCTGGGGCTCCAAGGTGAGCGCCCCTCCTCCGTACGTGTCGATCAACTCGTTCTAGTACGAGTCATGGTGCAAACGGGCAAGGGTGATGGAAGCGAGAGCGAGTGTAGTCGAGACGAGAGCGAGAGGGGATGCAACGCGCGCCATCATGCTTCGGTGCGCCGCACCGAGCCGGCGGCAAGTCGTTGTCCGAAATACGCACCCCCGGGCTGTCTTAGTTTCATTGCACATAACATGTTTGGTAGGCTGAGTTCATGGCTACCGCCTGCTCTCGGCCCTCGAGGTGACATGCATGCCATCATGGTTAGCTCGGCGCCTCGTCGTTCCATGCTGCCCACGAAGAGGTCCATGTGCCCTTCGTTAGCGCGTAGCAAACGGCGCCGCTAATCAATCTCGGAGTGTCAGACTCTTCCACACAACGCGGCTCGGCCACCAGCGGTCCAGCGCTGCTATTGGGGTTTCCCAGATGAGCGCCCCCCCCCCGTCCCTGTCGGCGACTCGCGATGGGTGCCGTGATACGTGGCGGGCAGTGGTGAGGGGTCTCAAAGCGGGTAGAAGCGAGACAGGAGTCATCTTTGTCCATATCTCGGCGACTATAAAAGCCGGAAGTGAGACCGGATCTTCCATGACCCTCCTAACTATTGTAGTTATGGATAGCCGAGGCTCTTAGGACCCCCACTGCCCACTACATCTTCACTGACCTAGTGTCGCTT
>VCJN01001996.1:0-31551 GCA_006384855.1 Tetraselmis striata
TCCTGTCGGCGCCTCCACATTACATTCGGCCTAGTGCCGCTATTGGAGTGGCCCGGGATGTTGTGCTGGGAAGGGAGTTCTACGTTCGGCGGAAGGGGACGCGACCGAGCTGGCGGCGGATCTGGCGCTGGGCGGAACAACATGCGCTGGACACCGGTGTCTTACGTCGTTGCTGGTCCGGTCAAGTCCCTGTTCGCTGTTCTTTGAGCACCCTCTCCCTTCATGTCCTGTCGGCGCCTTCACATTACATTCGGCCTAGTGCCGCTATTGGAGTGGCCCGGGATGTTGTGCTGGGAAGGGAGTTCTACGTTCGGCGGAAGGGGACGCGACCGAGCTGGCGGCGGATCTGGCGCTGGGCGGAACAACGCGCGCTGGACACCGGCGTCTTACGTCGTTGCTGGCCCGGTCGGCTCTGCATTCCCTACTCGTTGAGCACTTTCTCCCTTCCTGTCCTGTCGGCGCCTCCACATTACATTCGGCCTAGTGCTGCTATTGGAGTGGCCCGGGATGTTGTGCTGGGGAAGGCGTTCTGCGTTTGGCGGAAAAGGACGCGACCGAGCTGGCGGCGCATCTGGCGTTGGGTGGCATGCGTCTGTTGCACGCCCGTGGCGCCCCGTTCTGGGTTGGACCCCCCCACTTCCGCTCCTTGCTGCGAGACCTCAACTTCGAAGCTCCTTTCCTGTCGGCGCCTTCACATTACATTCGGCCTAGTGCCGCTATTGGAGTGGCCCGGGATTGTGTGCTGGGGAGAGCGTCCCTACTGCGTGGAGCGGCGGCTGGCTGGTGGCGATGCCTGGTCGGAGGCTACCATGGCGGTTCCTGCCTCTGTTGGCCCGTAGCTGGATTTCCTTCTGGATTTCCTTCTGGATTTCTGTGTGGATTTCTTGAATGTTGCGTCTAGCTCATGTAATCAGTACCCGTAGCTGTTGTCGTCGCTTTCTAGGTACGCCGCTGGACGGCCCGAACTGTCTGTCGTCCTGCACGGATTATAAGCGAAATAACTCCGAGAGACCACCGCCGGTCGTTCGTCTTAGCGCCTACTGCCAGCGGACGCCACGAGCGCTCCGTCGGCCATGGTACTTGGGGCATGTAGTGCCTTGCCCCCCGCGCCTCCCTGCTTGCCGCCATTAACATAACATTATCCTCAATCGGGCCCGATTATGGAGGTGGCGCCGCTCTCCAAAACGAAATAATCCCCAAAATTTCGGCCATTTTGGATTATGGAGGTTAGGCCGAGTCGGGGTCTGAGGGCTCAAATCTCCATTACGTACCGCTTTGGTATCCTAATCAGGCAGCCGCCTTTTGGATATTGCGTTTTGGAATCTATGCCGAGTGTGGCATAAGATTACATAACCCTTATCATGATGAAGGTATATATCAATTACATAAGGGCTTTCACAAAATCGCACTACAAACAGAACTAACAGCAACTATGAAAGGTTGCCAGCAAAAGAGACATAAGCCTTCATCACCATGATGGTCCTTTCCTTTTTGGTTACAGGGAGAGCGTATAGAGAATGCACGGAAAGTACTGAGGAAAGAAAAAGCCTACATTTAAGCAGAACCCTGAAGGTGATGAAGGTACAGATACGTCAGGCCGATTGCGCTCGACCCCGCCCTGGAAACCCCTGCGCCCAGCCAGTACCCGTAGCTGCGGTCGTCGCTTTCTTGGTACGCCGCTGAACGGCCCGAACTGTCTGTCGTCCTGCACGGATTATAAGCGAAGTGACTCGGGGGAAATAATGCCGGCCCTTCGTCTCAGGGCCTACTGCCGGCGGACGCCACGCGCGCTCCGTCGGCCCTGGTACTTGGGGCCTGTAGTAGTGCCTTGCCGCCCGCGCCCCCCTGCCTGCCGCCCGTAGTGGTTCTTTGCCTCAGCCCGACTCAGTGTATATTAAACCAAACCCACTGGTATGAGGGTTCTGCTTAAATGTAGGCTTTTTCCTTCCCCAGTACTTTGCGTGCATTCTCTTGACGCTCTCCCTGTAACCAAAAAGTAACTGGTATAGAGGCGCCCCCCCTACTCCCCCTGCTCCCCCGACTCCCTGTAACCAAAAAGTTCATAGAGGCGCACGCCCACGCATTCAACTGGCGGCGTTCCTGGTGGCCTGACGCCGAAACAGATGCGGTAGCTACTGGCTCCTGGAATCGCTGCGTGTGGAGGCTGGTTCAATCCTAGCCCTCGGTGCTGCGGACGCGCCGTGGCGGTGGTAGGTTGCAGCCTATGGCCGTCGCGGCTGTGTCCGCCTCCGGGCGGCGGCTCTATCACAGTTCCCCCTGCAAGAGCAGCGCTCCCACCAGCCGGCAGCCCAGCAGTGACCAAGGGCAGGCGAGGCGTCCGGCAAGCGTGGACTCCCGTCCTCCCAAGCATCACCGGGCCCTGTCGCAAACTGGGCGAGCTGCGAAAGGCACCCCCCCCCCCCCCCCCCGCCCCGCGCGCCCCCTCTAGCGCGTTTCCCGCTCCACCGACCGCCCAGGCGGGAGTTCCCGACCGGTTATTATCCGTAACCTACACAAATTTTCTTGAATACGGTGTGTGGCCGGCCGCTTTGTGGCTACCGGACGCTGTGCCTCACCAGCCGCTGGATGTGCCGATCGCTGGTGTCGGCAGTGTGTGCAGCGGACGGCTGCAGCGCCGCTGCGCCGCCATCTGGCGCTTCGCAGCTGCTGTGCCCGGACCACCTGAAGGCGGAGGAGTTCCTGCGCGACGGCCAGCCCAGCCGTTTTTGCACGCAGTGCACCCGCGCGCACGACCTGGCGAGCTTCGATGGCAAGCAGCGCTCGTGCCGAGCACGGGTGGAACGCAGGAACAAAAGGTGAGGAGGCGCAGCTGCCGCGCGCTCTGTCCGCGCGCGTGTGCCGGCGGGCGAACCAACACAACCCGATTCCTGCGCCGGCGTTCAGTGGTCCTGTGTCGTTACATACCCCCCCCCCCCCCCCACACACACACACACCTCCATGCCCTAACGACGGGCACTTGGGTTGTGCAGGCGCACGGCACCCAATAGAGCGAAAGCAGCCGCGACGCCACGGGCACCTGCGCAGATGCCCCGGAACACGCAGTCGCACGACACCAGCGCGAAGCAGTCGCCACCAGACGCACAGCAGCCGCCACCAGATGCTACCGCAGTTGTCAGTGCCCATGCGCAAGAGCCGGTGCGCCCTCTCACTGCGGTGAAGCAGTTTCCTCTCCCCCTCTGGTCCCAGCCGTTGGCGTGTCTCGATGCGCGGATGATGCCGCACCTGCAGCACCTGCGCGCATGAATGCACCCGGCCGCGCTGAAGCGCCAAGTGGGCACCACCACACTCACAATGCAACGCTGGTCTAACCCACCCACCTCTTGCTGCATCCCCACAGACCGCCCAGCTTGCGGGACGGGCTGACATGGCTCTTGCAAGGGGGGAGTTCTCTGACTCTCGCGGCGGCGCCCTGCACAACATGCCACCCTCCAAGCCGGTGAGAAGGCAGCGCAGTCATGCTACCGCGCTCCCTCTCTGCGGGGGCCATCCCATAGCCGCCCCGTGAGACTGACCGATCCCCGGTATCGCCACCCGCTGTTGCAGATTATTTGCGACACGAGCCTGCTCTTCCTTCATGTTGCCACTGCCCAGGGAGCATTTTCTGGTTCTCCGGCGATGGGCGACGGCAGCCTCGTGGGCTCCGCTCCGCAGCGCTGCTTCCCAACCGCCAGCAACATCGCCATGAAGATGCTCTCCATCACGCCTGCCAGCTTGGACCCACACCTGCACCAGCACCTGGAGTTCCTGATGGAGGTACTGCCGCAGCCTCTCACTGGTGTGCGCCTCACTGCCCCGAGGCATTCCGAACGCTGACCCCCGCTGCTTGCCGCAGGCTGTGCCGGCCGACGTGCAGGGTGCCATGCGCCCGGGGTGCGTCCTGCTGTCCGTGGACCTTTGGTTCACCAACCGGGAGGAACTACAGCAAGCGCAGGAGGCTCTCAGGCGGAGCCTTTTGAACGGTACCGCCGGCCATTTACTTGGGCAGGCCGACATGGACGTCTACTTGCCGAGCCACGAGTACGCGGTTGGTGGCTCTGCGCTCGCCTACTCCAGCGGAGGGTTGTGATGCTGCGTCTTGGTCTTCCCGGCATGCGCCATCCTGGTCGTGGCAATGTTACCCACTCTCACGTGGCGGTGCGGTGCCCTTGTGGTGTGCAGGTCCGGCAGGGCGCGCTGGTCAAGCAGTCCAAGCGACAGGAGAGCAGCGCCATCGTGAGCGCCGACCCGGTGGTGTGCAACCCCGGCGTCACGGAGTGGCGCGTTGTGGTGCGCAAGAGCTCGCCGGACGCGGAGCTCCGGATGGTCTGCCGCGTCAAGGGGCGCTTCTTCGACGTCGAGTCCCAAGAGGAGGACGAGCTGTCGGACGGGCGCGTCCAGTATGTGCTGTGGTGCGTGACGACACACGCCGCCGCGCCGCCGTTAACATGCCCCTCCGCCCCGCTGCGCCCTCCGGTGGCACCTGCCCGCATCCGCTGATCGGCGGCACCCCGCGGCGCTGCACCCAGGGCTCCCATGGACGACGCTGCGCTGGGCCTGGCTTGGCTCGAGGTCATCGAGACGCTGCCTGGCGGGAGGGAGGCCATCAGCCAGGCGCACCCGATGTTCCTCACCACCAGATGCGACATCTGCCAGGAGATGACCTCGCTCTTCCAGAATGCCAGCCCCGCGGCGAGGCGTGAAATGGCCGGCATCCTCAAGGTCCTCTCTCCCCCTCTTCCTCCTCCATTCATGACCTGCTGGGGTTTTGGTCCAGTGCTGCAGGCATGCCAGGGTGCTGAGAAACGCTGGCATCGCCACCCGGCAGGATCTGGAAGCAGTGCTTCACCCGGACGATGACGAGGCGGCGCTTGATCCCTCACTGCCCGTGCCGCTAGCGCTGCTGTGCGCAAGGCACGGCTTCTATCAGACGCTAGAGGAGCTCCTGGACGAAGTGGAGTATCGTGGCCCGGACGGCGGGCTGGCTGCCATGGTGGACAGGGCGATGCAAGCATATCCCGGCGGCATAGCTGCAGGGGCTCGTCTGTCGGGCAGCCGCGAGACTGCTGACGTGGTAAGGCCCATAGAACCAGTGCTGCTTTGAGTGTCCTCCATGCTCCGCACCTGCTCCCCGCTGTGGTCGGCCTGCATCATAGAGTGGCTCGTGGTTGATGGGTGCGTTCTGGCATTGGCCGTAGGTGCGCCGTCGCCTGTTGGCCGGCGAGGCAATCGGCACCCCGAGCGACGCCAGCACCACTACCGGGGACAGCTCCACGGGTGCCCTGCAGGAGACCGAGTCGCAGTTCGATGACGCGCCTCCCGAGGAAGCCCCTCGCAGCGCCCGGGCGGCATGCGATCCGTGGGGGTGGAATGCGGTGAAGGCGCTGGAGCACCCGGCCGTTGTGTTGGCGATGTTTGCCTGCAGCTTGGCCCTGTTCAGCCGGTTGCCGTGGAGCGATGCGTGGAAAGTGAGCCACGCCCTGTGGATCGTCATATCTCTGCACGTGCTGCTGCCGGCCCTGTACCATCGGGTGTATGTGCACGGCCTGCGCACAGTGGAAGCTCTGGCCGCCGAGAAGGGCGTGGCGCTGTGCGCCGGGGGGCTGAGCGTCGCCGATGCCGATCTGAGGGAGTGCTTCCGCAGCGTTAGCCTGAGCCTCCTGGACCGCCCGCTCTACAGAGGAGCGTTTGTGATCTGGCTGCTGTTTGCTACGTTCTGCATCCCGCTGTACGGACTCAAGAGCACCGGGGCAAGCGACTTGTCTTGGCGCGTCGTCGCTGTGTTCACAGCATGCTCCGTGCTGTTGTTCACCCTACGAGAGCTGGCCATCAAATGGCAGTCCCTCTTGTCCGTGCAGCGCATCAACGCCTGCGCCGAAGTTGCCCCACTCGCGCCGTGGCTTCTCTCTGCGTTTTGTGCGTGGAAGTATGGGTCGGACGTCCACGCGTTTCCGTCAGTGTTGGCCGGCGCCACAGGCTCGGAATTCCTGTGGGTTCTCACCGGCGTCATGCGCGCAGCTTTCAGGGTGCTGCAAGCCGCCACCCTGCCCTCATCCATCCGCGACCTGTGGGTGATTGAGCCGCTGCATGGCGTCGCTTCTGTCCTGGCCGGTTACTTGAACTGCGCATCGCTGGCATCGCACAGCCCTGCAGAGGTGCCCTACGCCTGGGTCACCTGGGCCGTGGTGAAGATTCCCGGGAGCATTGCGTACGTTGCGAGTCGTGTCTTGCTGGAGCTCAACGTCATGCGATGGTTCCTATCACATCATGTCCCCAGGAGCAAGTCCGAGTAGAGGGGGAAGCCGCTGATGGGAATCAAGACAAAGGCACAGCCCGCAGCTCTGTCAACGGTTGCTATGACCCCCTACCATGCCAAGAGGAGGGCGATTCTGCAAACAATGTGGTTCTGCGGTACTTCCAGCATGGAGATGGCTGACTTTTGGCTCCGTGGTGCACACCGCAACCTGCTGGGCCGTCCCTCGTATGTGCCATCGGACAAGAACACATGCACCACTACTACGCATACTCGAATGTTGATACTATGTCGCTGGATTGCCGAACCAGAATTGTGCATGTTGTCATTAGCTTCACTTATTGCTACCTGTTGTGGCGAAACACTGACGACGAGCCGGACTACAAAGCATATGAAACCTATCTGCTGATGCGGGGTGGACAACATGGCGCGCGCGGCGCATGGAAGACTGATGCGAAGACATAGTACATTAGTGCCTTTATAAAAGTAAAGTAAAGTTTGCCCCGGGTCATCGGCCGAAGGCGCCCCAGCACGACCTCATGCGCCAATAATTGCAGGCGTAGGTATGGCATGGTATTATTCGCTGCTGTTGCTACGCCGCGTATTGCTTCTTGCCTTCGCGATATGAACTTTTCATCGCGACCGTACGATTACCGTAACGGTAAATCCTACGGCCGGTAGTCTCTAAATGAATAAGGATGAATAAGCCCAGACGCAGTGATTCAGTACCGGGGTACGTCACGAATCGAATGAGGACCTGAAAAATGGGCCAACGTGCGGATAGGCGGGCTGGTCCCAGCTCGCCTAGGCCGTCTGTCCGGATTGCGAGTACCTGTACCCGTAATACCGGCAAAACCTTTACGCTGCAAGGGTTTCACTGGTGCCAGTCCTGTCCCGGGGGCGAAAAAAAAAAGCCCTTATTCCTTATTGGGTGTCATGCAAGGGGGTCCGCGGGCCCCCCGTGACACGCAAGGAATAAGAGCTTTTTCATTCCTTACTAAGCGGCGCTTCGCGCCGGGGATTTGTGGAGGTGCCCCTACCTCTTGGGTTGAGCGTGGTGCGGCCGTGCGGGATACGGGCCGCTTTTAGCCGGCTTGTACAGTAGTGTTGATCCTGTAATACTATTGTTTCCGGGTAATAATGCTTTTAGCGTTAGATAGATTTGTCAGTAATTGATTTTTCAAAAGAGACGTATTTATTTATTTTGTAAAACAGATTAAATCTGCAAGCCGCGTAAAAGCGGGCCGCTGACTACTGGTGTGCATTACAAAAAGGCCGGTACCCAACCCACCGCTAAAAGTTGTACTACCCAAAAAAAAAAAAACAGCACTGCAAGATCAGCAATACAGTACAAGCCGCCTACAGGCGGCCCGCATCCCGCACGAGGCCGCGCAGGTCGGGCCGGTCGTCAGGTCTACGGGGCGGGCACGCCGCGAATCGCCACGCCCGCCGCCTGTACCGGCACCGGACGCCGGACGCCGTCGCTCGACCGTCGCCCGTCCGTCGACGGACGCCGGGCCCCGGGTCGGCGGACTGCCCCCGCACCGCGGCGACCCCTTTTTACAGCACCATACTTGGACTACCGTGTAGGTAAGGAATAGTCGCTGAATAGCCTCGAATGCTGATTCAGCAATAAAAACGCGCTGCGGTACCGCGTTATTTTGGCGTTTTAGACGAATACATGACGTGCCTGAGCTAGAATACACGCGCATCCATTCAGAATCTTGCCGTCTTCGGAGGTGTGCCTAGAAATCAAACGAGCACAGATCGAACGTATGACGGTTCATACGCGAAGACGCAGCACAGGAGGACGGACGGACGGAGGACGGACGCCTAAAAATCCGTGATAAAACCGTATTGTTACCGGTATCGATTCTCGCGTATTCCAGGCGATTTCGGACGCGGCTCTCCTTTTCCTCCGCTCAACCCAAGAGGTAGGGGAACTAAGCGGCGCTTCGCGCCGGGGATTTGTGGAGGTGCCCCTACCTCTTGGGTTGAGCGTGGTGCGGGATGCGGGCCGCTTTTAGCCGGCTTGTAGTGATCTTGTAGTACTGTTGTTTCCGGGTAATAATGCTTTTAGCGTTAGATGTGTCAGTAATTTATTTTTCAAAAGAGATATTATTTTGTAAAACAGATTAAATCGGCAAGCCGCGTAAGAGCGGGCCGCTGACCACTGGTGTGCATTACAAAAAGGCCGGTACCCAACCCACCGCTAAAAGTTGTATTACCCAAAGAAAAAAAAACAAAGCAGCACTACAAGATCAGCAATACAGTACAAGCCGCCTACAGGCGGCCCGCATCCCGCACGAGGCCGCGCAGGTCGGGCCGGTCGTCAGGTCTACGGGGCGGGCACGGCGCGAATCGCCGTGCCCGCCGCCTGTACCGGCACCGGACGTCGGACGCCGTCGTTCGACCGTCGCCCGTCCGCCGACGGACGCCGGGCCCCGGGTCGGCGGACTGCCCCCGCACCGCGGCGACCCCTTTTTACGGCATCATTTTACAGCATAATTAATTACATCAGGGCTTTCACAGAAGCGCACTACAACAGAACTAACAGCAACTATGAAAGGTTGCCAACAGAAGAGACATAAGTCCGAAACCAAGGTCGAGCAGGAGGACAAGGAGCCAAGAACCAAGAAAGAGCCAAGGGAACCACGAAGTCACTTAGCTGCTAGGAACTTAAGGAACCCCCGCCCCGGGGTAGGCTATCAGCTGCGGCGAGGACGCTTGCAGCCAATGACCCGGGTCATAGCAACACATGCCGACGAGCGACGCGACGCAGGCGCAGGAGCACCATAACGTGCCGCACGCGCGGCCGCGACCCCGCCAAGAACGTTGTCTGCATGTGCCATGTTGATGAGCAAGGAGAAACGGCGGCGCCACGCAGACAAGAGTTGGCCGTTTTTTTGGCCAGTGTGTGCTTGGCTAGCTTTCGCGAGCTCCACCAAGAAAGCCTCGGCGTGCGGGGCCAGTGAGCCAAACTCGGAAACGGCGAAGGGAACAAAGCGAAGCATACCGGCAGCGTTTCGGACACCCTCGTCATACTTCTGGATTTTGCGGCGCTCTGCAGCCCGCAAAGCAGTCGTTGGATCCGAGGTTGGACGCCGAGGATAGGGGCAATGGTGGTATCGACAGCAACCGTGTTTCCGCGGATGCCGCCATACCCAAAAAGCCCAACATCGGCAGGCCGCCCGTCGCTGCCCTTCGGGAGAGAAACAAGCACCGACGGGTCCGTGAGGATCTGGACACCCACGTGATCAGCGTATGCGACCGCCCAAGTAGAAGGAGTGAACTCCACGCCAGCATCCTCAAACCGGGCAAGCATACCTTGTACCGAGAAGGAGCAAGAAGCACAAGAGCATGGCTCGCCAAGGGAGAGGACAGGAGCCGCCGGAAGGCCAAATGGGCGGCAAGCGGCAACACGGAACATGGAATCGTAGTACTCAGGGGAACGCTCACGGACTTCACCAAGGCGACCCTCACTTGGAGGATCAGTCACCAGGAACGCCGCCGCAGCGCGTAAGAGGCGGCCTCGGAAGCGGTTGCTGTCAGGGCCGCTTGTGGGCATACGCGCAGCAAGCTTTGCGAAACGGACCGTGTGAATGCGGTGGCTCAGGGTTTCCTGTACTTTCCGCATGGAGTGCAAGGGGAAGTCCGAGTAATGCGGGATAGCTTGGAGGTCGGCCGCCGAGCGCATTGCAGACGCCGGCTGAGCCCCGGCGGCCGAGCAGCCGGCACTGGCAACGTGGGAGCACTTGGAGGGGAGCAACTTTAGAGCATAAGCCAACGGCCCCGCTAGATCTTCGAGCACCGAGTCTCCACACTCGTCAACGACACGGGTATGAGCGGCGCGAAGCTCGACTGCCCACATCGGCGCCGACGCGTTGGCGCCGGCATCGAGCTCCAACGTTGGGGTGGTCAAAGCCTGGTGGATCGAGGACGCCCCAACAAGGTAGAGGCTATGAGGCCTGGATACGCCGGACGGGTCGGAAAAGAACGCCCCGGCGTCGCTCAGGGTGGCGTGTTGAGCACGGAGGAAAGTCACAGCTTGGCCAACCACGAGAGCGGCAGCGCCGATGTGGGAGGCATCTGCTATAGCCACATTTATCGCCGATGCCGAGGCCCCCAAATTGGACCGGGAGGGACAGCTGCGTGCGCATGGAGGGCGTATCCAAGAGGTCGGGGCTAACACCCCATATGCCGGCAAGTGTTGAAAATGCGGCGGCGTCGGCATCTTCGAGGAAAGACGTAATAGTGTCGCCATACCCCTCGGATCGACCCAAGCCCCGAGGCGTGGAGCGGAGATGGTGGCCAAAACGACGGCCGCAAACTTGCAGCAAACGAGTAGCAGTGTGGGAGTGGAAGTGGTCTGCCAAACCGATAAGCCGGGAGCCGAATTGGCGAAATCTTTCGACTGTTTTGTCCAGCAGTTCCCGGGCGAAAATGGCCGAGCCCACAGGGGCACCAAGCACCTTGATTCCGGACGAGGAGACATCAACACCATGCAACAAATGCCCAAAAGGAAGGGCGCCGAACGGGGACGAAGAGCCAAGCTGACAATACGCCTGTCGTTTGCGAATGGTGACGTTTAGCCCAACGGCGGCAAAAGCGGACGGGGCCACCCATGTAGCAAGCGCAAGTCCATCGCCAGCGCCGACAAGGTTGACGTCGTCTAAGAAAGCCGCCAACACTGAGTGACTGGGGGCAGCCGCGCCGATGCAAGCATTCACTCGGGCAACGACGGCGGCGAACAGGATGAGGCCGAGGCCGCAACCCTGGCGGGCCCCTCGACGGCTTGGAATCCGGAGAGAAGGACCGGGTTGGGAGCCGTCGAAAACGTACATATTGGACTCTTGACCATAAAGCATGATCGCCGAACGCAATAGAGGCTGCCAAACAGGGTCCTCGAGCAGTGTGCGGAAAATTTCGGAGCGGTAGAAGGAATTGAACGCGTTTTCGGCGTCAAGCTTCACCAAGACGAGGGATGGATCCGAGTCTAGGAGAGATCGCACAAGGAATTGAACTAGTTCCACGCCACCCTTAACGCCGAAACCGAACTGGCCGCGGGCGGCAAGCCATTGGGCGATGGGCTCGCCATGAGCGCGCAACAGGACGCGCATAGCGAACCGGACAAGCACGCTGCCGATGCCAATGGGCCGAATGGACCCCTTCATGTCTCCGGCACTTAGTTCCAACGCATTGCGCTCCGCCGGCGTGAGTTTATCTAGGGGAACCAAGGTAGCGGAGGAAAGGAAATGGGCGACGCCAGCAGGGACCTCCGCATTCGCGATGGCCTCGGCTATGCCACGGAGGTGGGAGCGCGAGCAGAGGGCACGGAGAGCCTCAAAGCGGATGCCATCGAGGAATGGGGCAGAACCATTGGGGAACCACTGGACAGCACCTCGCAAATGTCCACCGAAGCCTCAGGGAAAGTGAGGCGGTCCAACGAGAACGGATCCGGGAGCGCGCAAGGAACAGGGTCCGGGGTCTGGGGATGCTAGCGGAGGAGCTCTTCGTGAAGCCGCGGGCCAGTGGGCGCGAGCGGGACTGAGTGAAGGGCGGCAGCTGCGCGGCTGTACTCGCCCACCGCCGCCAAAGCCGAGGCCCGAGCAGTTTGGCGTTTGGTAACCGGCGGTGGGTCCCCACAAATGGCCGACGCCGGAGCCACGTAATCATGAGGAGTAGCCCGAACAGATGCATGCGTACGCGCGAGGGCGAACAACGTGTCTAGGTCACCACGCTCCCAATGCGACATACGGTTGTCACGGTAGTCCGCCACCGGGTCGGGGGGTAAAGACCCTGGCGGGGAGTCAGCCATGGGCCGCAATATCAACCTGAAGAACAAGAGGTAGGCACTCCACGCAGCATGGGCAGCCTCAGATTGGCTCGCGCGGCCCTTGAACGAGAGAGCGTAGGTAAGGGCGGCGTCATGGTGGGGTTTGACCAGGGCAACCACGGACTTAGGGCATCCATTAGCGCAAGTAGCAGACCGGAAGGACAGTAGGGTCGACTCAAAGAAATCAAGTTGCGAGGCGCCGCCGCGGGCACCACGATCGAAACACCAGCGAGCAGCCGGGGGCATATCGCCCAAACCCGCCGCAACATGTAGCCCACCCCCGGAGCGAGGGAGAAGGACGGAAGCTGGCTGGGCCGCGCCCGCCGCACAAGAACGCATGCGCCGACCAAGGCCGGAAGCGTGGAACCACAGGCCGCAGCGCTGGCACGCCGACATCAAATGCCGATGTGCGTCACGAACTGGACATCCGTCGGCCGGCCGGGCGGCTAGACAGGCCGGCGAGGAGGTCATGTGGGCCCGCAAGTCATTTACTCGTGGATAGGGTTGAGCACACCCGACGCACGCAATGGAGGGTCGCAGGCTGGCTCGGCCCAGCACCATGTGATAGCGGCACCGGGGCTGGCGGGGTCTCGGGAGGAGGGCTCGAGGGCAATGGGGGCATCGGAGTGACGACCAAGGGCCGGTGGTGAGCCGTGGTTGGCTGCGCTGGCTGGTTGTGGTCTGACGACTCGGAGGGGGTGGAGACCGCGGGGGAAGGCCCAGAACTGCTGCCGCCACCGGAAACAGAAACCAAGCGAGCGCCGTCCGGTGTACGGGTACCAGCACCAGAAGTACCAGCGGCGGTAGGGGTACTAGTATGAGGGCGAGTACTGGTAAACTAAGGACGGGGGCTGCCAAATAAACGGGCACCCGTGCGAGGACGAAGGCCAGCAGCATCATCGGCGGCGGTGCCGGTACGAGGGGATCGGATCGCAGTACCAGTACCAGTTTAAGGTATGAGTTGAGGTGTGCGCTCTCCCCGCCACATGTAGGGAACAGATCTTGTTCAACCAGCTCGACGCGGCGTTAGGCATGTGGACAGTGGCCATCCCCACCGCGCGGACAGCCATGACTCCACATGAGCTGCGGGAGGTCGCTGCCGGGTACTTCTTTCTGCCTAGCCCGTGCTTGGCCCCGGTGGTTGGGTGCCAGATCATTCTGCCCTCGACAGAGCACAACCCTGTCATTGTTGATCTATACGGCGACGCGCTCATGAACCTCCCGGCGCCTGGAGACGCTCACTGGCGTGTACAGCACGACGCTATCGCAGATGCCTTCCGCGATCACTGTGTTCACGACCTAGGTATCGCAGTACGGCGGGAGGTGGATGACTTGTTCCAGCAGGCAGTGCCTCTCGGCAACACCGTACCCAGGGATGAGCTCAAGGACCTAGTGCCAGACGCAGAGCTCTCCCTTCCGGCGTTCAACGTCGTGACCGGGAGCTATGATCCTCGGAGCTTGAAGTCCACGTTGTTGGAGTTCAAGACTATGCGGTGCGGGGTCAAGTACACTTCAGTGCCCCGGGCCACGGCTGTGGATCGGTTTGAGCGCTCCCTGTTGGGCGACATACAACGGGGGTTGGCTGCACGGGATGCGGCGTGGCACAGCACAGAGCCCGGACAGAAGGGTCCTCTTCGAGACATCCTGGATATGTCGGAGTACACGGGCAGGGTCTTCGGCACAGTGGGTGAGGTGAACAAGGGGGTGCACCGCACAGTGCGTGGTATCGCATGCTTGGCTGCAGATCGGGGTGCCCTCTCATCGCGGGGCACTCGGTGCATCACCCGGGCTCACCAGGAGGCCTTGCTCGCAAGAGATTTCCTCGGGGTCCTGAGCTTGGTGGCCGCTCGAGAGCGCGCTCGCTGCCTCATCAGACGGCGCAGATTCGTCTGCCATCCCGTTGCTGAAGCTGCACAGCACGTCCGAGGATCACCCACACACACACGTGCTCGCGTGGCCCGGACTCTGAACCGTGCGCGCATCACTCATCCATCCCGCCTTATGCGGGATGCGGGCCGCTTTTAGGCGGCTTGCTGTGTTGATTTTCTAATTCTGGGGAACTGTCCTTGTTGTAATTCACACCAGTACCAGTACCAGTACCAGTTCCAGTTCCAGTTCTGCCCGTTTTGTAATTCACACCAGTACCAGTACGAGTACCAGTTCCAGTACGCGCGGGGTCGCGCGATGTCGCTACAGTTATTATACTGAAAACGGCGACGATGATGATGACGCGCCGCCACACACCGGTTCCCTGGGTACTCGCTAAATGAAATCCTCCCGGGGTTTAAGCTGTGTATAGCGGGGTCCCAATCCTGA
The DNA here is from genome assembly GCA_006384855.1 of Tetraselmis striata. Taxonomy (NCBI): domain Eukaryota; kingdom Viridiplantae; phylum Chlorophyta; class Chlorodendrophyceae; order Chlorodendrales; family Chlorodendraceae; genus Tetraselmis; species Tetraselmis striata. The sequence goes on from VCJN01001996.1 coordinate 14,403, forward strand.
GATGTAACTACCGAAACGAGTGCGAATAGTGATTAGTGTCCGGTTGATACAGTCAAATATAACGTCATTTGATCAAAACTCAGAGTCCACGTGACCACCCGTCTCGCCAACCCATCCCGCCCCACCGATGCCAGTCGAACACACCGGCCGGCACCATCACGCGCATACCGCGGTAGCAGCGCGCTAACGTAGTCATATGGTGGCGTTCAGGTGCCTCGTCTTGTGTGTCGCGGGCAGGGATGGGGCTGGCGGCGGGATGATGAGGGAGGAGCGCGAGCGGTCACGTGCTAATATTTCGCACGCAGCGCGTGCCACGTAGCCAAAAAGCGTTGCCAGCTACACATCTCGGATTTGAGCCCCGGTTACGGTCTTCAGAAACGAGTACCTACGCGAACCGGTGTGCAGCAGGCGGGGCGTGTTGTACGGGCACAGGTACGGGTACAGGTCCGCACGCGCGCGGCCGCCGCCCCGCGGCGCGCCAGGCGGAATGTTCTACGAGCCGGGGCGCCCCCATGGACGGGCGCCCGGACATGCTGCGCCACCAGCAGCCCGGCAGGCGCCATAAGCGCAGAAGGGGCTCGCCGTGCACGTACCAAGCACGGCGAGATTGGCGAGGGGGTCGCCGGGCCAAGGGGGCGGCTGGCAGCGCACCAGGGAGCCGCAGGAGAAAAAACGGGCGCGCGCAGAAAACCAGGGGCGGGCGCGGTCGGTCGCAGGTCGGTCGCGGGCGCGAAGCTCCGAGACGAGGAAACGCCGCAGCGGGAAGGGGTCTCCAAAGACGCCCAGCCAAAAAGGGGGGGGGGGGGTCGGTCCGCGAGCCGCCAGGCGGGTGACGCACATGCGCAAGGCGCGGTGGCCGGTCGGTCGGCTGATCGGGGTCACCGAGCTCACCGCTTCACCGGCTTGCTATGTTGATCTTGCTAGCAGCAGAATATATGCTGGTTTTTACAGCATATATTCTGCTGCTAGCTCATGTAATTATATACTCGGACCACCGTATATATAGTCGTTGTGTAAATTAAGAGGGCGAGTCTCGCTTGCTGATTCAGCACTAAAAACGCGCTGCGGTACCGCGTTATTTTGGCGTTTCAGACGAATATATGACGTGCTTGGGCTAGAATACACGCGCATCCATTCAGAACCTTACCGTCCTCGTACCTATACCGTGAAATCAAACGACCGAACACCGAACGTATGACGGTTCATACACGAAGCGCGTATGACGGAGGACGGACGGAGGACATTCGTGATTTTTGCAGTATGTTTCCGGTATAATTCACGATAGATTTGTCTTAGTCGCGGGATTTTTACGGACTGTGGTAGGATAGCCTAGAAATCAAACGAGCAAAGATCGAACGTATGACGGTTCATTCACGAAGACGCAGCACACGAGGACGGAGGACGGACGGAGGACGGAGGACGCCTAAACATCCGTGATAAAACCGTATTGCAACCGGTATCGATTCTCTCGTATTCCAGGCCGATTTCGGACGCGGCTCTCCTTTTCCTCCGCTCAACCCAAGAGGTAGGGGAATTGACTTCACTTAAGAGCTTTTTCATTCCTTATTGACTACGCGGGGACGTACATTTCCGGTGGGCGAAGTGGACGGCGGTCAACGCGTATCAGAGGGCGCCCACTCCATCGGACGGCTCATCTGGATCTACTGCGGGATGGAGTACCGGCCTCCCGCAACCACTCGCGTGGGGGGTCTTGCGAATGCCAGCTCCCGGCGGCCGCTCATCCCTCCCTCGGTGGGCTCCCTCGGCCACACCCGCAGCCTCGCTTAAGCAAACCCAATGAGGGCAGCACCCCTCTTTCCACCTAGCAAAAAACAGGCCGGCTCAGTCCAAGGCTGCAACGGTGGCGCTCAGTCACAAGGAAGCCGCCGCTGTCGCCGAGCGGCAGGCTTTTTTCGCAAACGTCCCGGCGCCCGTTGCTGTCCTCGCCAGTCGCCTCAACCATGGCAGACTCGCGTCCGTGCTAAACCGGGGCCTCGTCAGAAGCGAAAGGGGGCGGGGGGGGGAGGGGGGGGGGGGTCAGCTGGGTCGCGAGTGGAGTCGGTTCGGCGGCTCGCGGTGCGGCTGCCCGCGCGGGCGCGGGTGTGCGGAACGGCGCGGAAGCAACACTAGTCCCTTTCCCCCTCCCCCGGCCTCTAGCTGAGGTATCGCGGCCCCGACCCCCACCTCCTCGTTCGTCCTTCCCGCGCGCCATTATTGGAGCGTGCCGCAGCGGTGATAGCCCGGCCGTCAGGTAGGGAATGCGATGCGCATTGCCACGGCGTATGCTTTAGCGACTACTTGTACAGGTAGCGACCGTGGTAACGCGCGTTCGTGAAGAAGGGAGAGCAGTAAGCAATAAGCCTCCTAATCCGGCATAGCACGGTTACCGGTACCCGCTTATCCATTAAGGAATAATCCATTACGAATAAGCAAAAAGCGGCGTAGCACCAGCGTATAGCCATTAGACCGTTGCCTCATTCGATCATCCGCGTATAAACCCGGGACATGGGCCGGACGATATTGAAATGACAGAGCCGGGAATCGATCCGGGGACCTTTTGAGCAAGAGACCACCCCTCTGCCGAGCGGACAGACAACGAGGATGGTATTACATGCATCACTAGGGTGAGCGCGCGCAGCAACTAGTTGCGCCAAGCCGGCCCCGCGCGCCTATGAGCACCTAACGCTGCTCCTCGCCCCTCCAGGCTGTGTTCACACTTCTTTCGTCCCACCAGCTTGCCCTTCGACGCACCTGATTGCATCTACCTCCGGGCGAGCGCTGCGCATCCCTCAAGGGCTGCGCTGATAAGGTTATGGGCCCTCTCACGTTTGAGCGTGAGCATACATAGGTAGTCGACCTCGCTCCGGGCGAGTGTACTCGACCCTATTGGTTCGGGTGGAGCTTCCGGAGGTCCGAACAATACCTCGCCTCTAGGGTGGAGCCGAGCTTCCGGAGTTCGGAACCGTCATCTATCCCTCGGAAAGTACCGAAACACATTCGAGTCTTTCAAAACCTTACTTCAGCAGTTTGTCGCAGACGGCGGAGCGTTGGAGCGTTGCCACGGGCGTTGGGAGACGCACCTGGCGACCACCGAGCACGACAGCCGGGGCTTTGGATGCGACGTTCCCTTGGGTCGCCGTCAGCCTTGGGGCAGTCACTGGGTATCTCAGCCGCGGGGAGCCGGAGCGGAACGCCGGCGCCATGCCGCGGCGTGGCGGCGTACAATTTACAAGCACCGGAGCGGGTGCGGGCGCGAAGCAGCGGCGTGTAACTTCATCAAGTACCGGAGCCGGAAATGTTGGAAACATCCGGACGGCGGGGAGCTCGATCCAACGCTAGCGACAGCAATGTTACGACCTTACCTTGCTTGGCATGTCAGCGATTCCCAACAATAGTGAACTCTGGTTCCGGAACCGTTGATGAGAGGCACCTAAAGGATTCGGCACTTTCCCAGGTTCCGAGGACGAGCTGCGAATGCAGTTCACTCTGCCGGAGGAGCGTCACGATCGCCACTACTCAGAGCTGCACGAGTTGGCGTTGTGATTCCTCAGCCAGCAACAACAAATTATAAGTAAAGCAGAAATTGATTTCAACTTCTTGTCTATTGCATCCACTGGCTCAAGCTGACGGGGTTGCTCGTAGGATACGCTAACTCTAATAACCACGATGGGGGGCATACAGTATTATCACAGCTCAAGCTTCCGGGCAACCCCGCCGTGTGTGTCCTAGCCCCCCCCCCCCCCCCCCTCCCCTCCGTCGAGCGGGGCAATAAGACAGCAGCGCCCCCTGCTATGCCCTGCTAGGTCACTCCTATCCCATTCAGAGTTCGCTAGGCAAACTTTGGCAGCCATAGGCGCCCCACTAACTGCTATGTATACTAAGGTGAGATGGGGAAAGAGTAGGTACATGTTGCTCAATATTCATACTAACACCGCTGAGCCGGCCAGTAGGGTTTTGCGGGGACAGCGATGCCCTCTTGAATGGTACTACTTGTGATGCTTTCGTACTCGTCGCATAATATCTTATCTTGCTACGGTGCTAAGCCGCGCACTGTCTCGGGGCAGTGCGGTGAAAGTGGACCGAGTGCCGCGAATTAATTTCGCGGTACAACAAGTAATAACGGTTAGAAATGACCGGGTTTCTGGAGTCCGGCGGGGGCGGGCGCATTGCGCCTGCGGGGTGTCGCTTGCGATCGCTATCATTGCTGACTTTGCAAACCGCCGGACGGGAGGGCTTCTTCGTCGTCTGTCTCCCTCTCGTTGTTAGAGTCTCTACTCTCGAGTATTCTCCGGGAGCTGGTCGCTTCGGTTGCGGGTGCAAGCGGTTGTGGTCGCGGAGCGGCTGCGGCCTCGGAGCTGCGTCGTCTTACGTTTGGCAAGTGTGCATGTTGTTTGCCCTTCTTCGGCAAGGGTTAGGGGGGTTACTGATCGAGTTGGTTTTTGCAGGGCGGGGGGTTGCGCAGGTGGTGCAACTCCGTTGTGAGCCGGGCGAGTTTGGCCGAGGGCGCTAGCTTGCTGGCCGGGAGGACTCCTAGAGCAGCTCGACTGTCTCGGTGGTTTGATGGCGGAGTTTCACGAAGTTGTACACCGGAGTTCCTATATGTTGTACCACCGGGGGTACCTTCGCGGAACGACCGGTGGGATACCGACCGTTGGGGGTATTCGATAGCGATATCGGCGAAATGAAACCTCGTACTTCTTCGGCAGCTTGTGTCGACCGCGGTTGTGTCGACCGCCGTGCCGTCCACCTCCATGTTGTTGTCGTACTCCTCGTAGTTCAGTTCGAGCTCCTCCATGTCCGCCGGTTGCTCGGGCTCGAGTGTCCCTCCCATGGGAGGGGGGCCGGTTTGAAAGGGGGGGCCGTGGGCTAATTTGGCCGAAATTTGAAATTGATTACAACTGCTAGTCTGTTGCATCCACTGGCTCATAGTGAGTTGTTCTGAGGACCTAATCTCTCTATAACCACGGTGGGGACCAACACGAAGTGTTATCCCAGCTCAAGCTATCGGCCATCCTTCTATGTTTCCTAGCCCCTCCTCCGTCGAGCGGGCTATAGCGAAGACAACAACGACCCCATGCTGTCCCTACCTAAGTCAGACCCATCCCATCTAGAGCTCAGCAGGCACGCTAAGGCAGCCAAAGGCGTCCCGCCTGCTGCTACTGAGGTGTGATGGGGGGGGGGGGGGGGGGGGAGCCAACCGGATTAGCTGCATGATGCTCAGTATTATACACCGCTCAGCCGGCTAGTTTGGTGGGGTGGGGGCTACAATGCCCTCCAGCTCTAATATCTTTGGAACAATATAATGCGTTTAATGGCATGACGATGACGTTGTCTGGTTCATGTACCAAGCCCGCGGGTCGGGCGATACACTGTCAATAATACTTGCGGGGAAAAGTGAAGGTAAATTCGAAAACATGCAATTCCGGGCGTATCGGCTTATAACGTCCGTAGTTCTTGGGTTGGGGAGCTTATAGTCGCGGGCGTGTGTCCGGCTTGGGATTGGGGGCCTTGCCGGCGGAGAATATCAACAGACGGCCCACATGCGACCGTTGCAAGGGGATCGTCCGGCGCGCGGGGCGACGGAGGCGGTGGGCCTCGGCCGCGAGCTGGGCTAGGCGGGACGCGTGGGTTGGTGTGTTGGTTGTGGAGGTATGCTCGAGGGATGCGGTGGCCTTCGACTCGGTGGGGGCCTCGAAGGCGTCTCCTGTCGCGGTTGGGGCTTGGGCTGCGGCCGTTGGAGCCGGCTCGGGGTGCGGGGCTGGATCGACGCTTGTCGCCGGCTGATCGAATTCCCGTGGCGGGTCGTCGTCGTCCATCTCTATGTCTGGAGGGGCTGCCCCAGCCGGGGGTGGGCGTCTTGTAGCTAGCTGGCTAGTTGGTGAGGGCGGGAGCTCCCGGGGGAGCTGGCCGTGGTGCACCGCCGACTGGTCGGCTGTACTCGGCGCCGGTTAGTGAATAGCCGCCATCATCTCCCGCCCATGTAGGTGCATTATATAAGTGGCTGCGACGAGTTTCGCGTCGGATCCCGTGTTGGTGAGTCCAGCTATGCTCACCCCTGCCGGAGCGGCGGCAGCCGGCATGGGGGCGCGTCGGGTCAGCGCCCGGACGTCGTGAGTTGATGTGTGTACCCCGAGCTTGGGGCCGAGGGTACGGATCGGGTCCAGTAACGTACCGTTGCGGCGCAGGTCGAACTCCGTCACACGGTTGCGGGTCACCAAATCGCTAAGTAGCATAGCGACTTGTGTGGCACCGTCGGTACCAGGAGGGGGGGGGGGGGGGGGGGAGTCGATTGGGGGCTGGCGGGGCTGGCGGTTCAAAATGCGGAGGAGACCGCGGACAGCAAGTGGTCGCGGGAATGGGTGTTCGAATCTTGGGGGGTTGGGCTCTGCCGCTGCGCGGCGAATAGATAATGGCGCCGACGGCGGCCTCATGTTGCTCCTCGGGTCTGTTGATGTCCATGTTGGATGTAGTGGCGGTCTCTTGTGGAGCCTGCTCTTCACGCCTTTGTGGGCGCTGGCCGGCAGTTGGTCTGGGGCGGGCAACGGGTGGGAGTCGGGTGCTTGCAATTATTTTTGCAGCGATGGCCGTTCGGATCTTGGGGGGCTGGGCCATGCCGCCGCGCGGCGCATCGAGAGCGGCGCCGACCGCGGCCTTCGGTTGCTCTACGGGTCTTTTGATGTCCATGGTGGTTGTAGTGATGGTCTCCTGTGGAGCGTGCTCTTCACGCCTATGTGGGCGCTTGCCGGCAGTTGTCCTGGTGGTGGGTCGTCCGGTCGTCGGTCTGTCCACCGTTTCACATGAGCATACTATCATCATCAATAGAGCCGCGCCGGCTCGCCCGGATTTAGTACACACGCAAAGTGATAAGGGCCGGCAGGAAAGTGAGAAGTTTGGTTTGGACGCAACATGGAGCTTGTCCACATTTGCGAATACCGTGGCGACCGCGCCGCGATTCGGCACCAAAAGCTCGAACCCGACCGGGGGAGGTGAGTCGCCGCCACGGGAACGGCAGGGGCAGCTAGGGCTGTTGCTAGTGTCGGGACCATGGGGCCGGTTGCCGCCGAAGCCGTGTTTGCCGCGGGCCGTTCGTCGGCAAGTGGTGCTTTTGGTTCTCGCTCCAAGCGGATATTCGCGCTCGTTGTTGATACGGTCTTAGGCCATTGCTCCGCCTTATCCGTTGGCTAGGTGCCACATGTAACGCCTTGGTGGTGGACGGTCACCTGCAGGGTGAGGGTGCTGTAGATCTGCCGCTGCTCGGCTTCTTCCGGGCCCCTTTGTATAGGTGTATCATTGTACACCGCAGCAAGGTGCGCCGCCGCTACCTTGCTCGCCCGGCTCGTAGTGGATGGTCATGCTGAAGGGGTGCACGTACAGCTCCGTTTGTCCGCTTCGCTTCGCAGAAAACGCGGCGTCTACCGCCCTAAGGTGACTATCTAGAACCTCGAAGGTAGTGAGCTCCTCGCGCAGCTTGATGACGATCGCTTTGATGTTCGTTTGCGTGGGCGCGGCAGGCGCGTCATATAATTATTGACGCGCCGAGGATGGGCGCCTCGGAGGAGCGGTCTGCGAGTTTGAAACATCTTGAAGACGCAACGGACATGTTGGGAGAGGTCGACGCAGTTCTTTGGCTAGGAAGGGTTGTTCGGGGACCTGGTAAGCATGTCCGTGATTTGGTTGATCAGCACGAACATAGTGGAGCAGCAATGGAGCTCCTTATTGATCAAGCAGTTTTGAAAGTCGGCGAGGTCCGCGAAACATGTCGATACAATAACTTCAGGCAGCGGGGTGCGGGCTTGCAGCTCGCGGCTGTCGATGAGCCCACGGTAGATAGGGCCGATCTCGCCGTCCGTGATGAGTTGTGGCACGAGCCATTTCTCAACTCTGGCGGACCAGATGAAGCCGTGGGCATCTTCTTTGACGCGTTGAAAGAAGCGGGTGAGTTGTGCCAGGTTGCGCCGGTCGGTCATGAGGTCGCACACGACGATGTTAGCCGTAGGGGGTCGAGATGCGAACTTGATCATCTCGAGCTCAACGGCGTGAGCACGACGGATTTCGGCATCGATCTCCATTGGGATAGCCATGGCAGGCGCAGCGGCGGCACGGGCGAGAGCAGTAGAGCGGCGAGTGGTGGCTAGCGGACAACAACGCATGACGGGTGGAGGGAATATCGGCCAGAGCTCGCGAAACCAATGTAAAGTACCGTAATGCTGTTGCAGCTGAGATACAGAGATTGCAAGTAGAACCAAATGATACATATTTTGCATCGCATTCATTGGCTTGTATAGCTCTCCGGCTATCGGTCAGATATGAGTAGTGGAAGTGGCAACAACAATGGCAGTGGCAGTTTATTGGAGCTCTTGAGGATCTTCGGGAAATGTAGCGTGTTATCGGCATTTACCCAACTAGTCGGTCAGTTGCCAACATTATATACTAGTAAATGCAAAGATAAGGACGGTATAGTATGGCGTACTACGGAGTCATGCTTTACTAAGGAGTAGTATGTACGCGTACGCGGTAGATGGTGACGCGTGGAATAGATGGAGATGGCCGTATGATATTTAGGGACGGCCGTACGTGGTAGTCATCATGGAGTAATGGTTATGATGATGTTGCATGTACACGTATGCAGTACAATGCGGTATAGATAGAGGTTGGTGGCGCAATGAAAGTTACGGGCGTAACCCAAACACTGTTGTTGTTCGCCATACCGCGCATCGCTCCGCGGAGGAAGTCCTTCCGGGCCTTATTCTTGCATACCGGCCCGCTTGCCCCAAGGCAGCTCTGGCCGTGCGAGCCGAGCCACTACGTCGGCGCCGCACCGGCGTGCACCGCGAGCCCGGCCGGGCGCTGCTTCCGAGCCCTACGGCACTCGGCGCGGCGGAGTCTATTCGCTACTACCGGCGCGTTGCCGGCCTACTTCGCCCTCCTCCAGTATTTCCACGCATGCGGGGTGTACCTCGAGGGTGCTCGGGTGCGACTCAGACTCCCGGAGGTGGATAGCGGCCGCATGCATATCTACCACACGCAACAGAGTGAGCGGCGTATTAAGGGATATCGCTACTTGCCAAGTGTCCGCGAAGTCTTCTTTCGGTTTGCCACAGTGTAGCGCGGGGACATGGTCCTGACCACCCGGTTTCAGCACCACTTGCATGTCGAGACCGGCCAGTGACCATCCCGTGGCGGCCACCGACGAACGCAGGCGGTTTAGCTCCCGACAACTAGCCCCGATATTTAGCCACTAGCTCGTCACTGATCTTATTGTCTCCGAGATCTTCGCGGCCGGGGGATGGGCGTAATTAGACGGAGCCCCCGTACAGATGGCCTTGCCGACAAGGCCGTATGCGAAGAAGTCCTTAGCGACCACCGCCCCCCCCTCATAACGGCGCTCCGTCTAGCTCGCGAGGTGCTCTTCTTGGTGTACCATTTCGACGAGGGTGACCCGCCAGCCTGCCGACAAGTAACCGAACGGCACCTCCAGTTGGCCGTCTCAAATGTAGCCATGTATGCGTATAGGCAGTCTTGCGCGTCTAAGAACTCTAACCCCGCCCGGTCGGAGATCATGGATGGCTTCCAGACCCCGCGGAACTAAAAGATGTCGGACATTATCGCGTCCGGCGGCCAGTTGAGCACCTCCGCCTCCTCCTCCGCAGAGTCGTAGAGGTTTCAGACATGCTTAGCCGCCGCCGCGAGAGCATTTCCCCCGTCGTAGCCCTCCGAGCGGTATATGAAGGCGTCATAGGCTGGCAGCATGCCGTGGGCCAGCTGCGACCATTGCTCTTCCTGCGCAAGACCGCGCAAAGCCGGCCCGTGCACCCATATTTCGTGCACGTCTCCTTATGCGTCCTTGATATGCAGCGCGCCCAAGAGCGCAATCGCACACTGCCTGCCATCCCGTCGTTCGAGTAGGGCACGCGCTCTCCCATGGTCGGGTCCGACCTCCGAGAGTAGCGTTGTAGCCGTTCTGGTCACGATTACTACATGCAATATCACGTTCCCGGTGGTGACCGTGAGCTTGCAGACATCTCCGTCTTCTCGTCCTTAATAGCCGGACTTCTCGCTTTCTGCACACCAAGCAGGAACCAATGGGCACGCACAATGTCTCTGTCAGGGTGCAAGAGGCGGGTGCATGATTCGTCGGAGAATCATGCGTGGGTTGAGGGATATGCGGGAGGGAGTTAATGGTGGGAGGAGTAACTTACATACTGATGCCTATCCAGTCAATTTCATGTGACTGTACATCAAAACGCGCAAGCATTTTGCACGGTTGGCTAAGTTGGTTAAGTTGGTTAAGGATGAAATGAAAGTGCATGATTTAATACATTTGATCCTCGAAGTACCAGGACGTAATATAACCGGTAATGATGCACTCAGTCGCCCCGACTTGGAACAATCATTGGACGCATTCTATCATCAATCCTTTTAGGAAGATCTTAAACACCCCACGGATTGGCACGTGCCGATGTGTACTAGAAGGGTGTGTCTGGCTAATGCAACGGGTACCGGTGTACCTCGTACCACGACCGCAAAGGAATGATCGCTGGCATGTACAAGGAGCGACGACATGAGCGCGTCCGTACATGTGTCCGTGGGATGGGTGGGTGACTGCTTGCGTGTACGTGTGCGTGCGCACGCGCGTGTAGTGTGTGTGTGTGTGTGTGTGTCTGTGTGTGTGTGTGTGTGTCTGTGTGTGTGTGTGTGTGTTTGTCTGTGTGTGTGTCTGTGTGCAGTCCCCAACTTGTAGCACCAAACGCAGTGTTGGCATCGCCTCAAGTAGCCGGCCTCTAGCTCGCCAAAGTCTAATAGACAGCCCTGGCAGACTACGTTCGGCAAACCGGGTCGTCGGGTGCTCGACCGACCCTGCGACTAGGCAGACCGAAATGCCGCCGCCCCCGGAGCGGAAGGCCGCGGCGGCGCCGCTGCGGCAGGTGCGAGCCCGTCTGGATTTCGACCTGCACCCCTCCACCGCAGGGGACGTGCTGGAGGGCATGCAACAGGAGCTGAATGGGATGCTGAATAGGTGTGCGTGGCTGCCGGCTGCCGGCACTGCCCCCCCCCCCCCCCCCCCACTGTACAACCACTAAGAGGAGGCGGGGGATCACAACCCTCCACTCAGGCTTGCGGAATGCCTCGGTGTTTCACTTGAGTACAATTGAGCTCTTGCAGGTACATGGCTGTCTGTATCTTGATTTCTGCCCATGAAAGGCCACTGCAGAAGCGCTGGAACGGGATGCGAGTGCCCTAACTTTGGCCAGTCCCGTCCCGTCCCGTCACATCCTGCGGGCCAAGCAGCACGGCACACACACAGTTGTTCCTCGTGCACAGCTGCACGGACCGGCACAGCGGCGCTGAGCGGTGCCGCGGCCGCTGCGCCCCAGGTACAACCACCAGTTCGGGGGCGTCGTGATGGGCTTTTCGCAGGAGAAGGCGCTGGGCCACCATGTATCCCCCCCCCCCCCCCCCCCGGGATTCCATCCTCCTCTGCCGGCTGTGTCCCCACCCAAATGCGCCGGGCACTGCGCCACTGCCGCTCCGTGCCGTCAGGTGATGCGATGCGCCACCGCCCCGCCCCGCCCCGCCTCGCCCCGGCCGCCGCAGGCGCGCATCCACCACTACTTCCCGTACCTCAGCGTCAAGGCGACGGCGCTGCTGACGCTGTTCAGTCCGCAGCCCGGCGACATCATGGGTGCGGCCGCGCCGGGGGATCCCCCCCCCCCCCCTCTTCCCCCCTCTCTTCATCCGTGGGCGCTGAGGGCGTGGGTGCTTGTTGGGCGCGGCGCAGAGGGCACGGTGAACTAGATGGGGCGCGACTACATCGGGCTGCTCGTCCTCGAGGTGCTCAACGCCTCCATCACGGCGGAGCACATCCGCAAGGAATTCCGCCACCAGCCTCCCCCCCCCCCCCCCCCCCCCCGTCTTTCATTCCGGACCCCGCGCCAGACCGCCCGCTCGTCCAATGCGGCGCGCTCTGCCACGCCCGGGCCGGCCGTGCAGGGGGACTGCTGGAGCAGCAGCAAGGGCGACGGGCGGCGCATCACGGTGGGCACCAAAGTGCGCTTTGCCGTCAAGGAGTGCCCCCCCCCCCCCCCCCAACTTAGATTGCGGGTCGTAAACATATTGGAGTGTTTCGCACCATCGAGGGATGTGTGTGATGGTCGAGGGGGGGGGGGGGGGGGCGGGTGGGGGGGAGGGGGATTGGTCGTGCACGCGCCGGCCTCCCGGTGGGTCTGACGCGGGCGGGATGCCACGCCGCAGGACGCACGGCTAGGACGACTTCTTCAGCATCTCGGGCTCGCTGCTAGAGGCAGGCACCGGCGTGCTGGGCGACGAGGAGGCCGCGGGGAAGAAAAAGTTCGCCGCCGTGCCCCGCCCCCCACCCACCCGGCCCTACCACACTCACACACCACCCCCAATGTGGTACCCGATATACGTAATTCGGGTGTCGGTGGTGGGATGGCATGGGAGGGGCGTCGCCCGCCCGGACGGCTGCCTGCATGCCAATTGTGCGCCGATAGATAGATGGGCGCCGGCAATGGTGCGCGCCTTGGTGTATTGCATGGACATGTGTTTGTGGACATGTGTACGTACGCGCGCCGCCGCGGAGATGGGAGCGTCTCCCGCGGCCCATGATGAGGTGCAGACAACTCGGTCAGAGGGGGGGGCAGATAGCGAACGTTCCCCCTTCACTCATGCGGCCGCATCAACCGGCCGTATGCCGGGCTGGTACCGCACCATTTGAACGGGGTTGCGGGTCTCACACCAATTATGACTTGTGCTGCTGCAATGAGTCAAAACTTCGTGTGTTATTCGTAGTGTATTCTGATTTATTAAAGATAAATATAGGTCTGCTCTCTTTGTGCGCGGGGAGGGGGGGGGGGGGGGAGGGGGTTAATAATGACAACACACCGCATAACTAACGCGTGGCTGCGTGTGGGTGTGTCGGTTCCGTAAACGTACCTACACACACACCTACATACATACATACATGTGTGTGTGGGGGGGGGGGGGGGGGCTCTAAAGATTAACAACCTAATACAATAAGTGAGTTATATTGATTATAGTTAACAGTAGAGTATTTCGTATTTGCTTTTAACTACGAACTTTACGGCCGGGGGGGGGGGGGGGTGTTTCTATGTGTGTGCATGCGCGTACACCCACCGCTTGTTCACACCTAACGTGGCGTCTCGCACACGTGTCGGGTGGCCTACCGCGGCAGGCGGTCGGGCGGGAAGCTGGAGGCGGACGGCGACGCGGGCAAGGAGGCGGGGAAGAAGCGGCGGAAGAGCAAGGAGGGGAAGGCCAGCAAGGCGCGCGCGGCGGAGGGCGACGAGGCGGCGGGGGAGCGCAAGTCGGGCGAGAAGAAGAAGGGGAAGGAGAAGAAGGCCAAGGAGGGTGACAAGTCCAAGGGGGGGGCGGAGAGGGCGGAGAAGGAGGAGTCGGCAAAACCTTCTGCCGAGTCCAAAAAGAAGGAGAAGAAGGCAAAGAAAGCGGAAGAGGAGGCGGCAAAGGCGGGTGGGAAGGAGAAAACGGAGGGCGAGGCCGAGAAGGGCGGCGGGGGGGATGCGCCCCTCAAGTCCGAGGAGAAGGCGGGCAAGGCTCGCAAGCCTACCAAGGACAAGAAGGAAAAGGCGGAGAAGTCCGAGGCGAAGGAGGAGAAGAAGTCCGAGAAGGCGAAGGCAAATAGGGCGAAGCGACGGCTCGACGCAGACGGGGTGGTGGCCGCCGAGCCGGCGAAGAAGCGGAAGAAGGACAAGCATTAGCCCTCCCCCACACACTCCGCAAGGAGTGTGACATCAATCGGCACCCTCCATCCAGGCGTATGCGGGTGGGCGGGCTGCCGCACCATTTAAATTGGATTCGCCGCCGTCCAAACAAGAAAGAGGTGCTGGTGTGCGACATGCAGTCTGGTTGGTCGTGCAGATTTCGGGAATCGTATACTAGCGACTAAAATACACTTCCCGAGCGATGAATGTCGCAGTTAGTTCGCCTTCCTTGTGAAGGGGGGGGGGGGGGGGGGACAGCGACATGCAGCGCACCCAACGTGTGGTCAACACAGTACGGAGGTGCGCCACCGTGTGCTACATATGCACGACTAGCCTTACAAAACCCAGGCAGATTATGAGCAGACCGCGCCACTTGGGGCGCCGGCTGATCCTCATATGGGGGCCGGCCGAGTGCCTTCGTTACACCGCCAGGGGCCGGCCGCACGAAAAAGCCGAGGCGCCGCCCCGTTGGGCGCGTCACTACGGCCCCGCCCAGAAAACCACCTCCCCCTGAGGCCACCCCAAGCCGCGCCCTCAGTCCCAATACTTGATGAGGCCGTCCCAGCCGCAGGTGGCCACCTTGCTCGTCTCCAGCGGGTGCCATGCGCAGCCGATGCACACGCCGTCGTGCGCCTGTGTTGGGCGGGGGGGGGGGGGGGGGGGAGGAGGAGGGGTTGGTCTCGCTCGACTCGCACATCGCTGCGAAGTTTGGTTCGTTTCGGGGGGTGCCAGTGTGTCTTAGTGGTCTTTGAAAAATCTTTCCTTCTCCTTTTGCGTGTTAAGTTGCTCGGGACTGTGATCTCATAGAGCGGTGCAAGTGCGAGCTCGGGGCGCGCGTGACCTACACTCGTGACGCACGAGGAGGGTGTGGGTCGTGTGGTGGTGGTGGTGGGGGTCGGTGCAACACCTCTCCCCTGATGATACCACGCGCACGTATTAGCGAGGTGCGGTGACACGGCCGGAAGAGCGCTAGACGGGCCCAGCGACGGATGGTGCGAGGGATAATACGGATGCGGGTCCGGTGATGGGAACACCGCGCATAAGCACTTGCCCCACCGCCGCATGTTATCTACTCTACACTGCTGTACTTTGTAATGCGGGAGCCGACGAAGGAGCGAAGAACTAGCGACTGAGGCGGACGAGAACGAGTACAAGCCAAGCGAAGTACGAATATGAGCATTGCGAGTGCGAGTACAAGTGAAGGCGAAGTACTGGTACGAGGACGACGAGGTATCAGTACGAGCGACTATAAGGCGACTAGTAGTGCAGGACAGTATTACGAGTACCCACATGGGATGCGAGTAACCTGTATGTACCTGCGTACTAGCAGCGGCGATTGTCGTACGCTATGGTGTCACCTGCTAGAGGATGATGATACCTAGCGTGAGATGGAGCGCTGCCATAGTAAGGTATTAGTATTAGTAGCTACTAGAACCTACTAGAACCACCTAAAACGCTATAGCATGTGCGAGTAACTTCTCGTATGTGCATAATAGCGAATGAAAATAACCGCTGTGCTGCGGACAGGCGAAGGTGCTAGGAACCGTGTCTGTACTTAGTAACATGTGACTAAAATAGCGACGGGCCGCGGATTAGGACCGGACGCGTCGATTTTAGTATTAGTCTAGTGGTTACACGCAGCACAAGTGCGGGAATTGGAATCAATACGCAGCGCACGGAATGACGGAAACCAGCGACTATAAATAGGCCGGCAAAACCACCGCCGGGCCAGTCACCCAGCTTACCAGCTTCCGGTACTGTAAGAATCCCTTTTCCCAAATCTCCGCTCATTATTCCTGGCCGTGTGGAATAACGATCCAATGGGCCCTCAGACTCAGCTCCTGCTTTAGGACTATCTATGGCTAGAGTGAACTTTTATGAGCTGAAGAATGACACTCGTTGGCCTTACCGTGCTGAGCAGCTGGTTAATGATAGTCTGATACCGTTTGTTGGACCTCAAGTAGCGGTCGACCCGCCTGCTGATAATGGTCCTCGTTTCCCTGATCGAATCACCATCGAGCCTGGCAATGATCGCCCGTCATATACTACCGAGATAGCTGCGCACCTGCGGGGTAAATGGTGTCGTGCCGTTCCCTATGTCGCAGCGCAAGTTATACACTCGGCAGTCGTCGATAAATGGTCGAACGTGTATAAGGCCGTGTCGACTTCTGGTATATGGACCAACAAGAGCTACCCTGGCGTACCTGTTACTGTACCGTTTCGTTTTGGCTTCGACGAGTCACCTTTGTGGGAGGTCGTCGACGACTACATGGCTGTCGACATAGCGACAGAGTTCTACTGTATGGAGCTGAAAGAACGACTACCTGCTACTGCGACCGAGTTAGTCATAGCCGTTCGTATATCGGCTCGAGTACATGACCTTCAACGAGAAGACTGCATCTATAGACTCATATGCATATGAATGGATGCATCTATAGACTCATATGCATATGAATGGATGCATCTATAGACTCATATGCATCTGCATCTGCATCTGCATCTGCATCTATAGCCTGCAGGTGGTGATCGCAGGACGTGCTGGAGCAACCGCGACTTCCGCCGAGTACGCGCCAAGAATATTACGAAATACTGGCGATAACTCGGCGGGAGCTAAGCAACGAGCTGACGACCGTCGAGTGTACGACGAGCCTTTGTCATCCGGAGCAGCGGAGCTCGGCGCATCGCATGTTTGCTAGCTGAGGAGAAGCGCGGAGGAGTCGACGTGTCGACGCGCTGATCGACGACCTTTGTTATGGTATTTTCAGTTGCGGTCACTCTCTCTCGGCAAGTTGCCTCATCGGCACAACCAAGGTCAGTACGCACTTTAGATAATGATGATGTACCGCCAAATTCTACTCGTGCCCCAGTAGATGCAACTACTGATACGTTTACTGGTAGTAAAGCATATGATATAGATACGAAAAGTATACTCGTTTCAGCAGCTCGAAAATTGTCGGGTCGTCGTCGAGTAAAAGCTATCCGGCGTAAATATGTCCAGACTTCTAGTACACATACTGGTGACATTACTTGGAGGCTGGTAGATCGTATCTTTGACCCCCTCTATGGTAAATTCCAATTTACTCTTCAGGGATGTGTAGATTATGAGGGATTGAATACCCATAAAGATCTGCCCTTTTGTTCAGTCAATGAATCAGTTTTAGAACGGGACTTAGCTGGTGAACGAGTATATATACATCCACCATGGAACAGAGTAGAACAAATTGCTCACACTTTGAACAGTGTCGTAAAGCTAATCGTGATGATACTACTCTGGGTGTTTTTATACTACCAGCTTGGGATAGGTTTGATGCTATTACACAGCATTGGAAACTGGTCCAAGAGTTCGTGGCTAGAACGCCTATGTTTACCCTTTTATCACCAGATAATGC
>VCJN01001997.1:0-17065 GCA_006384855.1 Tetraselmis striata
CCCCACTGTCCAATACTATTAATATCACTACTGTTGGGACAGTACCTCGTACAGTACTGTGGTGTGGTCCTCGGCCCGGTTCAGACGGGTATTCAAGCTCTACAATATCGGATGATGACATCCAGGTCCGATCGGCACCCTTTTCGAGCTTGATATCTCAATATGGTTTCGGAGCTTAGGTGGCAAGCCTGTATGACAACAGACCCGGGTTCGACTCCCGCTTTTAAGCATTTCAAGATTTCATGGGTTCTCCTTCTTCCGCTATATCCGGTGCAAGACCGATTCGCAGCTTCCGGTGACGCGATCATCAAATCCCAGAGATTCTCCTACATTAAGGCTCAAGCGCGGATGTTTCCGGCTTCTATGGCTCAGGTCCTAGGATCTCTACCCAGACTTTTTTGTCCTCCCTCTCCTCGGAACTAGGAGGGGTGTTGGGACAGTACCTTGTACAGTCCTGTGGTGTCGTCCTCGGCCCGGTTCAGACGGGTATTCAAGCTCTACAATATCGGATGATGACATCCAAGTCCGATCGGCACCCTTTTCGAGCTTGATATCTCAATAACTACTTTTTCACATCACATATAATTGTGCCAGTGCTGTCCCGGGGGCGAAAAAAAAGGAATGACTTATCCGTTACCTGTACTCGTATATCATATAAACGGACTTACTCTTCCCGACCCCAAGCTGCTGGCTGTGGAGTGCCGGTGGGGGCTCATCTCCGTGGGTGTCCTCGCCTCCTCGGGCCCACCGAGGCCCCTCTACTAGGGTGTCTGCCGTGTGGGTCGCGGCCCCGGCGGGAGCGGTGGCGGTGGTGGGCGCGCGGCGCTTCGATGGCGCGGGTGCGGTCGTTGATACCCGGGGGGGGGGGGGGGGGGGGGGGGGGGGCGTTGGCTGGCAGTTCCGGTGTTGCCATGGCGGCTGCGGGCGCACCTACCAGCGGCCCGGCCCCCTGTGCAAGCACGTGAACCAAGAGATGGAGTCCGACGTCCCGGTGGTAGCGGCCATGCACCTCGCCTACGCTGCGACTTTTGACCCCTCTGTGTTCGTGCGGTGCGCCCCCCGAGCCGACCGCCCGCGCTCGGGCCACCACGTGTTCCATGGCGCGCGAGCGGCGGCCCGTGCCGCCACCTGCGAGTTCTGCAGCCCCCCCCCCCCCCCCCCCCCCCTTCCCACGGCTCCGCCCCCTAGTGTGGCTCTCCCGGCGTCGGCCGCTGGCGTGCGGGCGCTGCAGCGCAGCCGCCCACGATGTCACCTCCTCGGCCACCGCACCGGCGCACGGTGGTGCGCCAACCACGACGTCTACCGCAAGTTGCCCCGTACGCCGCGGCGGGGTACGGCTGTCGGAGTCTGTCCCGCGGCTCCCCCCGTCCTCTTCCCCATGTTGGACTGTACGCTGGCCTATGCCAACCGCTTCCCTCCTACCGACGACCGGTCGTACGGGGCCGAAAGCGCTGTCTGCGTGTTTGCGGGGCTGCTACTGCGATCCTACCCATCTAGTAGCCCCGCAGTTGTGCGGAAATTGGCGGAGCGGCGAGTGCGGCTGTGGGAGGCGGGGGATGCTTTGCGCGTCGGCTTCTCGGTGTGCGGGATGCAGCAACTGTGGCGCGAATCGCGGGATGACAGCGAGTTACATAATTACCATGTGAAGGCGGGAAAGCTGCCGGCGACCACATCTCGGAGTGCCCGCCGACGGAAGCGCCGGCGATTTTCGAGGCCGCGGGCGGCTTCTACGGAGGCTGCGGGAGGGGGCGCCGATGCTGCGGCGGATGGGGTGCCGCCGGCGGTGGTGGATGCTCACCGCCGGGCGGCGAAACTCACCGTTGTGCGTGAGCTGCGCCGCGCCCGCCAGGCGCTGGACACTGCCAACCTCGGTATGGTGTCTGACGCCGCCTCGGCGCCCTCGATGCCCTCCAACTGCCTCCTGCTGCTACCGGCCCGGAGTACTCTCCCCCCGAAGAACCGCCGGACTTCCAACGGGCGCCGCCGTCGTGGGGCGACAATGCGGATGAGGTTAGGCGGTGGGGGGAGGACCAACGGCGGGTTCTGCGTCGTGCACCCCGCCTTTCCGCTGGGCATGTGGACTGGTGGCATTGGGAGCACATCCAGGACCTGAACGCACCTTCATGGCGCCTGTGGGTGAACCGCTATTTGGGGGGGCGGTGCCACTCGCGCACTGCGGCTTTCTTGGCGAGTGGCACCGTGCGTCTTTGCGCTCCACAAGGACGACCCCGCCGCGCGCGAGGAGGGAGGAAAGAGCGGCGAGCCGCTGCGAGTACGCCCGCTCGGCGTCAGCTCCGTGCTGGTGCGCCTGGCCTCCGCCCACGCTCTAGGGCAAGTGGGCGCGGATGCGCGGGAGGTCATGGGCCCGGTGCAACGCAGCTTTCAGTCGGGAGCTGGATGTGAGACGGCGTGTATGAGCATGCGGGTGGCGCTGCAACTTTTCGGCGGGCGTGGTACTGGTGGGAAAGGGCTGCGGCTCCTGGACATTCGGAATGCCTTCAATGAGGTATCCCGGGGTGCGATACTTTACAATTTGCTTCAGCACCCGCGTCTTCATGGCCTGATCCCTTTCTTCCAGATGTTGTACGATCGCCCTAGCGACATGTACTACTACGCGCCGGATGATCCCGGTACTTTGCGCGCCTCCATGCAGTCTCGTACGGGTGTACGCCAGGGTGATGTCCTGGCCTTGCTATACTTCTTCTCCCTCGCTATCGCGGGCCCGGTGAAAGCGGTTGTGGCTCGTACCGCCACTGATACTTTATGCCAGAGTTTTGCGGATGATTGCGGCGCGGCCACAGCTGCGGCTAACGTTCCGCGCGTTTTCGACCAGTTTTGCACGGAGCTTTCCAAAGTGGGACTGGTGGTACATGACAGTTAGACGAGGTACGTTCGTCACCCCCGTGACAGCGAGTCCGAGTTGCGGACATTACGGGAGAAGTTGGCCCCGGGAGGATTTCGGGCCCCGGCCAATGATCGTGTATGTCCAGGATGGCGCCGTGTACATGGGTGCTCCTATTTGCCATTGCCCCGAGTGGATGACCGGCGCGTTGGGGCGGCGCCGGGAGGCCCACGCCGCATTGTTGGAGCGCATCGCCTCCTTTGGCACGTCGGGATACGGCTGCCACCTTGGGGCCATGCGGTTGCTGGTCGTATGCGCAGTGCGGCAAAATGGCTTCCTCCGCCGCATGATGCCGCCGTCGAAGCTGGACCCTTTCTTGGAGGCCGTGGACGCCACCAACATTTCGGCGTCGTTTTCGCTGCTTGGCCTGGACGCGTGCGACCAGTCTACACCGCGCATGGAGGCTGCGATCGTTCAGATGAGTATGCCCGCGGATTTTGGTGGTCTGAGTCTGGCCTTGCTGCAGTCTGAGGCCCCTACGGCGTTTTATTCCGCGCAATCGGTTATCCTGCCAAAGCTGGTACGGGAGTACGGGCCAGCCCTCGGCCCCTTGTACGAGGCGGTCCGCGCCGAGTTGTCGTCTGTAGCTACGAGTACTTTGCCATGGGCGCGTGAGACGCGCCGCGTGTACGAGACTGTACAGGCCCTCACCACCTTACAACAGGAAGATGTGCGGCGCGCACGCGCGGCGTATGGGCACGCCCAGGAGATCTTCGAGTTACTTACGGTCAGTAATGCTACGACCACCGCTGCATCGGATCCAGCAGCTGATACTACGTTTCGTACGGGTACGAGCACTAGCGGAGGCCTGCGCGTCACCACATCTCCTTTTACGGGCACTCCTCTTGGAATTGGTACTGGTGAGGCCGCCTCTGATGCCCCGCAATTGCTTCCTATCGGTGGTACGAGTACTACCAATATACCGTTGCTACATGCGCTTTTGTAGCTCTGAAGATACCGTCGCCTGGCGATTTATTTTAGTGGCACACCCTCCGTCAGCAGCAACTGTTTCCCTCCCAGAATCGCTGCCAGGTTCTACTGCTTTGCCCTACCTCGGGTGCGGGTTCGGGTGCGGCCTCCGATGATCATGGCCCACGACCATGGTTGTACCACAGCCGTGCGATTCGCTTGCGTGACTTCGTGGCCCTCGATCTCAGCTTCCAGCGTATTGGTGCCGCGGCCTCGCAACTTGATACCTTGCGCCTGTACATCGCGTGCGGGCCGGGCTCCCTATCGCTTTTCCAGTCGGATCACGAGTCAGCCCGCAAGATTCCCCATGCATGATGCTTATTCGGCCGCCGGTGCGCGGGTGATGGGCCTTTGCCCGCGCGGAGGTTCCGCGCTTGTCCCTTGCCCTGGCCCCACGTGTGGTATTGATCCCTTATGGCTTCGCTCTACGGATTGCTCGAGCCGAGAGCTACGGATTTCATTGTGGATCATCTACCCATATGCCCCGTAGCGAACTACAAGCACCGCATGCATACCGCTTTGAAGAATATGTGGACATCTATGGCAATTGAGACGGGGGCGGTGCTTGACCGGGACCGCTCGGGAGCCGGCGACTTGACCCTTGAGACGAGTGGGTTGCGCCCAGCGGACCACTCGCGGCCGTCGGACTTGAGGCTGGCGGGGGGCGGGGGCGGGGGGCGTGCGATTATATGATCGACTTCGCGTGCGTGTCCTCCACGACCCTCACTTGGAGCAACAACCTCCGCTGGTGCACCCCGGGGTGGGGATCGCGGTGACCGAGCGAGGCGGGGCATGGTAAGTTGGCAGCGAACCGGGCGTCTTCCGCCCTAGTGCATAGTGTTCACCGGTACTACCCTTTTGTGGTTGAGGACCGCGGCCGTCTCGGGGAGTCCGCTTTGACGGTGGTCTACATCTTCGCGGTGTTGCTGGATATGCGCAACTTCCCTGGCGGTCCTTCCGCCCCGACCTCATGCTTCCTTCGTGGTCAGTCCGTTCAGGCACCTCGGGACTTTGTCGCCAACCAACATGCTGAGTTCCGCCGTCACATGTCGCACACACGCACGGCGGGGGCTGATGCAGCGGGTCTATGCTTGCGTGCATGGTACCTTGGGCGGCATTCTCTCTGCTGGTGTGCAGATGGCCAAGTCTGATGCGTGGGCTCGTGCCCATTCTGCTACTGCTTCCGCCTCGCAGTTGCTGAAGAGGACCTTTCCGATTGTCCTTTTCTGGCGATTTCCTGACGATATCGCCTTCTGTAGCTAGCTATTGTAAATATATATAAACGGACTACTGACATCGTACGATTACGGATTAAACCACGGGAAATATATTTCGCTTGCTGGTGATCCCAAAAATGATGAAAAAGACGCTAGTACGTAGCCCGGAGGTAGTAGGCATGCACGCATGCATGCATGCACCCCGCTTTCGTACATGAATCGCTACAATACCTTATACTTATCGACGAAATTCCGCGCGTTTCTACCCGGTCGGTGCATTTCAGGTTTGGCCGCTCCAGATTTCAGTACTTGATAAAACACAGGTCGCACCGGTGTCGAATTTCTGCCACTCAACTCATCTGCTATTAAGGGATATGAGGGAGCGAACTAGTAGAGGAGAATAGTTAGCGACCTACCAATACCATAGAGGGCGCGCAGAATACGGTCGCGCCGTCAATCCGTCATCGTCGTCGCGCTACCAGGTAAGGATTAATCCTTACAGGTATTGGGTCGCTCTCCCTCTTACTCTTCTGATGCCTTTCAGCGTCCCCGCACGCCTTCACTAGCCACAACACACCGCCGGGTTGGTCGCCGTGTCGAGTGCCACTCGCGACGACGGATTCCGGCGGCCGAACGACCACGTGCTGCAGCCGTTGACACAGTCTTGGTATCGTGTTCGCAAGTAAAGGGGGCGCGCGCGCGTAGTGGTGGTGGGGGGGGGGGGGGGGGGGGGGGGGGGGGGGGGGGGATGCCGGTTCGCACCCTCCGTGACACCGGTACAACGGCGGTGGACACGACAGCTCCATCGAAGAGGGCCGCACTGGAGGCAGCTCAGCGTAAAGGTAGTAGTCTAGGGCGGCGAGGGTAGCGAGGGCAGTGAGGGCCAGTGGTCTTGTCGGCGCGATGCTCCCTGCTCGCGGCTCCACCTCGGGCACCGCAATGCTGCAGTGTGCAGGCGCAGGCGCGCTCGGTGCTTTCGCCAGCTTCTTCGGCAAGCTGGCAGGCTCCGAGCAGGTGCAGCAGGTTGCAGCGGACGCGGTCGGCAGCACTGTCAGCACGAGGAGCGGCAGCTCGGCCAGCATTCTGCTACGTCTGTTGTGCTACGTGGCCCTATTCACTGTGAGCTGCCCCCCCCCCTCCCCCCCCCCCCCCCCCAACACACACACACACACACTCCTCCGCTCCCAAGCTCCTTGTCGGCCAGTTCCACTCAAAGCTCCAATGCTGCAGTCTTCCGTTTTCCGGTTCCAATTTCAGTGACAAAGCATATCATGCCACTCTGCGGGTGTAGTGCAATGCGGGCATGATGTCGCTTCAGCTCAAGTCCGTCCGAGTTCTTCCCTCCCTGCAGGCGACCGCCACTATCAACGCCGCGAATCTTGCCCTCAATGTACGCGCGCTGCATGCCACCCGCAGCATGCCTTACGCTTGCTGCTATCCCTCCCAGCGTCGCCGTCGCACGTGGCTGTTTCTGATGATTCCGCGGGTGTGCGTTGCCAGGGATTGCTTGGGTATGCTATCTTCATGGAGCGCATCACACTGAGGTGGTTGGTGGGTGTCACCATGGTGTTACTGGGAGCTCTGCTGGTGAGCCTAGGGAGCTCGGCGCGCCGAGAACAAAAGGCGGACTAGCAGGCAACTTCATGCAGGTTGAGCTACCGGGCCAGGGTGGCGACTCCATGAGGCGGTGGCAAAGTCTCAGCAAGGCTGATATTCAGCTACAACATATTACACAGCACACAGCCTTGAGTCAGCTCCGACTACTCAGGCGGATGCGAAATGTCCATATACAGTCATGCTTGCTTGGGCACCTGCCACAAGTCCAGACCGGAAGGTTTCTGCTGGCTGCTGGGATGTTCTGGAGCGCCTATCCTGAAGCTACTGCTACAGTCCAATGCTGTGCTTTTGGCAGAATGGTGCAATGGTCATGCCACTGCGTCCCCCCCCCCCCCCCCCCCCCCCCCCCCCTCTGCAACTTCTATGGTGGAGCAGGCAGCCGGTGGTCTTCGCATGCATAGATATGAGATCAGGCGCATGCATAGATATGAGATCACGCGAGGCCCCTTACCGTTCCTGAAAAGTGCCTCTGCAATAATGATTGTGGGGAGTCGTGTACAAACAAACATGATGTGAGCATATGACTGCAGCAGTGGTTGCTGCAGCACACTGAAGTATGTCAGCTCTCAGCAGGAATGGCGCTCGGCAGGGGAATGTTTGGTGCACGTGATGATGAGGAAGCGAGTGCCCACGATGTTGAATTGCATTTGCGGAGCACCGCCTCGCCCATATGCATACCATGAACCAGAGCAGACAGGTCGCATGGAAGAGTGGAAGCGCTTTGTTCCCGCCCTGCGTGTTGCTCTATCCGCAAACAACAAGGGACCCCTTGTTTGCACTGACTGACCCGGCAAAGAGTCTGAAGAGAGGGGAGGCTTTGATTGCTGCAGCTGTTGACGAATGTCAGCGAAGGCCGGTTCACAGTGCGAAATCTTAAGGAACAGGAAATTCTAACATCATGCGATGGCTGGGAAATCACACCAAATGAGCAGTGCTATCTTCCAGCGAATTTCACAGAAAGAATCGAGAGCACAATCACTGCCCTAATGTACTGCTGATAATTACTGCTAGATGGGTGTGCAGGTGCAGTAGCCAACATGCAGTGTTACCACGACACACCCGGAGACACCCGAATCCCAGTTCCAGCCGACAGGTGATAATTAAACATCAGCGTGCAACACCAGCGTTTGACCCGGGAAACCCATCATCCACGCCACGTTGCATACAGTTATGTTGAGTTCGTATTCTTCAGCTGGACAGTGGTCGCATGTTTGTCTGTCGGGGCCTCATGCTGAGTGCCATATTGCACTCCTTTGAACTTGGTGCAGAGCAGGCCGTACGCACATATAACCTATTAGATAGAGAGAAAAGACGGTTACAGTTGGTGCCCTGTGTCCACCACCTGCAGAGCATATGGTGGATGACCCACGGGGCTTCGCGATGCTTAACGCCGGAACAACATGCAGTGTCCGAAGCGGCGTGCTACATAGCTTCACATGCTGCGCTGCCAGCAGGTGCTTGCAGGGATTCTACGCATGGATGACACCGCGGCGCATCACTCCACATCGTCTGGCTTGCCGCCGGGCACAAGCATGGCGATGTTGTTGCCGTTGAGCAATATCTGGTCCAGGTACGTGATGGTCTTCCCCTCGGATGTGATCTCGTACTCTGTGACGTCGTCCAGCACCATGTTGACGAAGGCGTCGAAGCCGCGCAGCGTGCCCACCATCTCCTTGTCCCCCTTCATGATGACCCAGATCTTAGAGCCGATGCAGCAATCTATCAACTCGCTTGGCATGCGGTGGCTCTTGTTGCCCTGCAGCGTGGCCTTTTTTGGCGCAATCATCCTAGCTGGAAGCAAACACAGCCCGGCTCAGCACTGCTGACATCCCAAGGGGCCTCCCCGCCCTCCCTTGTTCTCCGTTACAGCTCGCTGCCCCTTCCATATGTTGCAACATCAACCCAATGCTGTCCCAGCTGGTCCGACGCTTCTCTCGGACGCTGCGCTCGAATGGCTGCGGCAGCTAGAGGGGGGATCCCTTGCCCCCATGCAGGCCAAACCGAACAAGAAGCAGGGCCAGCCGCAGGATCGGCTCCCCCCCCCCCCCCCCCCCCCCCCCCCCCCCCCCCCCCTCCTCCTTTCCCCATCACCACCTGGAGTGTCCAAAGGACCGGAGGCGATCCGGGTCGTAAGAGAGGGCCCTAGGGCTGCTGTGCCGACAGGGTGCGTCAAGCGTGTGCCTCATACCCACCTGCACGCCGCGTTGGCACAGAAGAGCTCCCTGCAGCTGGCCTGGCTGGCCCGCGAAGCGTCCCCCCTCCCCTGCCGAATGAGTCGACCGCGTACCAACGGGGCGCTGTGGCCTGCGGGTATTGTGGAGCCCGGGGCTGTGCTTTGCGGAATCTCAACACCCGTTCTGCCCGTGCCTGCTGATCCAGAAGCGGTGGGGAACAGCCTGGTATGCGGAGGAAGAGGTGCAGCGAAGCGTGCGGTTGCTTCCTTCTTATTAGTGTGATGAGCACAGAGCGGGCACACGCCGCGATGGTGCTGGTGGGCGGCGGCGCGCTGCATCTAGCGACCATGTAGAGGGACTGTACTTACATAAAGTAGCTGCAAAATGCAAACAGGAAACCAACGAAAAGGACATAGAAAACGTCCACCACATATCAAACGCAGGCGCCAATAATGCCCGATCGAGACGATTTCGCGAATTTAGGTTGATAGCAAGATTTTGCACGTTTCAAAGTTGAGTCTGGTTTTGCCAAAAAGGTCGCGCAGGCTGTTTTACACGGTCAAGAGCCGAAATTGGCAGGATGGTTTAGCGAAAGCTTGGAGGGAAAACGGAGTCAGGGGGGGCGCTGCGTGGAACGCAGCGAAAACTGGAAGATGGCAGGCTCAACTGTTCTGGCTGCTTTTATGTCTACTCGTGCTGCACCCGAAAAAGGGCACAACAACAGATGCCTAGTTCCCGTACCACTGAGCAGCACTTGTAGCTAAAAGCGGTTAGGTCAAGGAGGGAAACCCCATAAACTAGTTTAGATCATTTCAAAGTTGAGTCTGGTTTTGCCAGTCTTGAGCGAACGGAGAGATCGGTGGATTGACGGAGAAGAGGTAGCGCCAAGTCATGAATGAGGCACTGGGAAGGCCACCGCTGCGGAGTCCTGTTGGACTTGGAAGTGGCGGAGGGGGGCGATGTGTCCAAAGAAGAACCATGCGCCAGGTGAAGGAAGAACGTTGGGGTCGATGTAGTCCAGAACGACGTCAGAGTTAGTGGCCGAACCGCCTTGGTAGCGAATATGGGACAATGGCACTCCGATGGCATTCGCTGCAGAGGCTGCGCCCTTGCGAAGACTGTGTGAAGTCCAGGAAGTGCCAGCATGGGGGGCAGCGTTGACTAGACCGATGGCTGCAGCCAGCCAGTCTGACATTGTAGCCGCAGTCCAAGGTGTTGACTGCTCGGCTGCCGTGACAGCCCAGAAGTTTGATGCAGCCAAGCCAACAGTAACCAGGGGGACAGATTGGACGTTGTTGATGAAGTGGTGCAAGAGACGTGCCACTCGAGGGTGCTCGGACACCGGAAGGAGAAGTACGCGCAGGTCGTTGGGTCCCCGTCGGCCAGCGCGACCCTTCTCGCGGTACACTTGCAAGGTGATGTTGTAGGTGTCGACATGCACATCTCGCACTCGACAGGAGACGCCAGTAAGGCCCCTGGCAAAGAACATGAAGTTGACAACCGAGGCCAAGAGAGCTCGGAAGTCGAGGTGGTACTCTGGGTAAGGAGCAGACACAATTAGCTCGGCCTTTGTGACGAAGCGATAGGCTACATCCGCAGGCAGAGGGACACGCAAAGGGGCAGCGTCCAGCCGGCGCTGACGCAGCATCAGACCACGCCTTGCTGAAGTTAGGTGCAGACTGTCCTTGGCAATTGGGTCGAGGTTGTGCAGCTCGAAGAACGTGTTGATTGCAGACATGTAGGGTTGCAGCGACTTAGCTGCGATGTGCCCTCGCTCCCCGATCCAGGCAACGTACCGAACGACAGTAGCGGTAGTCGCCTCCAACGGACTGATGTTTTCAGAGTCGTGGCAGAACTCCGCGAACTGAGACAGTCTGCCGGCGTAGCTCTTGAGGGTCTGAGCGCTGAGGGAGCTGGAGAGCATGTCGAGCGTTCGCTGGCCCAGCTCATCCGAGACGAACGCGTCCTGCAGCCGGGATCGCAGTGACGCAGCCCACGGAGCGACAGCTGCGGGCTCGTCAATTACGTACGTGCGTCGTTTTTACCGACAGAGTTCCACCGGTACGACTACTGTTCGCAAAGTACTCGGTAGCAACGGTTAGGTTCCCGGCGGTTGGCCGGTAGCTGCTGGACGGGTTTGCAGTAGCCGCAGTACGGGTTTGCGGGGCTAAGTTCAGGTAAGAGGGCCGCCCCGCGCGCCCTTCGCGCTCGTAACGCCTGTCTCGCGCATAACGTACACGCGCGAAACTTGGTCGTTTGCGAACCAGTTGTGACACGTAGTGTAACAACCGACGGACGCAGAGATGGGGTGGTAAGAAAAGCGGTTGGTTGAGCCGCCATGTGCAGGTGTGCGGATGGTTGAGCCGCACTCGGCTGTAGCTGTAAGAAGCGCCGCACCGATGAAGGTCTAAAGGAAGTCCGTAAGGTGGGGGGTCAGGCCCTGCCACAGGGCGCTCATCCCGCCGTTGAGGTGCGAGGGTGCGTGTTGCGGCGGTCACCGAAAGGTGGCCTCGCAAAGCTCCAGCAGCTCATACAAAAGGCGCCCTACACCGTCACTCGTGCTCACCTTCGCGGCCACGTCCACGCCCGCCACCACGTCCTCGACCACGCCCGCGACCTGCAGCTGCAGCTTCTACTCGGGCAGTAGCGGTTGCCTTTGCGCTGCTGGCAACGGTCGCCTCGAAGACGCGACGCTCGTAGTCTTTCATGAGGTCCCCAAAAATCGCGGAACCCAGATGCTCCGAAGCAGGCTGAAAATGCTGGGCTCGCAGCACGTCCAGCACACCTTGGTCACCGTGCACACGCTTGATCTCATTTAGCCTCCGCAGGAAAGCCAAACGGAAACGAAACGCCTTGTCGATGGCCTCGGCGTGATTCCGAGCTCTCGCGAGGTAGGGGGTGAAGTCCTGGTTAGCGGCAGGGACGTAAGGTAGCAGCTCGTCGAGAGCCACGAAAAGTGCGGCCATGTGGGCCCCGAAACACGACATCCACAAATACTCCTCCTGGGCCGGCAGACGCCGGTCGTCCTGCTTGAGGTACTCGTTCGTTAGGTCGGTGCTCAGGGGGAAGAGTCCAGGCACTCGGCTGACCGGTCGAACGGCCTCGTAACCAGACTCTGCTCTCTGCAGTAGCTCTGGCACCGCGAGGTACGTAGTCATCCTCGGCACTCACGGATTTTGCTCCGACACGGCCGCTCTGGGCTAGCTCTAGCAAGTCGGGGCGCTCTGCGGCTCCCCCGCTGCCTGTCGGCTGTCCCGCGAAGCGCTGCCCTGAGCCGGAGCCATGTGCCCCTTCCCCATCAACAACGCGATCACGAGCCGTCAATTGCGCCACAGCTGTAGCCAACTCTCGCAGTAATGAAGACTGGGCCCTCATATCTGCGTTCAGCGACTCCAACGTCGGCTCGGCGACGGGTTCTTCTCCATCTGGCATGGTAGCGCACGGACGTACGGACGAGATTATCACACTCGGGTGGTGAGCCGGGTGTGGGCTTGAACAACCTGGGGTGACCTTGCTCGCAACTGGTTACGAGACAGTTTTTACATCGCTGCGTGGAACGCAGCGAAAACTGGAAGATGGTAGGCTCAACTGTTCTGGCTGCTTTTATGTCTACTCGTGCTGCACCCGAAAAAGGGCGCAACAACAGATGCCTAGTTCCCGTACCACTGAGCAGCACTTGTAGCTAAAAAGTGGTTTGGTCAAGGAGGGAAACCCCATAAACTAGTTTAGATCATACTCTCCTTAACCATGACTGTAAAAATACTGGTGTGAATTACAAAAAGGTAGTAACAAATCCAGCACTTATTTCAAAATTACTAAAAGTTTACTATAGTACTAGAAAATCAACACAGCTGTCGGAGGGAGATTGTCGAAGTGATGGCTGAGTGGCACTGTCACTGATGGGGGGAGAGTCGGCGAGAGTCGGCATTCACGCGTCGAATCACGTCGAGTGCCAGCAAGCAATATGCAAACTGGCAAGGCAAAGGGCTGCTATGAGCCGTGGGCGATGGACGAAAGGTAGTCGCTGTCGCCATGGCCGAGGGGCACTGTCACGAGAGAGAATGGGTGAGTCGGAACATTTCTGGGAAGAGCAGTTGACTGAATTTACAGGAGCCGAGGCTGACAATTTATACCAGCATGCTAGGTGTCGACTAGGGTAGACACCGCTCCATCAAAGAAGGCAATGTGGCAAAGAAGTCTAAGTGCCGTACTCGGGCAGCCACTAGGTGTCGTACATCTTAGGCACATGTACGGCAGTTGTAAGTACTCGTGGCAGTACTTAGTGAAACAGGGCTCTTACTCGTAGCGTTTGGCGAATTGAGTTGGTTGCAGAATGTAATCTCTTACAACATGCTGGTGGCATTGGATATTTATCCTATAGCGGTCCAACTGGGCACCGCGGACAGGCAGCTAGTAGCGCTATCCTGATGATTAGGAGTTGTAGCGCGTACTGTATTTATGTTACAAGGAATATTTATTACTGGCGCCTGGTTGTGGCCGTACCAGTACATAATACGCGTGCTGAAATATCAGCAGTACAACAGTAAGATTACTTGGCCATAAAACGTCGCAGGTGGTATTAGGGTAGTCGCTAGGCGCAACCCTAACATTCCCACCCCTCTGATAGATGACGAACTGGAAAGTGTCTTTTCGCGTCGCCGAAGGCCTGGCGCAGATGTCGGTTGGCGGTGGAAGCGTGATATAGCAGTGTCCCAGCAACAGTACGTGTCAACGCTCCGGGATGGACTCTGGAAAACGCGACGGGTGGCGCGCTCGCAGGTTGGCGTATTCCTTTGAGCGTAGCGTGTCTTGCAGATGTCGGCTCGTCCTCGCGAAATCGTGTAGCGCCTCGACACGTCGCAGCGCGCTGTATGGCTCCCAGCTGTCATGACTTGAGTCGTAGTTCAGCCAACGCACCAAAAAGACGAGGCAGAGTCCTCGCTTGTACAGATCCTCGCGGCGCTCGATAGAGAAATCGAGCACGCGTTCAACGACGAACTCGTCGACAGGGGGCTCCACACTGGACGGTATTGTATCGGGCTGTGCGTCTGGGTTGACGCACTGGCGCAGTCGACTGATGTGAAACACATTGTGGCAGTCGAACGTTGGTGGCAGGCGCAGACGATACGCCTGGCTGGAGATCTTGGCTGTGACCGGGTAGGGGCCGATGTAGCGCTGTCGGAACTTGCGCGCCGGCTGGTTGCGTATGAGCAAGTGCTCCGTTGAGAGCCAGACTTTGTCTCCTTCTGCGAACTCAACAGGGCTGGTTTTGCGGTCGGCATAGACCTTTTGATATTCATCAGCAAGCTTCAGTTGCTCAGTAATCAACATGTGAATATCTTGAATATTTGCAACTGTGTTGCGTGCATCTTGGTTGGTAGTAGCAATCAGATCAGGTGGTGTCAGTGGCATCATGCCATAAATTGCCTCAAAAGGGGCATAATGTGTTGCTGAATGGACTGAATTGTTGTAAGAAAATTCAGCAAGAGCCAAATGACTTAACCAAGAGTCATGTTGCTTGTGAACAAACGCACGTAATATTTGCTCAATAGTTCTATGGGTGCGTTCAGTTTGACCGTCAGTTTGCGGGTGATAAGCGCTGTAAATATTTAGCTTAGTTTGCAGAGCTGTAAACAATGATTTCCAGAACACTGAAGTGAACCTGGGATCTCTGTCAGAGATGATACATCTGCTGAGACCATGGTGTCTGTAAATATTGTCCAAATATAATCTGGCCAGCTGTGTCGCATCAATCTTAATATTGCATGGCACAAAATGTGACTGTTTGGTGAATGTATCAACAAACGTAGCAATAGCATCGTAGCCATCCACCTCAGGTAAGTTGGTTATAAAATCCATTGAGATTATCTCCCAAGGCTTGGTTGCCTTTGGCAAGGGAAATAAAGAACCATGAGGCTTGGTGGTAGCTGCTTTGATTCTAACGCAAGTATCACAGTGTTTGCAGAAATGCTTGACTGTGGTATTCATACGTGGCCACCAAAACATACGCAGTATGTTGGCAAGAGTGCGGGTATGGTTGGGGTGTCCATTACCAACATGATACTCCTCAATGATGAGTTTTCTCAGTTCAGAATCATTGGGTATACAGACCTTATCTGCCATGTAGTAGAGACCATCAGTCTCATCTTGTCGCACACCGTTGAGGTTGCGTCCATGACTGTAGGCAACATCAGTGATGTAGGCAGCTTTGATCTTGTTTATTAGCTTGCTGTCAATCTGCAAGGCGGACATTGCTGACAAATAGTCCTGCATTTGTTCAAGGTCAGCTTCGACCAGCTGGTTTTCATATTCAGTCAATGCATAATGCAAGTCAGGGCGGCGAGAGAGAGCATCAGCCTCATTGTCAGCGCCTTTGCGATATAATATCTGCAACACAGGTTCATTAGTCTGTGGGTTGACTGCCATGTATGGTGAAATTTCATGTAACCATAGGGCATGGCGTCTGCTAGTCCTTCCTGTGTAGGCAAATGCCTCAATGTGGCATGGTCAGTTATAACTGTAATACGGCGACTGCCTTCCAAGTAGCAGCGCCATTCTTTCAGAGCACATACCACACCAAGAGCTCTTGGTCATAGGTGGGATAATTTGTTTGTGCAGCCTGCAATGTCTTTGCATATAGCTGCAAGGGTGTAAGTGGCCATCAGCATTAGCCTGGAGCAGAACTGCACCCAAGGCATATTTGCTGGCGTCAGTAGCCACTACAAACTCAGCATCTTTGCCGGTGACAGGGCTTGCCAGCACTGGGACTGGCACAAGGCTTGCTTCAGTTTTACAAATGCAGGCTTGGCATTCAACTGTCCAATCAATATATATATCCTTTCTTGTGAGGGCATATAACGTGCTGCAATAGCAGAATAATTGCGCACATAGCGTCGGTAAAAATTGCAGAAACCAAGATATTGTTTGGACATTCTGAACGTTCTTAGCCTGGGCCAATCCTGAACAGCCTTGATTTTATTAGGCGAGGGTCTGTAGGCAAGCGTGCTGATACCATATGTCCAAGGTATTGCTAGTTCATTCTTGGCAAACCAGGCATTTCTGTAATCTGTAAGTCTAAATGTCAATTAGACTCGAAGCAATTTAGTAAGAGCCTGTGTCCAAATGTTGCAAATGTTCCTCAAGCGAGTTTGCTAAAAATCAAGACATCATCCAGGTATACAAGGTATAAAGGTATGCTTGTGTGGCTGGAGTATAGATGTCATCAGGCGTTGAAAAGAGGAGGGAGCACTGGTGATCCAAATGGCATTACTAGCCACTCGAATTGGCCATAGACAGTTCGGAACGCTGTCTTAGGAACATCAGGTGGATTAATCCGGAGTTGGTGATAACGCTAAAGGCGAAGCCATCAAGAAGCTGAAATAGACAAGTAGCACCAGATAGCATATCAAGTAATGCATCAGCAGGTGGAACAGGGAACTCGACCTTTTTGGTGTACTTATTCAATTGACGGTAGTCAATGCACATGCGCAGACCGCCATTGGCCTTGCGGGCGAAGAGAACAGGAGCTGCATATGGAGAGAAGGACTCCTGTATAAACTGTTTCTCAAGAAAAGAATTCAGTTGTGTTCTTAGTTCCTCTAATTCTGCAGGTGATAATCTGTATATTTTTCCTGCAGGAACTTGAGCATCAGGAACAAGAGGGATCTCATGATCAAGACCAGGGCGTAATTGTGAAGGTTGTCAAGAGAGCATATTGGGTTTATGCTTTCCGCAATAAGTCTCTGATCTGAGCGGTTGTAAGCTGCAGACTGGTCAGTGTCAATTGTATTTATCTCATCATCAATATCGAGCTCATCACTCTCTTTGGTGGCATTGTATTGTTTAACAATGGCGCAGAAATAAACTGTGTCAGGATCATGCTTGGCAATTTCTCTGGCCATGGCATTAGCATGAACCATTCTGACATTAGCCTGGCGGGGCTCTGTTTGGCATTGGACTTTTAGTCCTGTGGAAAATGTCATCAGACCAGATTCCCAATCAACATGTGGGTTGTGTTGTTTCAGGAATTGCATCCCTAAAACCAGATTGAAATTATGTTGTAACGGTGTGACTGTGAAGTCAATGGGTATTGTGTAATTGTTGATATTTAATTCAAGGGTGATTTTTTGTGAGGCGAGAACCATTCTACCATCAGCAAGAATAACTCTTACTTTGTTTTGAAGTGA
>VCJN01001998.1:0-19275 GCA_006384855.1 Tetraselmis striata
TCGGGTGCCCGTGGCCATGGCCGCGTCGAGTGCATACATAACGTTCTTGAGCATGCAACCCGCCACCCCCAAAAGGATAAATATCAGTTGCACCTATTTCCCCCATTTTGTGCGGACTGTGCAGATGAGCGGGTCACATTTACTGGTTACTCAGCATGTTTTCCCTTGCACATGGTGTCAGCACAATACTCAATCTCAGAGGAGTAAGTCACATTGTTCCCGACGAAAGTCTATTCCCGGGCGGGGGTCCGGCACAGGCAGCACCCCTGTGGTATAGGCTATATCTGGGCGTACACCCTCCACATTTTCTCGAAGTTCGTTCAGGCTCTTGGGGCTGACGACCCAAGGTGGTATGCCGTGAGGGACGTCCGGGGCGACGAGCCATGCACCTTGAACAATGGGAAGAGACTTTTGTGCATTGTCACGTCACTAGTCCTAATATCAGACTGGGAGCTCAGGAGCCGTGCGGGGACGACATGCGTCAGGTTCATATCCTCCGGGATTCAGAGGGGAGCGGGAGATAATCCTCATGTAGCGACTCAGCCGTCGCACGAAGGAAACGAGCCGCAGCAGACCTGTGCACAAAGAAGTATGGCCCCATGCGCCCAACTTGGAGATATTAAGGATTATTCCGCGGCCAACTTACCGGGGCGGGCGACCGCACTATGGCGGTCTATCATTCTGTTTGGGTACCCGGGTACTGGTACCGTAGCGACTATATCATAAGCAAGCAAGGTGCGGGCAGCGGCCGCCGACAGTGGTATGAGATAAGGATTATACACGAGCCCGGCAAACTAGAGAGGACAGGGCCCGGAGTTGTCAGCAAGTTTGAAATAATTCGCATGTTTGGGTCGAGGCGGATGATGGGTCGGTATAGCTAGGCGACGGGATCGGCCGGAAGGGGGAGGGGGGGAAGCTGCGGGTTGCGGCGGCTACGCAACGAACTCCGCTGCGCCGGGATTGGGGCGTGGGGTTTGGATCGTTCCTTCGGATTGTGCATGGCGGCACGTCGACGACGTACCGACCAGGGTTGCCTTGAGACCCCACCCAGAGGTATTCAGTTCAGGCTGAACTGAATTGATCCAAACTAGTTTATGGAGTTCCTCCCTTGACCTAATCGCTTTTATGCTACAAGTGCTGCTCAGTGGTATACGGGAGCTAGGCACCTGTCGTTGCGCCCTTTTTGGGTGCAGCACGATTATAGACATATAAGAGCAGCCATCAGCTGAGCCTACCCCGGACTTTCCGTAACTAGATTGCTGCCTAAACGGCCGTCGTAGAGACGCTTCAACGGTTTCACTAGTGCCAGTCCTGTCCCGGGGGCGGAAAAAAAACAGCTGAGCCTACCATCTTCCAGTTTTCGCTGCGTGTATAACGCAGCGATGTTAAAACTGTCTCGTAACCCGTTGCGAGCAAGGTCACCCCAGGTTGTTCAAGACCACATACACCGCCCGGCTCACCACCTGCGTGACTGTGATATTCTCATGCATGCGTACGTCCGTGCGTTACCATGCCAGATGAAGAACCCGTCGTTGAGCCGACGCTCAAGTCGCTACACGCAGACGTGAAGGCTCAGTCTACAGTACTGCGCGAACTTGCTACAACGATGGCCCAATTGACGGCTCGTGAGCGCGTTGTTGATGGAGAAAAGGCACATGGTTCCGGTTCCGGGCAGCGCATCGCAGGACAGCCGACAGGCAGCGGGGGAGCCGCAGAGCGCCCCGACTTGCTAGATGAGCTAGCCCAGAGCGGCCGTGTCGGAGCAAAATCCGTTAGCGACGAGGATGACTACCTCGCGGTGCTAGAGCTACTGCAGCGAGCAGAGTCCGGTTACGAGGCCGTTCGACCGGTCAGCCGAGTGCCTGGACTCTTCCCCATGAGCATCGACCTAACGAACGATCGAGTACCTCGAGCAGCATGCGCAGGATGACCGGCGTCTGCCGGCCCATGAGGAGTATCTATGGATGTCGTTTTTCGGCGCCCACATGGCCGCACTTTTATATTTCGTGGCTCTCGACGAGCTGCTGCCCTACGTCCCTGTTGCAAATCAGGACCTCACCCCCTACCTCGCGAGAGCTCGGAACCACGCCGAAGCCATCGACAAGGCGTTTCGTTTTCGTTTGGCCTTCCTACGAAGGCTTAATGAGGTCAAGCGTGTGCAAGGTGACCAATGTGTTTTGGACGTGCTGCGAGCTCAGCACTTTCAACCTGCTTCTGAGCATCTAAGCTCCGCGATTTTTGGGGACCTCATGAGGGACTACGAGCGTCACGTCGTCTTCGAGGCGATTGTGGCCAACAGCGCCAAAGCAACCGCTGCTGCTCGGGTGGCAGTAGCTGCTGCATGTCGCGGACGTGGACGAGGACGTGGCGGTGGACGTGGGCGTGGCCGCGAAGGTGAGCACGAGTGACGGTGTGGGGCGCCTTTCGTCGGAGCTGCTGGAGCTTTGCGAGGCCACCTTTTGGTGACCGCCGCAAAGCGCACCCTTGCAGCTCAACGGCGGGATGAGCGCCCTGTGCCAGGAGCTGAACCCCCTACCTTACATACTTAATTTACACATGCCTCGGCGCGGCGCTTCTTACAGCTATAGCCGAGTGCGGCTCAACCATCCGCACACCTGCACATGGCGGCTCAACCAACCGCCTTCCGTACCATTCCATCACTGCGTCCGTCGGTTGTTACGCGGCGTGTTACAACTAATTCGCAACGACCAAGCTTCGCGTGTGTACGTTACGCGCGGTGTTTTAGCGGGTTTTGGGTTTAAAACCAGGCGCTACGAGCGCGAAGGGCGCGCGGGGCGGCCCTCCTACCTGCACCTAGCCCCGCAAACCCGTGGTGGTGCTACTGCAAACCCGTCCAGCAACTACCGGCCAACCGCGCGCCGGGAACTTAACCGTTGTTGCCGAGTACTATGCAAACAGTAGTCGCCCCTCTGGAACTCTGTCGGTAAAACGACGCACTTACGTAATTGACGAGCCCGAAGCTGTCGCTCCTTGGGCTGCTTCACTGCGATCTCGACTGCATGATGCTTTCGGCTCTGACGAGCTAGGACAGCGGACACTCGACCTGCTCTCCAGCTCCCTCACCGCTCAGACTCTCAAAAGCTACGCTAACAGACTGTCTCAGTTTGCGGAGTTCTGCCACGACTCCGAGAACATCAGCCCGCTGGAGGCGACCACTGCTACTGTCGTCCGGTACGTTGCCTGGATTGGTGAGCGAGGGCACATTGGAGCTAAGTCACTGCCCTACCTATTGTGCGCAGCGTCCCTACCAGCAACCCGCCATGTGCGGGTCCCGGCGCGAGCCTGGCACTGTGGGAGGGAGCGTGAAGCATGGAGAGTGGTTGGTTACAGAGAAGTGACCAGGCCCGCCTGGGCGCCGCACGCATCTAGGCATGCGTTGCGGTGCCTGGTGCGCGCACGCAATGCTAGTGCGGACAATTAGTGAGGATATGTACTAAAGTACAAACGTATACCCTAGCTACATTGCACATAAGCAGTAGTGTACCAACACTGATGTCAACACTACATGTCTGCAATCAACACGTTCTTCGAGCTGCACAACCTCGACCCAATCGCCAAGGACAGCCTACACATCACTACGGCAAGGCGTGGGCTGATGCTGCGGCAGCGCCGTCTGGAAGCCGCCCCTTTGCGAGTTCCTCTGCCTGCTGATGTAGCTTACCGCTTCGTCGCAAAGGCCGAGCTGATTGCGTCTGCTCCCACCACAACGTACCATCGCGACTTCCGAGCCCTCGTGGCCTCGGTTGTCAACTTCATGTTCTTTGCTAGGAGACTTACTGGCGTCTCCTGCCGAGTGCGGGATGTGCATGTCGACGATTACAACATTACCGTGAAGGTGTACCGCGAGAAGGGCCGCGCTGGCCGACGGGGACCCGACGACATGCGCGTGCTTCTTCTTCCGGTGTCAGAACACCCCCGAGTTGCACGTCTCCTGCACCACTTCATCGACAACGCACAGTCTGTCCCTGTGGTTACTGTTGCCATGGCTGAAACAAACTTCAGGGCGGTCACCCCGAGCGAGCAGTCAAATAAACCTTGGACTGCCGCTACAATGTCGGACTGGCTGTCTACAACCGTCCGTCTTGTCGGTGCTGCCCCTCCCGCCGGCACATCCTGGACCTCACACAGCTTTCGCAAGGGAGCAGCGTCTGCAGCCAACGCCGTCGGAGTACCATTGTCCCACATTCGCTAGCTACCAAGGCGGCTGGGCCACTAACTCCGACGTCGTTCTGGACTACATCGACCCCAACGTAGTTCCTTCACATGGCGCGTGGTGGTTCTTCTTTGGCCACATCGCCCCCCTCCGCCACTTCCAAGTCCAACAGGACTCCGCAGCGGTGCGTGGCCTTCCCGGTGCCTCCTTCATGACCTGGCGCTACCCCTTCTCCGTCAATCCACCGCTCTCTCCGTTCGCTCATGACTGGCAAGACTAGACTCAACTCTGAAATGATCTAAACTAGTTTATGGGGTTTCCTCCCTTGAGGCCTTGACCTATCCGCTTTGCAGCTACAAGTGCCGCTCAGTGGTACGGGAACTATGCACCTGTCGTTGCGCCCTTTTTGGGTGCAGCACGAGTATAGACATAAAAGCAGCCATAACAGCTGACCCTGCCATTTTCTAGTAACGCAGCGCCCTCCTTGACTCCGTTTTTCCCTCCACGCTTTTCACTTTACCTAATTACCTTCCTGCCAATTTCGGCTCTTGACTGTGTAAAACAGCCTGCGCGACCTTTTTGGCAAGACCAGACTCAACTTTGAAATCAGGCACTTCAGGCTGAATTCAGCTGAAGGGTCTTCAGGCTGAATTCAGGCCTGAATTCAGCCTGAAGACCCCTCTGTTTAGGTATTCAGGTATTTGGCTGAATACCGTGCCCGAACCCCCCTCAAGGCACTATATACAGCCCACAAAAGTCTTGCCCCCCTTGTCGAGCATCAATTGTACATTGGCCCATTATGAGCCCTCACCTTCGTTTCCGGCCGCACCCTTCCATGTGTCATACGTGAACACGACATCATTCGTGGGGGGATCCCTAAGTGGCGTTTGTTGGGCTCTCGTTGTAAATGCCATACGTGTGCGTGTCATTGTTCAGGGTTAGTTATGAATTTGATAACCCCATGTCACACGGGCACGAAATTTTATATCG
The DNA here is from genome assembly GCA_006384855.1 of Tetraselmis striata. Classification (NCBI taxonomy): domain Eukaryota; kingdom Viridiplantae; phylum Chlorophyta; class Chlorodendrophyceae; order Chlorodendrales; family Chlorodendraceae; genus Tetraselmis; species Tetraselmis striata. Next base: position 5,165 of record VCJN01001998.1, read on the forward strand.
CACGTATATGCGTTCTATCTGTACGGATGCACGCCAGGAGGTAGCTCTACCATCGGAGAGCACATACTCAAAGGCGCGCTCTCCCCACCGTCGGCATGCAAGCAAATGAGCAGTTCCTGCAAAACGGCCGATACTGCGATAACGGCTTGCTCAAAAGCCGGCCCACCTACAGCTACTGTCCGCATTCAATGCGCCCTTGGTAGAGCACGGCTTCAGCCCATACTGCGCAGAGGTGCAGACCCCGAGTCAGCGGGTGGGTCCATATGGTTACCTGCTAGGGAATCGTCCAGGGTATGTGGTAGGGCTGGCCGTCAATACGCTCCCATATTCTGTTGTTGGGCTGCGCCTAGCGGCCCCCTCAGCGGGGAGAATCCGCCCGCGCGGGGCGAGTACATCGCCTTTTTATCGGGATGCGGGTCGCGCAGTAAGCCACTGTACTAGGGTTTGTAGGAGAACCTAAAAACATTTGCATCGGGCCCCCCCTACCCCCTCGGTTATATTTCCACCGAGGGGCCCCGCCCGCAGGGTTCGAACCTGCGCAGACCGGAATCATGAGCGCAATAGGCAGGCCCCCCTCCGCCACCTATCACATCTCAAGCCATTAATGAACATTCTAAGTTATTTATATCATAAAAATGCGCCACTGTACCACTCGGCTGTCGGCGCCGCCGGTGCTGACGTGGCGATATGGACAGATACGTACAGTCAAGACTTTCGAGGGGGACTGTATACCGTATGTGGTGTGGGCATATCAGCGCCTATTGAGTCACTGCTACCTAGCGGCAAGCATGACAACACATGGACCTCCGAACATGCATATGGAGTCACACACACACACACACACACACACACACACACACACACATATATGTATGTATGTATGTATATACGTGTGCTCATGCCGTTCCGCTGAGCAAGAGGTAGTCGGCGGGCCGGCGTGCCTTTCCGCCCCTCCCCCCCCCCCCCCCCCCCCCCCCCCCCCCGCCCCCCACCCCCATTAAATTACCCAGTGCTTGTAAGGAAATTGTTACACAACGTGGATGAGAAACCCTGACCCTCCCGCATTTGTAGGCTACCAATGTCTTGATGACTTCTTTACGATTCGGTGGTTGCGCTGTCGTCCAACAGTAAGTGCACATACTTCTTACAGCTGATGCGGGCTTCCACTGTGTTGCTCGCCGCCTGCTCGCTGTCCGCATTGACCTCAGCAAAGGCGGAGTCCATCAGTAGCGAGGCAGCCTCCCGGACTTCGCTCCGAATCTTGATATCCGGCTTGACAGAGAGCATGTAACACTCCTTGCCAAAGTTGTACGAGAGAGCACCGTCCACAACCTTTGCACCCATGTCTGCATTCTTGTGTATGAATGCTTGAGTGGCCATATTCTCTACACCCATCTTATTCCGCAGACTACGTGACTAGGCCAGCGAGAGAGAACACACGCTCATACTCTATCTGACTAGCAGCGATCGCAAGCAACGTGCTTGCCAATTCCAATTCCCAATTATTTGCAGGGGTGGGACAGCACATCCTCCATGGCCGCTGCCACAGACCATTCCGAGTGGGTGGGCTGCCCCTGCCTCTCGCAAGTATGTGTGGGCGGTCTGAGGCATTGTGCCATACATGTGGTCCACCACAGCACGTGCCGTGAAAAGGCTCCTCAGCATGCTCCATGTCTTACGCATACGTGAACATGCAAGCAATACACATGTCAGTATGTTGTATTGCAGCACGCCATGGCATGCACATCAGTTTTGGAGTAATACAAAACAGCACGGCATGTTGTGTGCCTTACGCTGGTGAAGCGCGTCTTCACTGGTGTGATGAACTTGCTTGACAGCCTTCACCCGCATCTCACGGCATGCGAGGACCATCGTGTGCCAGCCCTTGGATGACTTCTTGGTCCAGGTGATGCAAGATTTAAGCTTATTCAAAATCTTCCTCAAGGTGAAACTCTGCACATACACATATCCAACACACACATATATGGCAATCGGTAGATAGTGGAGCTGGGCATGGCTACAACATCACATGGGATGCCGGCTCCTTGCTCATCGTCACCGTCAAGTTCTATCGGTGGTTCAACGCTGGCACAGTCGGGCCGGGACAAAGCGGACTGCGACGAGTCGCCAACGCTACGGCGGTTCGTATGGCGGGATGGGCCGGGGCGCGAGGCAGGTGGCGGCGGCGGCATGCTCTCTTCGTTGCCGGCGGCCTGCATGTCGACTTTGGCCTCCGCAGCGCCGGCGTAAGGTTCGGCGGCCTCCGAGGCAACCTGCGCGGCTTCCATAGTCAGCTTGTTGTTGCGGGGGGGGGGGGGGGGGGGGGGAGGGTTGAGACTTGAGACTTGAGAGTGGAGAGTGTAGTGTTGTGATTGTGCGCCGTTTGGTGATGTTGTATTCCGTATTCCTTGGCGGCGGGCGCCAGCCTGCGTTGCCGCCCCACCAATGAATATAGCAAGTGCATGATGACGCATTACATAAACTGAAAACACCGTTTACCACTGCGCAATATACTATTGGCGCACACCGCCATGTACTAAATGCCGCATATGTGGGCCAAGTACAGATGCAGCCGTGCTGTGGGACACCTATGGCGATTATAGTACAATTTCTCTGCGGATTCGGACATATCAAAGCGAATTGATTCTCCCGCTAGCCGCTACATTAGAAACTCGTACGTTTAGAGGGACTTCAGGAAGGGGGTATTCATGCCATTTTTGCTAGGTATTCAGCCTGAACTGATTTCAGCTGAAGTAGGGACTTCAGCTTGAAGTAGCCTGAATTGAAGTCCCTTCATGGCAACCATGGTACCGACGATGATGCCTGACGACGGGAAGCGCACGGCGCGCCCGTGGGAAGTAAAGGGCGATGCTCTAGTTGGCATTTCTCTGGCCGGAGAAACACTTCTCCATCGGGAGAAATAGGCCCATGCTATTATTTCCCCCGATCTGGCGGCCTTTCCCCCACCAGAGTATAGCGAACGATTTATCCGTATGGCCGTTTCTATACTACTGTACTCCGGTATATTAACATTCATTTTTTTGTGATTTCTTGATACTAAGCGGCGCTTCGCGCCGGGGATCTGTGGAGGTGCCCCTACCTCTTGGGTTGAGCGTGGTGCGGGATGCGGGCCGCTTTTAGCCGGCTTGCAGTGTTGATCTTGTAATAATACTGTTGTTTCCGGGTAATAATGCGTTTAGCGTTAGATTTGTCAGTAATTTATTTTTCAAAAGAGACGTATTATTTTGTAAAACAGATTAAATCTGCAAGCCGCGTAAAAGCGGGCCGCTGACTACTGGTGTGCATTACAAAAAGGCCGGTACCCAACCCACCGCTAAAAGTTGTACTACCAAAAAAAAAAAAAAACAGCACTACAAGATCAGCAATACAGTACAAGCCGCCTACAGGCGGCCCGCATCCCGCACGAGGCCGCGCAGGTCGGGCCGGTCGTCAGGTCTACGGGGCGGGCACGGCGCGAATCGCCACGCCCGCCGCCTGTACCGGCACCGGACGCCGGACGCCGTCGTTCGACCGTCGCCCGTCCGTCGACGGACGCCGGGCCCCGGGTCGGCGGACTGCCCCCGCACCGCGGCGACCCCTTTTTACAGCACCATACTTGGACTACCGTACAGTTAAACTACTTCCATGAGCAGGCAGGTAGGCACTGGGCAGAGGGAGGCACAGCCAGCCAAAGGACCAGTGTCGGTGAATTACATCGGCGCTGAGGCCTGGCAAGACAACCAGGATGGGAGTGGAGGGTGGGTGTTGCGCAAGCAACAACAAAAGGGATGGACTGTGCCGAGTCCGTGTCCCGCCTAAATAGCCAGTGCTGTTGAAGGGTCTAGAGCTGCTGCCACCAACCCTCCGGTGCCGGGGATGCCGGCGGCCGATGTACGAATCGGCACAGGAAGATTCCGGAAATTTCCGGAGCATCGTGGCGCCGATTGCACACGGCCGACTAGGGCTGGCACCGCTATAGGATTGGGGCATCACTCCGTTGTCGTTTTCTAACCTCAGTTAATACTTAACAACGATTAAACTACTTCCATGAGCAGGCAGGTAGGCACTGGGCAGAGGGAGGCACAGCCAGTTTTGCCAAGGAAGCCGAAGGCCACAGCGGCCTGGCGGCGCGCGCTTCCCACGTGCCCGCTAGGCCGGTGTTTGAGAACAAACGACACACCGACGGATGCGCGGGCCGGCCACACGAGCGGCGGCTGTCTCCACGCTCCCCGTCCATCGCTTGTGCGCAAGCTGCGGACGCTCCACTTGCCGAACAACGAGCACGGCTCGCGCGAACGCATCGGAAGCGCCGCGGAGCCGATCGTGCAGGCGAACGCGGGACGCCAGGCTCACGCAGGGACCGTAGTGTCGCGACGACACGCGCAAGAAGATGCGATTCGGCCCCCTCTCCAACGTTTCCACCACGAGGCGCTCGAGTAGCGCTCCAGTGAGACGTCACGCGCGATAAGGTGGCCAGTAATTTTAGAAGAAAGCTCCGGCGGCGCCACACGTCGGAAGCAGTAGTAAAAACCCGGCAGATCAGCGCACGACGCGCCGGGATGTCAGCAGGGTAACAACTCGGGTGTCGTCTCGCGCAAGGGTGACGGACTCCCGCCACGCCGAAGGCAAGCAGAGGTCGGAGGGATCCGGGCTGCAAGCACCATGGACGGCTGATACCACAGGAGTGTCGGACGTCACGCTGGCGGGCGAGCAACGCGGGGCCGGCGCGCGATGGGAAAAGCGCCGGCGTGCCACGCCATACGGGCCGGCGCGGCTGGCACGCCCGCTCTGCGCGATTGGGCGGCCCATGAACAACCTAGCAGCGGAACGCCATCGCTGCGGAGGTTTAACGTGCACCGTTGATGCCGAGCACACGGTCCCTCACGGCGCAGAGCACCGTGCGATTGTTTGTTGCGCAAGCAACAGCAAAAGGGATGGACTGTGCCGAGTCCGTGTCCCGCCTAAATAGCCAGTGCTGTTGAAGGGTCTAGAGCTGCTGCCACCAACCCTCCGGTGCCGGGGATGCCGGCGGCCGATGTACGAATCGGCACAGGAAGATTCCGGAAATTTCCGGAGCATCGTGGCGCCGATTGCACACGGCCGACTAGGGCTGGCACCGCTATAGGATTGGGGCATCACTCCGTTGTCGTTTTCTAACCTCAGTTAATACTTAACAACGAGTAAGGAATAGTCGCTGAATAGTCTCGCTTGCTGATTCAGCAGTAAAAACGCGCTGCGGTACCGCGTTATTTTGGCGTTTTAGACGAATATATGACGTGCCTGGGCTAGAATACACGCGCATCCATTCAGAATCTTACCGTACACCGAGGAGTGCCTAGCAATCAAACGAGCACAGATCGAACGTATGACGGTTCATTCACGAAGACGCAGCACACCAGGACGGAGGACGGAGGACGGAGGACGGACGCCTAAAAATCCGTGATAAAACCGTATTATAACCGGTATCAATTCTCTCGTATTCCAGGCGATTTCGGACGCGGCTCTCCTTTTCCTCCGCTCAACCCAAAGAGGTAGGGGAATCGCCTTCTGCTGCTAGCTCATGTAAGTATATAAACATTCATCGAACATGGGCAGACGCATTCCCCGCACGAGAAGTACCGGCATTCATCCTCCTTTCTCCTTTACTTTATATTCCGTATCCCTTTATGCTGAGTTTCTCTTATTCGTCCTGTATCGAGAGGCCGAAACCCGACGCCGATGCGACATGTGTTTGTAAAGTACTGGAATCTATAGCGGCCAAACTTGAAATGCACCGGGTCGACCAGCGTGGAATTCCGTTGAGAAGTGTCAGGTACTGTAGCGATTCATGTACGAAATCGAAGGCGGGGGTGCATGCCTGCTTGCTCACTCACATGCATGCGTCCGAGAGATGTAGCCTCATTTTCGTCGGCAACGTAGCCTCATTTTCATCATTTTTGGTATCACCAGGCAAAGTAAAAATTTCCGTAGTTTATCCGTAATATTACGATGTCAGTAGTCCGTTCATACGGTTTACGAGTATACTAATACGAGCAGTGATAATTCATATATGATGTTACCTTTGCTCGTACGATCTCGGTCCATATGTTAAGATCCATGTGGACATGCGGTCCATGTGTACATGGAGCGGTCCATGTGGACATGGAGCCTCCATTGACCCATGTCCACATGGCCCCGTACCATGCTCACATGGAGCAATCCGGATCATATCCGTGTGGACATAGGCCGTATGTCGGCCCATGTCCACACGGGTCGACCCATGTTAGCATGGAACGTCTGTCGCGCTCCACGTTCAAATGGGCCCCGCTGGGCAAGCCCATCTGCACATGGCCACGACGCACGGTGGCGGGTAAGACGCTGTTCGGGCAGGCGCCGGATCGCGGTTACGACCCGGCGTTTGTACGGGCAGGTGCTGGTTGGCGCTGCGGCGCCCGCCATTCTGCGGACGAGTGCCGTGCCGGCGCGGGAGCTCCGATCGGGCGCCAGGTACAGTCGCTATTAAAACCCCCTGCGGACAGGCCGTGCTCACTCGGCCCCACAGTAGCACTCAATCGCAGCTGCGCAACTCCCCTCTCCGGGACCGCCTGTGCCCGGCTCTGGCCGGCTCTAGTCGATACTATGGCCTTAGGCAATACTGGTGCTACCGCAGGCGCTGCCGCACAGGAGGATGGGCCGGTCGAAGATCAACCGGAGGTTGAGGCACCATCGGTGGTGCAGGCGCTTCGCGACGTCTTCAACAAGAGACTTCGTGAGTATGTGGGGCAACGTCGAGACAACCAGACGTTGCGGACAGAGGCAGAGTACAATGAAGCCATGCCAACCCTCCGTACCTTCGAACAAACGACGAGAGAGGTGGGGCCCGCCGACATGCCTTGTTCGCAGGTTGCCCCCCGATATAGGCCACATACCTCGCGGGTAGGCGGATTCGCGTGCTATCACTGTACAGTCTGACGTTTAGCCGGCCCGATCGCGCACCAGCCCGCTCATCCTCTACATAGTACAGTTCCCGACAGTCGACTCTTTTGCCTCGTTGTTTGCGCCTGTAGCCCCGCTGCTAGCGCCGATTCTACGGTACGGCATGCAACTGGGCGGGCACTTGCAGCCGCCGCCTGTACTGCCGCGCCGAGCCGAAATAAACTGGCGCCGCGCCTCTGCCATGTACTGAGCAGATGCAAAGTGCTGTTCTTGTTGGACTGTCGAGCAGGAATGATCGCGGGCCTGGGCTACAAAGCGCCGCTTCGATATCCTGACCTGCGGAGACTCCGATATGCTCATCCAGAGAGGGGACATAAATGTCCCTCTGGAGCAGGTGCAGTTTGTCAGTCACGCCGGGATGGTCGTCGAACACATCCGGGATTTGCACCTCAAAGGGGTGCACGCCAAGGTGTACCTCCCTGAGCCCTTCCATTGTCCCGCTCTGCTTGCTGCCACTGCATGTTGGCTACGTACACACCACTAAGTGTACCCTCCCCCCATCACACTGTGCAGCTCAGTAAACTTCACAAAATTATTCTGGGAAGGTACTGTAACATCCCCAGGCGTGTCGTCAAACTTTTCTGCGAAACATGCGTCATCTGCGCCAAGCATAGAACTACTAAGGCTAAGGCCGGTCACCGGCCGATATTGTCCAAGGGCATGTTCGGGGCCCGTGGCCAGATCGACCTCATCGACTACTAATCATCAGAATATAAGGGCTACCGCTGCCTGCTCACCTACATCGATCACGGCATCAAGTTTTGCTTCTGCACTCCGATCCCCAACAAGGAGGTTTGTATGCCACAGTAGCGGGCGAGTTTGATATTTGCGCGCCTATCCAACCCCTTTGCTTCCGCCTTCCCCCTTTCCTATTTAATCTATGTATCTTATCACCGCGCCCCATCCCTGCAGAAGGATACCATAGCTGGGAAACTGTTTCTACTCTTCTTTCTCCTTGGGCCGCCTGCCATCCTTCAAGCTGACAATGGTAGAGAGTTCTCCGTGTTGCCGACAAGCAACCGAGCAAGATAATCGGTCTCTCGGAGGAGGAAGCGAAGGAGGTTGGTGGGCCGTTGTGTAATAAATAGCATGCTGCTCAGCCTGCATACAAGTGCAAGTCTAAGATATGTGCGTGTTGTGATTGCAAGTGATTGAAAGCACCAAGAAGCTCTTGCCTGCCTGCCAAATGGTAACAGGGAGAGCTACGCATAGCCCCAGCAGCGGCGGCATTGAAAGATTCAACCGCACCATTGAGGAGTACATCGCACATTGGTGTGATGACAACAAGTCATTTGCCCAATTGTCCTTTGACGAAAAGGAGCAGCAGGCAGAGGAGCAGGCGCGACAATAGCAGCAGCCACAAGGGCAGGAAGACATGGATGCCTTCAGAACGCCAGCGCCTCTCCCAGTTGGTGAATGCCCGCAAAGCCGTTGCAGTATTGTTGGCCTGCCATGCTGCGCATGTACTGTACCATAGCATGAAGTGCTGAGCGATGATTATGTTCATGTGATTATGATCAACTCTTTAAGTAATATAACAATCGAAAGTAGTAATTATATCACTACTCTCATTAACGTATGTTAATATTATACATGTTGGGTTTTATATATAATTAGTGCTGCTGCTATTGGGTTATGTATATTAGGTTATGATGTTGTACATACTGTTATGATAATGTCCTCTAGCCAAGGCCATACCGTTGATTGTAATGTATCTCTCTTCCTCTCTCTCTCCCTCTCTCTCTAAATAATACTTATTATATTTTTATGTGTGTTTGCTGTATTATATATTTATTTTGAATACTATAATAATGTAGCAGTGCTAGCTCGTACTCCATAGCATATGTATCATAAACACGCAAGTGCTAACTTATATTTCCCTGCTCCCCGCTCCTCCGTGTACACGAAAAAGATCTGCCCATCACGTCCAGGATTAGCGTGAACGCGCAGCACGATGAGCAGCTGCTCACTCGCAACGAGGACCAGCAGACACTACGCGCCTACGTCCCAGACCCCAACTTGCCATGGGACCCGGACACATATTGCGCCCCATGCAAGTCTTGGTGCCATGGTGGGCATTGCAAGATTGGGATGCTTATCCCCACAGCCGGCCTTGTCAAGGATCATCAGTGTGCGCGCGGCAAGGCCTTCTACCATGTCATATCCACAGGTAACCTGTTGTTGCTGTCAATCTTGTCAGCGTGCCCGTTATTTATGGCATGGGTGTGACTGTGTCAATCATGTGTCTTGCACGCAGGTGGAACGGATGATGGCCACTGCAGCAACGATTGCATGGCTGCTGGGACAGTGGATGTCGTGCCTCGCTCTGTTGAAACGACAAGTGCAGCCTTCGTTGCAGCTGCCTCGTCCCGTGAGTCAGTGGAGCGTAAGAGGCAAAGGTCGCCCGAGGAGCCACCAGTGCTTCCGGCTGCAGCGGCGGAGGCTACTCCACAAGTCCTCGTGCAAGCACGCGCGGCCGCTGGCGATTGTAGTCCAGTATCTCCCTCCCAGCTGGCCAACAGGCCCGGGCTCAGTGCGGTGCTGTACAGGCCAAGCAGGCTAGGGTGATGCGTGCCCCGGTTGCTGCCAATGCCGGCCCAGCACCGGTGGTGGGTGATGTGGTCAGAGTGCTGTTGGCAAAGGAGGACCGTGGCAAGGTGGACCCTACATTCTTGACATGCGTGGTGAGTTATGTTATGCTCCTCTTGTTGTATACTGATGCCAGTTGCACGCAATGCTTGATGTGTCCCAGTGATGACGCGCACATCTTCTTTCTCAAATGCCCTCCCCAACCCCTTGTTTTGCAGGTCACAGAATGCAATTCTTATTGAGTGGCTGTGGACGCAGGTGTTATCAAGACCACATATGGGCAGCAAGATATGGATCAGTTCCGCAACATTGCACCCGCGCGGGTGGGCTTGGCGGGTGTGGTAGAGAAGTGGAGCGACCAAGCATCATGAAAGACGATCTCCCTCAGAGAATGTGTAAGATCTGTGTCACTATTTGGGGGCCGAGGAATGATCAAATGCGCATGTAAAGGGCCGCGTGCCACCAGTGTGTGCAGTTGCCGCAAAGCTGGTAGGAAATGCAACTCTAGATGTCACCCTGATAACAACTGCTGTGGGAACATCGAGGACCATGGTGCTGGCACTAGCGCTCAGGGAGCTGCCACCCCAGTCCGTGTAATGAACTAAATTCTAGAATAAAATAAAATCTAACCGAAGTCTCTCTTTAATTTCACTCTAATTTAAAGTTAATGGAATCTGCTACTTAATTTGAACTTAATTGAAAACGAATTATTTTTGCCTTTAAATGCGGACAGAAACTTACCATATCACACATGGGCTGGATAGCGTGGATCCATGTGCTGTAAATGGTCCAAGTACCGCGCTCCATGCGCACATGGGCCGGTCCGTGTGTACATGGTCGTTTGTCGAGGGCAGTCCATGTGTACATGGGTCAGCCAACGACCCGTGTTCACATGGACCGTTTCCGGTGAACTCCATGTGTACATGGTACGGGCCATGTGGACATGGGTCAATGGAGGCTCCATGTTCACATGGACCGCTCCATGTACACATGGCCCGCATGTCCACATGGATCTTAACACATACATGGCACGATTCGAAGCCTGGTTTATTGAGTGGCCGAAACTCGACACCGGTGCGACCTGTGTTTTATAAAGTACTGGAATCTAGAGCGGCCAAACCTGAAATGCACTGGGTCGACCCGCGTGGAATTCCGTCGATAAGTGTCAGGTAATGTAGCGATTCATGTACGAAATCGAAAGCGGGGGTGCCTGCCTGTCTAATCACTTAGCGAGAAAAGGCCCTATCTTTCAACATGCCCTATCTTTCAACACTTTCCCTAGAAGCCCTAGCTGTCCAGCCGTTAGGCCATTACTAGGAGCTGTCTATGGCGCGTCCGATAGCCCTTGAGTAGGGCTACCTTAGGGCGGAGGGCCGCCCCCGATGGACTTTCCTGGTGTGTGCCAGACAGGGGTGAAGCGATGGGGGTCAGCATTTTTTCCGGGTCGCGGGAAAATAAATACGGGCCCGCGTTTCAACCCATCAGAATCATCCGGCTGCACGTGGCCGTGCGTCGCCACTAACTCTCACCACAGTCCTTGCAGTGCCGCTTAGAGGCCGTGGTAGTCGGTCAAGGCGGAGCGTGGCTGCCCAAGTCCCTGGGGGACGACATAGCCGGCTCGCCAGTCAGCCAGCTCGATGGCGGGTGGGCCATCGCGCGCCGCGATGCGCGGTCGTACGAGGGAAAGGTCGGGACAATTCTAAGCGCGCTCGTCTGGCCGCCCACCCAAGAAGCATACGGCAACCCGCAAGGCCGCCACCGACGCAAAACGTGGGCGAGGTCGACCCCGTAAAGAACCCCTCAGTCAGTCGAGTGACCCCTCTAACGCTCAAGGTGACTACAACGTCGGTGAGAAGGCGAAGCGCGCGCTGGAGCATGCTGTCAAACTTTTTCTTGCTGGTATCGAAAAGCCGGCCAAAGCTGCAAAGAGCTGTGGCGTGAACAGAACGACGCTTATCGCTGTTGTCAAGAGGGCAAGACATGCTATGAAACAGGGCAAGGCTCCTGTTGTTACTGCTGGAACCCGCCCAACAACCATGACCCGTGAGGACGAATCGTCGCTGGCAAAGTGCGTCCTAATCCGGGCAGATGTGACAATTATACGAGTACGATATACTACGAGTTAGTACCTGTGTGTACTAGTACAATGTGTACCTGAGACTACGAGTATATGTACAGTATAATGCTGCCGTGTGGTAAGCGTTGTGTTAAACTAATTATTGTTGTATTCTCAAAACACTGTAGCCTCTCGCCTTTGTACCACCACTGCACACCACCTTTGTTTTGTCCTTGCAGTCTCTATCCTGTTGAGACTGTCGCACAGACCGTGGGCAAGCTAAGCAAGCGAGCCGTCAAGAAGCACGCGCTGGACATCATTAAAAGCCGTGGCTATGATAAAGACCCTGTCGCCAAGATCTGGATCAAACGAGGGAAGATGTCTAGAAAATGGTTTCGCGGTTTCATGCGCCGCCACCCTGAGCTGCGTGCGCGGGTAGCTGACCGCTTTGACCCCAAGCGATGGCTTGTAACCAGAAACGCTATGCCCACACTATACAATGCCATCGCTGAATTTGAGAAAGAACATGGTCCGCTGGATCCTAGCCGAATCTTCAATCTAGATGAGACCTCTTTTAGACCTGATGGGAGAGTGGAGCGGGTCATCACCAGGAAGGGGGCCAAGCGTACACACACGTCGCAGAACGCATCGCGGTTCTCCATCACTATTCTACCTGTCATTGTCGATGATGGCACACAGCTTCCGCCTCTTTTTATTGTGAAGGGGAAAAACATGCCAGATTGGTGGGACAAGCTAGACTTATCAAACACCATTCTGTGGGACGCCGAGCTTACAACACAAAAGAATGCGTGGATGGACGCGACCTCTACCACTACTGGGTAGAGACGGTGTTCCTGCCCTACACAGAGGAACTACACCGCACAGGCAAAATATTGCTGATCATTGAAAACTTCAGTTGAGTAAGCTAGCTTGCACCTAACGACTTCTACCAGCTCAAAAGATGGCATGGGAAACTTGCAATTATCATCTTACATTTATGTGTGGATTTTTATCCAGCGGGCACACCAGGGTTATTGCGGCGGAGTGCGCGCTGACTGCAACCCTCAGCGCAGAAGAGAGCCCTGACGCTCCAAGGAGCCTTGCAGGCTGCAGCAGGCGGCCAGCCCGAACCCAAGCTACCCAAGAAGGTGAGGCCAGCAACTTTGCAGAGGGCTGGCGCTGCCTTGGAGACAGCAGCGAAGGCAGAAGAAAAGAAGGAGCTCCAAGTAAACAAGGCAGAGGAGGAGGTGGCGAACGCCAAGTGCCGCAAGACAGAGTTAGCCGAAGCCGTGGCTGAAGCTGAGCTAAGTGTGCTAGGTGCCCACGTCAAGGTTGCGGACGCTAAGATCGCCGCAGGGCAAGATTCAAGTGCACGCGAGCGCCAAGATGCGCGTGACGAAATGAGCGTTTTTGATAGCAGCGACAGTGAGGAAGGCGAGGACGAGATAGGGGAGGAGGAAAAGGAGGATGGGGAACAGGGCGAGGACGAGCTGAACCTTGCCTACATAGATCAGGACGACGAGTGGCTGAACTTGTACGAAGTAGGTGCTACGAATTTGTAAGGTTCAGCTCCACCCCCCCCACCCGGGCCCGAGATCCCGCCCCCGTCCGCCTTCATCACCCACTCATCAAGCGTCCCCCAGCCCAGCATACGGACTCGCGGACTCAGAACCGGAGGGGGGGGGGGGGGGGGCGGCGCGCAGTACCAAGGCGGATAGAGCGGCGAGCACAGCAAAGAGGGCGGGCTCGGCGGAGATGTTGAAAGTGTAGAAAGATAGGGCCGCCCGGGTTAATGCACCCCTGCCCTGACCCACACGGCTAGCCAATAGGCGTGCAACCCTTACACGAGCACCGTTGACCACGCCCGACCGCCCACACCTAGGGCAACTTTAGGGCTTGGATCGGTGGGGTTTGTGCCATTGCAGCTGCTTCCTGGGGTCCTGTGGCAGGGCAGGTGGTGGCAGGAAGCCAAAAATGTGTTGAAGATAGGGCCGTTTCTCGCTACATGCTACCCGTGTCCGACTCCGGGTTTGGAACCTCGGCGACCGTCGCTAGTGCATCACCGGCGCGGCCGCCTCGTCGCCACCTTCGCCCCGACATAATCATTGGCATCGTTACGGGCCGGCGTCGGCTACAACGCGGGCCTCTACGCCGACCAACCCGTTCCCGACGGCACGACATCTCATCTCTGACAACGAGAGCTTCCCGCCGGGGGACAGCTCCGCCACCCAACGCGTTGTGCATTTCGCGGCGTCAACATACGCATGCGATTTGTGAGGTGGCCGGGAGCCGTCGCTGGTGCAGCGGCGGCGTAGAGCCACGCCCCCCACCTCCAAATCGCAACCGCAGCCCTCGCACGGCCCCTCCATCCCGCCGGGGTCCGCACGTCAGCCCCGTGTACACCACAAAAGCAACACACGGCCCGCGGCTCCCGCCGCGGTCCGCCGAAGGATAAAAAACCGACCCGCTGCAGATTCCGCGCCCGCCCCCT
>VCJN01001999.1:0-18746 GCA_006384855.1 Tetraselmis striata
CCTGTCAGCGAGCATCTTCTTTCCCTACCGCACTCTCTTGCCTTGCTCTCTCTCAAGGCGGGCCTGGGCATCTTTAAGCATGCCGGCAACCCTAAGCACGCTGGGGGACTCCGTGTTGCTAATACCGTCTTACTTGCCTACACTAGCCTCTCAGACTGTCCCGGAATTATACTGTAATGGCCTGTAATCGCGATTTTCCCACGGAATGGGCTTGTAATCGCTGTATATACCGTGTAATCGCCACTTTTCTGCTAGGCTCGGTAGTCGCAATGAAGTCCCCGGCGGGCCCGCCTTCCGTAATTTTTACCACTGCCATGGGTCGTGCCGTCCCCGTAGTACATTGGGCCTGCATCGCGCCTCGCGTGGTTAGCCGTAATCTTTGGGACTCCCGCCACGCTGTACTTTAACGCCTCACAATACAAGCTCCGTGACGACTCGCAACGGACACTTTACTACCATGCATCTCACCAGCGTCGGAGCGCCAGTGACTAGCCCCTACCAACCCCCGCCGCTGCGAGCCGCCGACGCCGAGTAGTGGTGTGCCATCGGGCATCGCAAATCCAAGCGCCGAATTCCTGAGGGCAAGGAGGGCTAGACGCCTTCCGAGGGGACTTGGGTAGAGGTGACCAAGAAAATGTGCTGCTGCGCGTGTGGCGCCTGCTTCACGAAGACTCGGTTCTACGACACATACAGATGGGCATGCGCCCAGTCGCCCCCGTCCTCCGCCGCGCCTGTCGCAGCCGGTGATGATGGCGCCCTGCGGTAGCTGCTGCATGCCCTGTACGGCCGTCACCCCTCTGCTCCGTCCGGACCCGGTCAGACCGAAATGCGGGGCGAGCCGCCGGGTGCATCGATACCGTCGCCGACGCCATCACCCCCGACGCCTCTCCTCCGCTCTCGTCTCCCCGAAACGAATCAGCGAGCCCCGCACCCGGCGGAGGGGAGGGGCGTTCGGTGTCGTCTGATTGTGGCCTGGCAGCAAGCATGGCAGCGCAGGAGATGAATGCCGAACTTCACGTGGTCGCTATTATAACCAAGACGTTCGGGACGCGGGGGACCTTTCTCGGCGAGGTAGTCTCCTCCCCCCCTGTTCCACCTGCCATATATAGAGCCCCACCGCCGACATGTGACAGCCACCCGTGTGTATCATCCAACACCCAGGTCGTCGGCTAGAGATGGGATACCGAGGACGCAGACCCGGCTGATAGGGAGCTGGTGATGAAGGTTATTTACGACGATGGCGACTCGGAAGAGCTAACTGAGTCGAAGATCCAACCGCTATACCCGACGACAGAGCAGCTGAGCGATTTCAGTCGCAGGTTGCCTCAAGGCGCCATTGGCGCCCTTCCGGCGTACGCCCCTTGCGCACCCACCGACGGTGCCTTCGGGGGGGTCCGTAGATATTCGCTAAGGGGTGAGGGTATCGCACTGGCCACGTGTAAACGATGATTTGCTGTGCTTCATCCTTACTACACGCGCATTCGTTTAGATGCTTGCGCGCATATATCCACATGACATGAGCTACGCCAGCTTCTCGACGCCGATAGCGACGCCGAAGGCATTGTCGCGGGGGTTGTGGAAGGCAACCCCTCTGACGACAGCCGCAGCGACAGCGACGGCGAGAGACGCTGTTGCGAGGCATGACTTCAGTACCGGGACGTCAGCCGCCGTGAAGCAAGGCGCCTCAGCCGCCCCCGCCAACTGGGCGGCCTGCGCAGAGGCGCTGGATAAGTACTGTCAAGGAACTGGCACACTGGAGCTTGAGCCGGCATGGAAGCGCGCATATGAAATGGAGCTCGACCCCCATAACATCAAGTGACCCCCCCCCGGACCCATGCCCCCTCTACCCCCATTTAATCATAACCTGAACTCAGGTCATAGGTCAGAATCTTAACGCAGCATGTTCCGGGTATATACGCAACTTTCTGCTGCCATATGTGAACCGCCTGCTGCGTTCTCTGTTGCCGCCCCGGCCGCGGCGCGTTGGCGCCCCGCTGCCCCGGCCGCGGCGCGTTGGCGCCCCGCTGCCCCGGCCGCGGCGCGTTGGCGCCCCGCTGCCCCGGCCGCGGCGCGTTGGCGCCCCGCTGCCCCGGCCGCGGCGCGTTGGCGCCCCGCTGCCCCGGCCGCGGCGCGTTGGCGCCCCGCTGCCCCGGCCGCGGCGCGTTGGCGCCCCGCTGCCCCGGCCGCGGCGCGATGGCGCCCCGCTGCCTCGGCCGCGCTAGCAATGGAAATGCGGTTTGTGAAATCGACGGACATGAGTCGATTCAACTCTTATCTGCGGTCGAAAATGATATGTTATGCTCGTTGATTATGATTAATGAGGTTGCTGGCTGTACTACCCCGCAGATACAACCTGTATCACCAGTGCAAGATAGGAGCGCATCTTAACGCCTCCGTCGACGGTCCATGCCATACTCCCACGAGCCAGGGGCTGAAGGCCACCCTGCAAGGTACAGTGAGTCGGCGGGTGGTTGACTTGACTGCGCAGAGGATTAGAATTTCACAGGCGTTGACCGCCCCGTGCTGCGTTACTTTTTGATGTTGCTCCTGCAGCTGAGGACAAGGCAGTGATGCCAGCGTTGTCTTTGACGAATGCTGGCCGCGCGACACTCAGATTCCTTAGGCTAGCTCGAGGTCTGCGAGGTTACGCCGCACTGGGAAGCCGCAGGTGAGTCGCGTTTGTTTTCGCACTTGTTCGATTACACAGCCACCGCCGCCACGACAAGCAACCAACACGCATACTGACTTTCGCAGTTGCTGTGTCAGACCCCCGTCCAGTCCCTACGTTCGGCGGTAAGCCGATCGTATCGAGTGTTCAGCGCGATAAGATCGTGTCGCTGCCGCTGGCGGGCACCGCTGCGTCGCCAAAGCTCCACGGCTTGGTGGGCGTGCTGGCGCAGCAGCAAAACATGGCGGGCGGCATCATCAAGCACAACACCAACGCGGTCAAGAACCTGGCCGCCACGCAAGCCGTCCCCGGTGTTGTTTGATACGAGTCTTGCAGGCGTTTGACCGGCTGTCTGGAGCCTTGACGCCTGCACACTCAGCAGTATCTGTAGACGGCGGAACGATCGTACGGCTACGAGTACGAGGACGCGAGTACATCTCCGGCAGCAGACGTACATCGCGGAGCGGCTGTACATCTACGAGTACGAGGACGCCCGTGCGAGCACAATCAAGATTCCGGTACTGCTGAGTATCAATGATGGGCGCCATGCAGTACTAGAATATACTGCAGGATATCGGCCGATGCAGCAGCGGATACTGTATTGTACGGACATAGATAATGCCAATACTCAGGCTCGCACATATGCATTAAGTACTGGAGAATACAGTCAGCGTGCGATGGCGCAAGGTGGCGGATGCGCTAATGGGTGGCGCGCGTACCATGGCGTGCGCGAGTATAAAGGCAGGGCGCGACCCGTTGTAAGAGACAGTCGTTCTTTTCCCTCACGCCCATATTTCAACAGGTTAGTTGGGCCCTCGCTTCCCTTCATCTCCCAAGCCAAGGAGCGGCCTCTGCCAACCACAGGAGCATCACAACCAGGTTCTTTCGCCGCCCCTTGCTGCTGATTCTTGGGAGGGGACCTGCGCTGTTGGGCTGGGGACTCGAACGACTCGTTTTCGCTCGCTGAGAGCCGAGCGTGGCCGCGAGAAGCGGTGCACTGACGGTGGCAGTCAGTGGGCGCCCTGGGACGGGGCGTGGGGCTCGTTTGCCTGTGCGACGCGAGGTCGCTGCTCGTCACTGGCCTCCCTAGGCAGGGCGTCCTGTAGGGGCGTAGGGGCTGTTGGCCTGTGCAGCTCGACGCTGCTGTCGACCTCTCTCGTTTCGGCTGTGCCTCTCGACGCCTGGGGCCGCGTTCCGACGCCCCTTTCAGTCTCTCGACGACTCGGGCCGGCTTCGAGTCGTGTCGACTCGTGTGCGCTTGTCGCTCGCCCAGTTAGAGTGTGTCGAGCTGCCTCGCCGGCCACAGGGGGGGCAGACGGCCTCGTCGAGCGCTCTGTCGTGGTCTTGTGCCAGTGGTATCGACCCTCGTCACGAGGCAGGCAGGTTGCCGAGTTAGCAGCAGTCTGCGACCGGAGAACGACGTAGTTTCCGCCGTGTTATAGGCGAATCTACGAGAATCAAAAAGTAGCCGGATTTCCCGTGGTTTTCCGATTTATCGTAGCCGGTGTTTTGATTTCCGCGGGGCCGCGGTTGTTTGTTGATTAATCGCGGCCGGTAATTAAAAGTTTGTGCGGCTCCGGTTGTTTTCTCTCCTCAATTTCGAAATATTGCCCGAGTTTCTCCCTGTTGACCATCTCTGGTGTGAGAAAGTTGCCACTGCGGCAAGCAGTGGTGGGGGCTTTTGGCCCTGTGAGGACCAGACCGCTGACTTGGCCTCTGTCCCGCTCTGCAGTTGATTTCCATCACTGTGATCATCATGCCGGAAGGAGTGTCCGCCCGCGCGCCGCGCATTCCGTTGCCGCCCGTTTTCTCTGGTCAAACCAAGGGGTGGCGCCGCTGGAGGCACCAGATGGGGGCCTATTGCAACGCCACTGGCATGAAGCAGGCCATGATGATGAGTGAGCATGCCTCATCTGATCAGCACTTCAAGCTGTATGCAACCCTGACTGCGCTGCTCCCCGAGGAGCTCCTGGATGTCATCCGTCGGCACCTGAATGACAATGCTACCTCTGGAGGCCAAGCCTGGGCAGCTCTGCGCACCCGCTTTGAGGGAGGCCATCTTGGCAGGATCTCCGACATGTATGCGGTGCTCCAATCCGGTCAACAGCGCACCGAGACTGCGGAGGCATACTACCATCGCCTGGACAACGCCTTCTTGGACTTAGTGGCTGAGGCTGAGGAGCATGAGGATGTTGAAGCTCCATCACATAACCAAGTTGTGACTGAGTTCCTGGCTGGCCTCCGTCCCGAGTACGAGCCCATCATCGGTATCCTGCAGGTGACCGCGGAGCATGAGGGCCGCGCCATCACCTGGGAGGGTGACTGCCTCAAGCTGGCGCAGAACTACTCCAAGCGTATTGAGAAGAACCATGCATCGGAGCCATCTGCGGAGGGCTACATAGCCAGTGGTGGCACCAAGCGCTCCGCCCATCTGGCCACAGGCGATGGATCTGGACCTCGCCGCCTTGGTGCCCCTCTGCGCGGTGGATGCTTGCAGTGCGGTGGGCCTCACTTCAAGCGGGACTGCCCGCAGCGCCCAAGAGGCAACAGGCGTCAAGCTGCTGCGGACCCGGCACCGGCGGCCTTTGTTGCTGATGAGGAGGAGGAGCATGTTGCTTTCATGGCTGAGAATGCCGGTAACACCCCACCTGCAAAGCGCGTTGCGCTGTCCCTGCTGGATGACGAGTGGGATGATTGGGCGCCGGAACCGGGCACCCTGCTGTATGACCTCTTCGGAGGGGAGTATGAGTCCGAGGAGGATGTGCGGCCGGCTGAGGCTGCTGGTGCTGTTGCTCAGGCGAATGAGCGCGAGCATGACCTGGACAGCCACAACATGGATGAGATCATATCGCTGTCTGGGCTGTCTGACTGCTTCGGCATGTCTGATGATGAGGCGGGTAGTGCCTCTGGTGGCATGGGCGGCTCTGCCCGTGTTGTAACCAAGTCTGATTCCGCTTACTTGCTTGATGCGGTTGCTCTTGCGAGTGTTGTTGTCGATGCACGAGGGGCGTGCATGCTGGGGCTGAATCATGATCTCGGAAGCTACCCGGACATGTGGGTGAAGGACAGTGGGGCATATCCACATATGGTGGCTGACTCTGACAGCTTCGTGGAGTATGAGCAGCTTGCACCACCGGTTGAGGTGGGGGGTATTTGCTGTCTGGCGGTGGGCCGGGGGACGGTCTGGATGGTTGTTCGAGCCGATGGCGGCGAAGTACGCAGTGTGCTTCGTGGGGTTCTGCATGTCCCGGACTTGCCGGGCAAAATAAAGCATGGCTACCGCAGGTTGTTTAGCCAGCGGTTGGCGCAGGAGCGTGGCGCTTCGTTTCATTACACGGCCAACGGGGACTCCATGGTCTTGCGCTCTGCTGGCCGTGATATGACGGTCCCTATCGGGCGCGCTCCGGGAAGCAACTTGTACGCTTTCCGCAGCAGAATACTAAAGAGCGGGCGTGCGCCCAGCCCTGCGGATGTTGTTGCGCTGCAAGCTTGTGGGAAGTTGTCAAAGTTGCTGTGGCACAGACGTCTTGGCCATCTGCACGCTGCAGGCATGGATCGTTTGCTTGCGGAGAGCGTCTCGGGGATCACGTTCGCGAAGGATGAGATACTGCCGTTTTGTGACTGTTGCGCGTTGGCGAAGTCTCACGAGCAGCCGCGGTCGCGCATTGCGTCAAAGCGTCCTACTGGGCCACTGCAGAAATTTGGAGCTGACATCTGGGGGCCAGTGGGTGTGACGTCCATTGGCGGGTTCCGTTACGTGTTTGGGATGACTGACTACTACTCGGCATACGGCTGGGTGGTGTTCATGAAGTCCAAGGATGAGGCTCCGAGGGCTCTGCTGTTGGTGGTGCGCGCTATCAGGCGCGTTCATCCCCGATTCGGATACGACAAGAGTATAGCTCGCCTGAGATTGGACAACGACTCAGTCTTCCAGAGTGCGGATTTTCGATCTGCCTGCGATGGCCTGCACTTCGTTCCTGAGTTTTCTGCGCCATACTGCCAATGGCAAAATGGTCTGCAGGAGCGTATGTGGCTTACTCTGTCCGAGATGACGGTGGCTATGCTTCTACATGCTGGCCTGGGGCGTGAGTTTTGGGCGCTGGCCTTCTGTGCCGCGATGCACATCCGCAACAATGTCTACAGTCGGGGTGTCGGTTCTGTTCCCTACCGGCGTCACACTGGCAAGACCCCAGATGTGGCTGGGTTGCGGGTGTTCGGCTGTCCAGCGTATGTGCACGTGGATGCCGGGAATAGGCGGAAGCTTGACGCCAAGGCCTTTCGCGGGATCTTCGTTGGTTATGGGCAGGAATCTCACACCTACTTGGTGTGGAACCCGGCTACTCGCCGCGTGGTTGCAAGTCGGAATGTGATTTTCGATGAGGGTTGGCGTGATGCGGCTTCCAGCAGCAAGGGGGGCAGTGGGGGCGATGCTGCTGCAAGCCTTGAGATGTTCCCCCATACCAGGCACTTCTCGATAGCAGCGGGGTTGGCAGCACGTCCGACGCATCACGGGTGCAAGAGATAACCGAGGCTCACCGGCGTGTCGTGGATGAAACGGACGACGTTGAGGAGGAGCTTGAGATTGAGGAGGAGCCACTGACTGCGGAGGAACTGGAACTTGGACCGCAGCAACCCACGCTGGAGCTGACCCAGTTGGAGACGAACGAGGGAATCGACGATGGCGGGCAAGAGGAACCTATAGTCCAGCGTGCTGAGAGGGACCCCTACCCTGCTCGTTCTCGCCGAGCTCCTGGGCAATGGTGGGTCGTGCATCCGGATAACCCCAACGACGACGCTGCAGCTATGATGGCCGCCGCATTCGCGGCAGTGACGCAGGGTGTCGATCAGCCCATCACGCTCAAGCAGGCCCTGTCCGGACCGTTCAAAGAGCAATGGGCGCAAGCCGTAGAATCAGAATTCAACTCGTTGGAGAAGCAGGGCACGTGGGTGGTGTGCGAGTTACCAGAGGAGCGAACAGCCATTCCCATCAAATGGGTATTCAAGGTCAAATACAACGCTGATGGCAGTATCGCGCGCTTCAAGGCCCGACTGGTTGTCCAAGGCTGCCGTCAACGACATGGCATCGACTATGCAGAGACTTTTGCACCGACCGTGAAGTTCACCACTATCCGAGTGCTGTTTGCGATTGAGTACAATACGGTTGGAATATCCATCAGGTTGATGTCGACACGGCGTTCCTGTATGCTCCAGTGGAGGAGGAGATCTACATGAGGCCGCCGCCTGGCTATGAGCAGTACGATGCAAGAGGGCGGCCCATGGTCTTGCGCTTGTTGAAGAGCCTGTACGGGCTGAAGCAATCACCCCGAAATTGGCACAACACCTTGCATAAGTTCTTGGTGTGCTACGGGTTTCAGCAGCTCAAGTCCGACCCTGGTGCGTACGTCTACTGGCAGGGTGGGCAGTTGATCTGCATCATGGTGGTGTACGTGGACGACATGATCTTTGCCTTCAAGGACGCAGTATGGGCCGCGGATTTCAAGACGGCATTAGGCGCCCGCTTTGACATCAAGGACTTGGGCGTCTGTGCCTGGGCGCTAGGCATGGCGGTGGAGCGAGACTGGGACAATGCGACGCTGAAGGTGCATCAGGCCAAGTACATTGATGACATGGTGCACAAATTCAACCTTGCTGACGCTTACGCTGTGAGCACCCCAGCGGAGGTTGGTGCCGATGTCCCCGGTAGCAACAAGCCGTTGGCTGCTGAGATGCCCTATCAGGCCCTTGTGGGCAGCCTGCTGTACGCGATGGTGGCTACCCGCCCCGACATTGCCGAAGCTGTGAGCAAGTTGTGCAGGGTGATGGCCAAGCCTGAAGAGCGCCACTGGCAGGCTGCCAAGCGAGTCCTGCGATACCTGAAGGGTACCAAAACCCTGGGGCTGACCTTCAGTGGGGGCAAGGCTGACGGCCTACTGCACGGGTACTGCGACGCCGACTGGGCTGGAGACGTGGTGTCACGACGCTCCACCACTGGCTTCGTCTTCATGCTTTGTGGAGCTGCAGTGAGTTGGAAGTCGCAGCTGCAGGCCACTGTGGCGCTGTCAACGGCGGAGGCGGAGTACATGGCGTTGTGTGCTGCTGTGTGCGAGGCGCTGTTCTTGCGCGAGCTGTTGCGCGAGCTGTGTTGTGCTCAGTCCGAGGCCACAGTGATCTTCGAGGACAACCAGAGCTGCATTGCGCTGACGCGCAACCCCATGACACATGGTCGCAGCAAGCACATCGCCATCAAGTACCACTTCACACGGGAGAAGGTGCTCAGCGGGGAGGTGGCAATTGAGTACTGCCCGACTGCACAGATGGTTGCGGATGCACTCACCAAGGCTCTGGGAAGGCTGAAGCACGCGGAGTTCGCCATGCAGATGTTGGGCGCGTGATGACTGCATGGCGAGTGGGGGTGTTGTTTGATACGAGTCTTGCAGGCGTTTGACCGGCTGTCTGGAGCCTTGACGCCTGCACACTCAGCAGTATCTGTAGACGGCGGAACGATCGTACGGCTACGAGTACGAGGACGCGAGTACATCTCCGGCAGCAGACGTTCATCGCGGAGCGGCTGTACATCTACGAGTACGAGGACGCCCGTGCGAGCACAATCAAGATTCCGGTACTGCTGAGTATCAATGATGGGCGCCATGCAGTACTAGAATATACTGCAGGATATCGGCCGATGCAGCAGCGGATACTGTATTGTACGGACATAGATAATGCCAATACTCAGGCTCGCACATATGCATTAAGTACTGGAGAATACAGTCAGCGTGCGATGGCGCAAGGTGGCGGATGCGCTAATGGGTGGCGCGCGTACCATGGCGTGCGCGAGTATAAAGGCAGGGCGCGACCCGTTGTAAGAGACAGTCGTTCTTTTCCCTCACGCCCATATTTCAACACCCGGCGACAACGTCGACGAGGGAGGGCAGTAGCCCGGAGCCCCCGGCCAAGAAGGCCAAGCAGCCCGCCAAGCCGGCGGCTGGAGGGCTGGCCCAGGGCCGGGGTGGTGCCGGGGCCAGGGCGGGCGGTGGGGCGTTCGGGTCGCGGGCCGGCCGCCGGGCTGCCGTAGCCGCTGCCGCCACCCGCGAGCTGTCAAAACCGGATGTAAATAATTTATTCCGCCCGCCCACTGCCGCGCGCCCGCTCACTGGCACTGCCGCGCGCGCGCTATCGCGGATTATGCCAGAGCGTATCGAGATTGTCGGGCTTCAAGGGGCAGATGTAAAAATAGTCCGCGTTGGATGCAGCGTCGCGAAGACGTGTGATATGCGCCTGATGACGTGTATTACGAGTACGTCACGGAATGACTACAGACGAGTGTCATACTACTGGTAAGATTACAAGATAAATACAGGGTATTACAATATAATTACGAGACAGGCTGGGAGCCTAGTGTGTTGTTTGATACCAGTCTTGCAGGCGTTTGACCGGCTGTCTGGAGCCTTGACGCCTGCACACTCTCAGCAGTATCTGTAGACGGCGGAGCGATCGTACGGCTACGAGTACGAGGACGCGAGTACATCTCCGGCAGCAGACGTACATCGCGGAGCGGCTGTACATCTACGAGTACGAGGACGCCCGTGCGAGCACAATCAAGATTCCGGTACTGCTGAGTATCAATCATGGGCGCCATGCAGTACTAGAATATACTGCAGGATATCGGCCGATGCACCAGCGGATACTGTATTGTACGGACATAGATAATGCCAATACTCAGGCTCACACATATGCATTAAGTACTGGAGAATACAGTCAGCGCGCGATGGCGCAAGGTGGCGGATGCGCTAATGGGTGGCGCGCGTACCATGGCGTGCGCGAGTATAAAGGCAGGGCGCGACCCGTTGTAAGAGACAGTCGTTCTTTTCCCTCACGCCCATATTTCAACAGGTTAGTTGGGCCCTCGCTTCCCTTCATCTCCCAAGCCAAGGAGCGGCCTCTGCCAACCACAGGAGCATCACAACCAGGTTCTTCCGCCGCCCCTTGCTGCTGATTCTTGGGAGGGGACCTGCGCTGTTGGGCTGGGGACTCGAACGACTCGTTTTCGCTCGCTGAGAGCCGAGCGTGGCCGCGAGAAGCGGTGCACTGACGGTGGCAGTCAGTGGGCGCCCTGGGACGGGGCGTGGGGCTCGTTTGCCTGTGCGACGCGAGGTCGCTGCTCGACACTGGCCTCCCTAGGCAGTGGGCGTCCTGTAGGGGCGTAGGGGCTGTTTGCCTGTGCAGCTCGACGCTGCTGTCGACCTCTTTCGTTTCGGCTGTGTCTCTCGACGCCTGGGGCCGCGTTCCGACGCCCCTTTCAGTCTCTCGACGACTCGGGCCGGCTTCGAGTCGTGTCGACTCGTGTGCGCTTGTCGCTCGCCCAGTTAGAGTGTGTCGAGCTGCCTCGCCGGCCACAGGGGGGGCAGACGGCCTCGTCGAGCGCTCTGTCGTGGTCTTGTGCCAGTGGTATCGACCCTCGTCACGAGGCAGGCAGGTTGCCGAGTTAGCAGCAGTCTGCGACCGGAGAACGACGTAGTTTCCGCCGTGTTATAGGCGAATCTACGAGAATCAAAAAGTAGCCGGATTTCCCGGTGGTTTTCCGATTTATCGTAGCCGGTAATTTGATTTCCGCGGGGCCGCGGTTGTTTGTTGATTAATCGCGGCCGGTAATTAAAAGTTTGTGCGGCTCCGGTTGTTTTCTCTCCCCAATTTCGAAATTTTGACCGAGTTTCTCCCTGTTGACCATCTCTGGTGGGAGAAAGTTGCCACTGCGGCAAGCAGTGGTGGGGGCTTTTGGCCCTGTGAGGACCAGACCGCTGACTTGGCCTCTGTCCCGCTCTGCAGTTGATTTCCATCACTGTGATCATCATGCCGGAAGGAGTGTCCGCCCGCGCGCCGCGCATTCCGTTGCCGCCCGTTTTCTCTGGTCAGACCAAAGGGGTGGCGCCGCTGGAGGCACCAGATGGAGGCCTATTGCAACGCCACTGGCATGAAGCAGGCCATGATGATGAGTGAGCATGCCTCATCTGATCAGCACTTCAAGCTGTATGCAACCCTGACTGCGCTGCTCCCCGAGGAGCTCCTGGATGTCATCCGTCGGCACCTGAATGACAATGCTACCTCTGGAGGCCAAGCCTGGGCAGCTCTGCGCACCCGCTTTGAGGGAGGCCATCTTGGCAGGATCTCCGACATGTATGCGGTGCTCCAATCCGGTCAACAGCGCACCGAGACTGCGGAGGCATACTACCATCGCCTGGACAACGCCTTCTTGGACTTGGTGGCTGAGGCTGAGGAGCATGAGGATGTTGAAGCTCCATCACATAACCAAGTTGTGACTCAGTTCCTGGCTGGCCTCCGTCCCGAGTACGAGCCCATCATCGGTATCCTGCAGGTGACCGCGGAGCATGAGGGCCGCGCCATCACCTGGGAGGGTGACTGCCTCAAGCTGGCGCAGAACTACTCCAAGCGTATTGAGAAGAACCATGCATCGGAGCCATCTGCGGAGGGCTACATAGCCAGTGGTGGCACCAAGCGCTCCGCCCATCTGGCCACAGGCGATGGATCTGGACCTCGCCGCCTTGGTGCCCCTCTGCGCGGTGGATGCTGGCAGTGCGGTGGGCCTCACTTCAAGCGGGACTGCCCGCAGCGCCCAAGAGGCAACAGGCGTCAAGCTGCTGCGGACCCGGCACCGGCGGCCTTTGTTGCTGATGAGGAGGAGGAGCATGTTGCTTTCATGGCTGAGAATGCCGGTAACACCCCACCTGCAAAGCGCGTTGCGCTGTCCCTGCTGGATGACGAGTGGGATGATTGGGCGCCGGAACCGGGCACCCTGCTGTATGACCTCTTCGGAGGGGAGTATGAGTCCGAGGAGGATGTGCGGCCGGCTGAGGCTGCTGGTGCTGTTGCTCAGGCGAATGAGCGCGAGCATGACCTGGACAGCCACAACATGGATGAGATCATATCGCTGTCTGGGCTGTCTGACTGCTTCGGCATGTCTGATGATGAGGCGGGTAGTGCCTCTGGTGGCATGGGCGGCTCTGCCCGTGTTGTAACCAAGTCTGATTCCGCTTACTTGCTTGATGCGGTTGCTCTTGCGAGTGTTGTTGTCGATGCACGAGGGGCGTGCATGCTGGGGCTGAATGATGATCTCGGAAGCTACCCGGACATGTGGGTGAAGGACAGTGGGGCATATCCGCATATGGTGGCTGACTCTGACAGCTTCGTGGAGTATGAGCAGCTTGCACCACCGGTTGAGGTGGGGGGTATTTGCTGTCTGGCGGTGGGCCGGGGGACGGTCTGGATGGTTGTTCGAGCCGATGGCGGCGAAGTACGCAGTGTGCTTCGTGGGGTTCTGCATGTCCCGGACTTGCCGGGCAAAACAAAGCATGGCTACCGCAGGTTGTTTAGCCAGCGGTTGGCGCAGGAGCGTGGCGCTTCGTTTCATTACACGGCCAACGGGGACTCCATGGTCTTGCGCTCTGCTGGCCGTGATATGACGGTCCCTATCGGGCGCGCTCCGGGAAGCAACTTGTACGCTTTCCGCAGCAGAATACTAAGGAGCGGGCGTGCGCCCAGCCCTGCGGATGTTGTTGCGCTGCAAGCTTGTGGGAAGTTGTCAAAGTTGCTGTGGCACAGACGTCTTGGCCATCTGCATGCTGCAGGCATGGATCGTTTGCTTGCGGAGAGCGTCTCGGGGATCACGTTCGCGAAGGATGAGATACTGCCGTTTTGTGACTGTTGCGCGTTGGCGAAGTCTCACGAACAGCCGCGGTCGCGCATTGCGTCAAAGCGTCCTACTGGGCCACTGCAGAAATTTGGAGCTGACATCTGGGGGCCAGTGGGTGTGACGTCCATTGGCGGGTTCCGTTACGTGTTTGGGATGACTGACTACTACTCGGCATACGGCTGGGTGGTGTTCATGAAGTCCAAGGATGAGGCTCCGAGGGCTCTGCTGTTGGTGGTGCGCGCTATCAGGCGCGTGCATCCCCGATTCGGATACGACAAGAGTACAGCTCGCCTGAGATTGGACAACGACTCAGTCTTCCAGAGTGCGGATTTTCGATCTGCATGCGATGGCCTGCACTTCGTTCCTGAGTTTTCTGCGCCATACTGCCAATGGCAGAATGGTCTGCAGGAGCGTATGTGGCTTACTCTGTCCGAGATGACGGTGGCTATGCTTCTACATGCTGGCCTGGGTCGTGAGTTCTGGGCGCTGGCCTTCTGTGCCGCGATGCACATCCGCAACAATGTCTACAGTCGGGGTGTCGGTTCTGTTCCCTACCGGCGTCACACTGGCAAGACCCCAGATGTGGCTGGGTTGCGGGTGTTCGGCTGTCCAGCGTATGTGCACGTGGATGCCGGGAATAGGCGGAAGCTTGACGCCAAGGCCTTTCGCGGGGTCTTCGTTGGTTATGGGCAGGAATCTCACACCTACTTGGTGTGGAACCCAGCTACTCGCCGCGTGGTTGCAAGTCGGAATGTGATTTTCGATGAGGGTTGGCGTGATGCGGCTTCCAGCAGCAAGGGGGGCAGTGGGGGCGATGCTGCTGCAAGCCTTGAGATGTTCCCCCAATACCAGGCACTTCTCGATAACAGCGGGGTTGGCAGCACGTCCGACGCATCACGGGTGCAAGAGATAACCGAGGCTCACCGGCGTGTCGTGGATGAAACGGACGACGTTGAGGAGGAGCTTGAGATTGAGGAGGAGCCACTGACTGCGGAGGAACTGGAACTTGGACCGCAGCAACCCACGCTGGAGCTGACCCAGTTGGAGACGAACGAGGGAATCGACGATGGCGGGCAAGAGGAACCTATAGTCCAGCGTGCTGAGAGGGACCCCTACCCTGCTCGTTCTCGCCGAGCTCCTGGGCAATGGTGGGTCGTGCATCCGGAAAACCCCAACGACGACGCTGCAGCTATGATGGCCGCCGCATTCGCGGCAGTGACACAGGGTGTCGATGAGCCCATCACGCTCAAGCAGGCCCTGTCCGGACCGTTCAAGGAGCAATGGGCGCAAGCCGTAGAGTCAGAATTCAACTCGTTGGAGAAGCAGGGCACGTGGGTGGTGTGCGAGTTACCAGAGGAGCGAACAGCCATTCCCAGCAAATGGGTATTCAAGGTCAAATACAACGCTGATGGCAGTATCGCGCGCTTCAAGGCCCGACTGGTTGTCCAAGGCTGCCGTCAACGACATGGCATCGACTATGCAGAGACTTTTGCACCGACCGTGAAGTTCACCACTATCCGAGTGCTGTTTGCGATTGCAGTACAATACGGTTGGAATATCCATCAGGTTGATGTCGACACGGCGTTCCTGTATGCTCCAGTGGAGGAGGAGATCTACATGAGGCCGCCGCCTGGCTATGAGCAGTACGATGCAAGAGGGCGGCCCATGGTCTTGCGCTTGTTGAAGAGCCTGTACGGGCTGAAGCAATCACCCCGAAATTGGCACAACACCTTGCATAAGTTCTTGGTGTGCTACGGGTTTCAGCAGCTCAAGTCCGACCCTGGCGCGTACGTCTACTGGCAGGGTGGGCAGTTGATCTGCATCCTGGTGGTGTACGTGGACGACATGATCTTTGCCTTCAAGGACGCAGTATGGGCCGCGGATTTCAAGACGGCATTAGGCGCCCGCTTTGACATCAAGGACTTGGGCGTCTGTGCCTGGGCGCTAGGCATGGCGGTGGAGCGAGACTGGGACAATGCGACGCTGAAGGTGCATCAGGCCAAGTACATTGATGACATGGTGCACAAGTTCAACCTTGCTGACGCTTACGCTGTGAGCACCCCAGCGGAGGTTGGTGCCGATGTCCCCGGTAGCAACAAGCCGTTGGCTGCTGAGATGCCCTATCAGGCCCTTGTGGGCAGCCTGCTGTACGCGATGGTGGCTACCCGCCCCGACATTGCCGAAGCTGTGAGCAAGTTGTGCAGGGTGATGGCCAAGCCTGAAGAGCGCCACTGGCAGGCTGCCAAGCGAGTCCTGCGATACCTGAAGGGTACCAAAACCCTGGGGCTGACCTTCAGTGGGGGCAAGGCTGACGGCCTACTGCACGGGTACTGCGACGCCGACTGGGCTGGAGACGTGGTGTCACGACGCTCCACCACTGGCTTCGTCTTCATGCTTTGTGGAGCTGCAGTGAGTTGGAAGTCGCAGCTGCAGGCCACTGTGGCGCTGTCAACGGCGGAGGCGGAGTACATGGCGTTGTGTGCTGCTGTGTGCGAGGCGCTGTTCTTGCGCGAGCTGCTGCGCGAGCTGTGTTGTGCTCAGTCCGAGGCCACAGTGATCTTCGAGGACAACCAGAGCTGCATTGCGCTGACGCGCAACCCCATGACCCATGGTCGCAGCAAGCACATCGCCATCAAGTACCACTTCACACGGGAGAAGGTGCTCAGCGGGGAGGTGGCAATTGAGTACTGCCCGACTGCACAGATGGTTGCGGATGCACTCACCAAGGCTCTGGGAAGGCTGAAGCACGCGGAGTTCGCCATGCAGATGTTGGGCGCGTGATGACTGCATGGCGAGTGGGGGTGTTGTTTGATACCAGTCTTGCAGGCGTTTGACCGGCTGTCTGGAGCCTTGACGCCTGCACACTCTCAGCAGTATCTGTAGACGGCGGAGCGATCGTACGGCTACGAGTACGAGGACGCGAGTACATCTCCGGCAGCAGACGTACATCGCGGAGCGGCTGTACATCTACGAGTACGAGGACGCCCGTGCGAGCACAATCAAGATTCCGGTACTGCTGAGTATCAATGATGGGCGCCATGCAGTACTAGAATATACTGCAGGATATCGGCCGATGCAGCAGCGGATACTGTATTGTACGGACATAGATAATGCCAATACTCAGGCTCGCACATATGCATTAAGTACTGGAGAATACAGTCAGCGCGCGATGGCGCAAGGTGGCGGATGCGCTAATGGGTGGCGCGCGTACCATGGCGTGCGCGAGTATAAAGGCAGGGCGCGACCCGTTGTAAGAGACAGTCGTTCTTTTCCCTCACGCCCATATTTCAACATAGTGCACCGGCCCATCGGCACGCCGGGGCTTCGACCGTCTGGCTGCCTTGGGGTGGGAGAGTGCGGGTGGCTGCCGGCGTCCTGTTTGCACGGCCGGCAGAGCGTGCCGGCCGGTATCCTGAAGGGCGGGCCGGGGGAGGCAACAGAAAAGTTAGAATGGCATGTACCGTGTACGACTGGCATTTCTAGTTAATTGTAATTATCAACCACCCACCGCCATCGCACAGGCACGTTGCGGCGCTCACTTGTAGAGCAGGCCGGTGGGCTGCCCGCCATCGACGTCCGTGATGTTGAAGGCCTCCGCCTCGCGAGGCACGGCAAACAGTAAGCGGCACCGCGCTCGACGGTGCGTGCTTGATGAGACGCTCCGGGGGCGTCAAGACGCGCCCGGTAGTCGGGGACAGCT
Organism: Tetraselmis striata; assembly: GCA_006384855.1. Lineage (NCBI taxonomy): Eukaryota > Viridiplantae > Chlorophyta > Chlorodendrophyceae > Chlorodendrales > Chlorodendraceae > Tetraselmis > Tetraselmis striata. The sequence goes on from VCJN01001999.1 coordinate 17,074, forward strand.
CCAAATCGTCATCCTCATCGCTCCCTCGTCCTCCTACTCCGACCCACCACCCCCCACGTCCTAGTCCTCATCCGAGGAGAGGTCCAGGAACCTGGTGCCGTCGTGGTTCGGGTAGCGGGGTTTAGTCCTGGATGCGCGGGCCGGGTTGGCTGGCGGGTGGGTACCGATGCCCCGGCATATGCCATCCCTCCCACTCGCGCATTGCCACAGAAAATACCCATCCACGAAAAACCGGACTAGGGAAACGTAAAAACACACTAGGAGAGAATCCACCGGAGGCAGGAAAAGATTGCCAAATATACAGTGGCCTATGGTCTCCTAACCCGTTTATACACTTTTCCTAGGCGGATTAAAGCAGCGGCATGGGTGCGAAGTTGAGGGATGGGGTGGGTGGGCGTGAAGCGCACTGTACAGGGTGTGCAGGGTGGGCCACGGAAGATGCCGAACTATTGGCCTCTGGATGCCAAGAGAAGCCGCGCCAGGCAGCCGAAAGTCCCGTTTTTGGGTCTATTGCAATCCCCACAGTCACCCAGTGTATCGACCTCCTCGTCACGAGGCAGGCAGGTTGCCGATGTTAGGCAGCAGTCTGCGACCGGAGAACGACGTAGTTTCCCCCGTGTTCTAGGCGAATCTACGAGAATCAAAAGTAGCCCGGATTTCCCGGTGATTTTTCCCGATTTATCGTAAGGCCCGGTGTTTTGTATTTTCCGCGAATGCGGGCGCGTTGTTTGTTGATTAAATCGCGGCCGGTATTAAAAGTTTTTGCGGCTCCGGTTGTTTTCTCTGCTCACTTCGAAATATTGCCCGAGTTTCTCCCTGTTGGACAATCTCTGGTGGGAGAGAGTTGCCACTGCGGCAAGCAGTGGTGGGGGGCTTTTGGCCCTGTGAGGACCAGACCGCTGACTGGCCTCTGTCCCGCTCTGCAGTTGATTTCCATCACTGTGATCATCATGCCGGAAGGAGTGTCCGCCCGCGCGCCGCGCATTCCGTTGCCGCCCGTTTTCTCTGGTCAAACCAAGGGGTGGCGCCGCTGGAGGCACCAGATGGAGGCCTATTGGCAACGCCACTGGCATGAAGCAGGCCATGATGATGAGTGAGCATGCCTCATCTGATCAGCACTTCAAGCCTGTATGCAACCCTGACTGCGCTGCTCCCCGAGGAGCTCCTGGATGTCATCCGTCGGCACCTGAATGACAATGCTACCTCTGGAGGCCAAGCCTGGGCAGCTCTGCGCACCCGCTTTGAGGGAGGCCATCTTGGCAGGATCTCCGACATGTATGCGGTGCTCCAATCCGGTCAACGGCGCACCGAAACTTGCGGAGGCATAACTACCATCGCCCTGGACAACGCCTTCTTGGACTTGGTGGCTGAGGCTGAGGAGCATGAGGATGTTGAAGCTCCATCACATAACCAAGTTGTGACTGAGTTCCTGGCTGGCCTCCGTCCCGAGTACGAGCCCATCAGGTATCCTAGCAGGTGACCGCGGAGCATGAGGGCCGCGCCATCACCTGGGAGGGTGACTGCCTCAAGCTGGCGCAGAACTACTCCAAGCGTATTGAGAAGAACCATGCATCGGAGCCATCTGCGGAGGGCTACATAGCCAGTGGTGGCACCAAGCGCTCCGCCCATCTGGCCACAGGCGATGGATCTGGACCTCGCCGCCTTGGTGCCCC
>VCJN01002000.1:0-51723 GCA_006384855.1 Tetraselmis striata
AGCGCACTCCCGAAATGCTTTGCTCCGCGGGTTGCATGGGGCTTGCCCCAACTCGCATTACTCTAATGGACCGACGCCCAACCGGGTAGGGCCGACCTTTCGTGGTCAGTGCCGGGTATTTTCATGGCAGTGTTTTAGACAGTGATCCAATAGTGCTGGAAATTCCGTCACTAGCCTCTAATTAGTCTTGCAGAATGCTCCGGCAATTTGCTTGATGATTATAACGGAGCGTCGCCTACCCATGGCTTTCCGTGACTGGATTGCTGCCTAAGCGGCCGTCGTAGAGACGCTGCAAGGGTTTCACTGGGGCCAGTCATATCCCGGGGGCGAAAACACAACAGCAGGAAGTGCCCGTCATTAGTACGGGTCCACATTCGGGTACAAGTACCCGTATCTGTGCACTAATCGTAATTGATAGTGCGCTGTATACGAATACGGGTAGTGCCGCCCGTAGTATCAGCGGTAAATAAGGGCGACATGGGGGGTCAACAGTACACGTAGCAGTACAACTCCATAGCTGTATTTATTACATCAGGGCTTTGACTCCATAGCTGTATAGTAGCGCGATGCCGGTCAAAAAGGCATCTGAAATGAAAAACGGCATTTCTATGAAAACCAAGTGTCTCCGCTGATTTATCAGCCGCGGGGCCGTGCACTGATCTACATGTCATCATCATACGGGTGCGCGGTACGACGTGGCAGCGCTTGTGATGGTCTCGCATCGGGACGAGGCGCCACAATGCCGGCCTTGGCGCCCTCTGCCGGCTCAGACCACGACCAGGCCAGGCAGTCGTGCACCATCGACGGCTCCGACTCCAACGGCTGTACCAGCAGGCGCAGGGCGGCGTGAAGCAGGCGGCCAACCGCAGCGGCGTTGTCAGGGCGGCCGGCTCCGAATAACACAATACATGTATCAAACTGGCTTGCACGTACTTACAACTGTACTGCTTAGCACCGTGAGTCCGTGATGAACTGATGATGCCCCCGGAAACCCACTCTCACAATACATAACGCTTGATATAATCTATCAAACTTCGGTAGACAGTACTATAAGGACATACATAGTGTTGGACCCAGGGTACCCCGGTACCATGAATCCGCTTTTTCTCTCTGTGAAATCCGCATTTTTCCAGTGAACAGCTGGCTGCCGCACACGTGCCTAATTTGGACCTTGTGGCAGAAGTACGACACCCAGTTGTTACCAAAGCATGGCACCTAGGCATCTTTGCCAGTTGGCCTCCTTAGACGGAGAGATGTCCGTCCTAATTGACACCTAGCCGGCTGGTATAAATTGCCAGCCTCGGCTCCTTGTAATTCAGTCAACTGCTTTTCCCATAAGAATTTCGACTCACCCTTTCTCTCTCGTGACAGTGCCACTCAGCCATCACCACGGCGACAACGACTACCTATCGTCCATCGCCCACGGCTCATAGCAGCCTTTGCCTTTCCAGCTTGCACCTTGCTTGCTGGCACTCGACGTGATTCGACACGTGCACGCCGACTCTCCCCCCATCAGTGACAGTGCCACTCAGCCATCACTTCGACAGCCCCCCTCCGACAGGTTTTGGGCCCTCTCCTTTGGTTCGACGTCTTGCCCCGTGCTCGACGCCTGCCATAGGCTTCAACCTGCGTGAATCTCGACCCTCGACAGCTTTCGACGATCGACGGCAACGTGCGACGAGATTTCTCTTCCCACCCGCCCACCCTACAGTTATACATATCCCACCTTCGCGATGTCTACTAGCATCACCACCGGCATGATGAACACCCCCCCTGGCCAATCTGGCTCGGCAGAGTGAGATCAAGCCGGACCCTGGTAACGCCCCACCACCACCTAACCTCCGTGATGATACCAGGTATGATGACGCCTTCAGCCTAGACGGGCATCAGACAGTGACTCAGGTGACATCTAGCATACCAAGCCGGCTGCAGTGAAGCCGACACTCGACCTCAAGAACGTCCCCATCTGGGACAACAACATCTCTACGCGGGACAACGCTCAAGCCATCAAGATCGCTCTCGGCAGCGCCGGCTACTTGGACACCACCAAGGGCAAAGGTACCCGTCAGGAACAAATGATCCTCTTGGCCGCCTTGCGCCACGCAACAGCGCATTATCCCATGGCACTGGCTGGCCATCGTCGACAGAATCAGCATGGACTCCAGGAAGTGTGGATATGCGGCCTGGACGGCCCTATTTACTGAACTCCAGGGCTCGGCCATAGAGGAGCGCTGGCGCTTGGAGGAAGAAATCACAGCAGGCCAGCTCCCAAATGAGCCGCGGTCCAGGTGTACGTTCGCCGCTGCCGGAACCTCTGGAATTTCTTGCGCAAGGCACATGGCCAGTGGACTTTGAGTACGTGGCTATCAACTACCTCATCCCAGGACGTCACCCAGCATACGATCACATTGTTGACGCCACCATCTCGGCAACCAATGTCAACAAGAGGCTGGCAACCATCGTAAGTGCCGGACAGAACATGGAGCGAGGCGCGCACGCGTCAGCGTCAGCAGCGCGCCCGTTCACGCACGCCAACCCTCAATTCCTGCGACCCCAGGGACCAACTACATGCCACCATGCCCAACATCGTCTGCAGCAGGTGTGACCGTCCAGGCCATGCTCAGCAGTAGTGTATGGCCAGGCGCCATGCCAACGGCCTGCGTGTCCTGGGTGACACCGCCCCACCCAGCACCGTGAACAACCCTAGCTATGGTCACTGTCAGCGCGCGCTTGCGGAGCGTCACGTCAACGACAACTATACCCACAAGCAACCTGCGCAACGACTACAAACATCAAAACAGGCCCCAGCGGCAGCAACATTGGCCCACCCAAAGCGACAACGACGACATGCAGCGCCATCACCAGCCATTCGGCTTCGTCTCCCCGGCCGGACATCACCACCACGAACATCACCCGGCCAACAACGACTCCGACCAGCAGCCGACAAGATGCCAGGATGCCTGCCCATTAATGGGTGTGTCCTCGTTTGTAAGTACTCGTGGCAGTACTTAGTGAAACATGGCTCTTACTCGTAGCGTTTGGCGAATTGAGTTGGTTGCTGAATGTAATCTCTTACAAGTTGCTGGTGGCATTTGATATTTATCCTATTGCGGTCCGACTCGGCACCGCGGACAGGCAGCTAGTATCATGATGATTAAGGAGTTGTAGCGCGTACTGTATGTTACAAGGAATATTACTGGCGTCTGGTTGTGGAAGTACCAGTAAATAATACGCGTGCTGAAATATCAGTACGGCAGTACATGCGCGTGCTGAATACTTGGCCATAATCTCGGCGTCACTGGTTTATGGTGGTATTAGGGTAGTCGCTAGTCGCAACCCTAACATTCCCACCCCTCTGATATATGACGAACTGGAAAGTGTCTGTTCGCGTCGCCGAAGGCCTGGCGCAGATGTCGGTTGGCGGTGGAAGTGTGATATAGCAGTGTCTCAGCAACAGTACGTGTCAACGCTCCGGGATGGACTGTGGAAAACGCGACGGGTGGCGCGCTCGAAGGTTGGCGTATTCCTTTGAGCGTAGCGTGTCTTGCAGATGTCGGCTCGTCCTCGCGAAATCGTGTAGCGCCTCGACACGTCGCAGCGCGTTGTATGGCTCCCAGCTGTCATGACTTGAGTCGTAGTTCAGCCAACGCACCAGAAAGACGAGGCAGAGTCCTCGCTTGAACAGATCCTCGCGGCGCTCGATAGAGAAATCGAGCACGCGTTCAACGACGAACTCGTCGACAGGGGGCTCCACACTGGACGGTATTGTATCGGGCTGTGCATCTGAGTTGACGCACTGGCGCAGTCGACTGATGTGAAACACATTGTGGCAGTCGAACGTTGGTGGCAGGCGCAGACGATACGCCTGGCTGGAGATCTTGGCTGTGACCGGGTAGGGGCCGATGTAGCGCTGCCGGAACTTGCGCGCCGGCTGGTTGCGTATGAGCAAGTGCTCCGTTGAGAGCCAGACTTTGTCTCCTTCTGCGAACTCAACAGGGCTGGTTTTGCGGTCGGCATAGACCTTTTGATATTCATCAGCAAGCTTTAGTTGCTCAGTAATCAACATGTGAATATCTTGAATATTTGCAACTGTGTTGCGTGCATCTTGGTTGGCAGTAGCAATCAGATCAGGTGGTGTCAGTGGCATCATGCCATAAATTGCCTCAAAAGGGGCATAATGTGTTGCTGAATGGACTGAATTGTTGTAAGAGAATTCAGCAAGAGCCAAATGACTTAACCAAGAGTCATGTTGCTTGTGAACAAACGCACGTAATATTTGCTCAATAGTTCTGTGGGTGCGTTCAGTTTGACCGTCAGTTTGCGGGTGATAAGCGCTGGAAATATTTAGCTTAGTTTGCAGAGCTGTAAACAATGATTTCCAGAACACTGAAGTGAACCTGGGATCTCTGTCAGAGATGATACATCTGCTGAGACCATGGTGTCTGTAAATATTGTCCAAATATAATCTGGCCAGCTGTGTCGCATCAATCTTAATATTGCATGGCACAAAATGTGACTGTTTGGTGAATGTATCAACAAACGTAGCAATAGCATCGTAGCCATCCACCTCAGGTAAGTTGGTTATAAAATCCATTGAGATTATCTCCCAAGGCTTGGTTGCCTTTGGCAAGGGAAATAAAGAACCATGAGGCTTGGTGGTAGCTGCTTTGATTCTAACGCAAGTATCACAGTGTTTGCAGTAATGCTTGACTGTGGTATTCATACGTGGCCACCAAAACATACGCAGTATGTTGGCAAGAGTGCGGGTATGGTTGGGGTGTCCATTACCAACATGATACTCCTCAATGATGAGTTTTCTCAGTTCAGAATCATTGGGTATACAGACCTTATCTGCCATGTAGTAGAGACCATCAGTCTCATCTTGTCGCACACCGTTGGGGGTGCGTCCATGACTGTAGGCAACATCAGTGATGTAGGCAGCTTTGATCTTGTTTATTAGCTTGCTGTCAATCTGCAAGGCGGACATTGCTGACAAATAGTCCTGCATTTGTTCAAGGTCAGCTTCGACCAGCTGGTTTTCATATTCAGTCAATGCATAATGCAAGTCATGGCGGCGAGAGAGAGCATCAGCCTCATTGTCAGCGCCTTTGCGATATAATATCTGCAACACAGGTTCATTAGTCTGTGGGTTGACTGCCATGTATGGTGAAATTTCATGTAACCATAGGGCATGGCGTCTGCCTAGTCCTTCCTGTGTAGGCAAATGCCTCAATGTGGCATGGTCAGTTATAACTGTAATACGGCGACTGCCTTCCAAGTAGCAGCGCCATTCTTTCAGAGCACATACCACACCCAAGAGTTCTTGGTCATAGGTGGGATAATTTGTTTGTGCAGCCTGCAATGTCTTTGCATAATAGCTGCAGGGGTGTAAGTGGCCATCAGCATTAGCCTGGAGCAGAACTGCACCTAAGGCATATTTGCTGGCGTCAGTAGCCACTACAAACTCAGCATCTTTGCCGGTGATAGGGCTTGCCAGCACTGGGGACTGGCACAAGGCTTGCTTCAGTTTTACAAATGCAGCTTGGCATTCAACTGTCCAATCAAATATTTTATCCTTTTCTTGTGAGGGCATATAACGGTGCTGCAATAGCAGAATAATTGCGCACATAGCGTCGGTAAAAATTGCAGAAACCAAGATATTGTTGGACATTCTGAACGTTCTTAGGCCTGGGCCAATCCTGAACAGCCTTGATTTTATTAGGCGAGGGTCTTAGGCCAGCCTGTGATACCATATGTCCAAGGTATTCTAGTTCATTCTTGGCAAACCAGCATTTCTGTAATCGTAGTCTAATGTCATTAGACTCGAGCATAGTAAGAGCTGTGTCCAAATGTTGCAAATGTTCCTCAAGCGAGTTGCTAAAAATCAAGACATCATCCAGGTATACAAGTATAAAGGTATGCTTGTGTGGCTGGAGTATAGATGTCATCAGGCGTTGAAAAGAGGAGGGAGCACTGGTGAGTCCAAATGGCATTACTAGCCACTCGAATTGGCCATAGACAGTTCGGAACGCTATCTTAGGAACATCAGGTGGATTAATCCGGAGTTGGTGATAACCCAAGGCGAGATCAAGAGCTGAATAGACAATAGCACCAGATAGCATATCAAGTAATGCATCAGCAGGTGGAACAGGGAACTCAACCTTTTTGGTGTACTTATTCAATTGACGGTAGTCAATGCACATGCGCAGACCGCCATTGGCCTTGCGGGCAAAGAGAACAGGAGCTGCATATGGAGAGAAGGACTCCTGTATAAACTGTTTCTCAAGAAAAGAATTCAGTTGTGTTCTTAGTTCCTCTAATTCTGCAGGTGATAATCTGTATATTTTTCCTGCAGGAACTTGAGCATCAGGAACAAGAGGGATCTCATGATCAAGACCAGGGCGTAATTGTGGAAAGTTGTCAAACGGAGAGCATATTGGTTTATGCTTTCGCAATAAGTCTCTGATCTGAGCTGTATAAGCTGCAGACTGGTCAGTATCAATTGTATTTATCTCATCATCAATATCGAGCTCATCACTCTCTTTGGTGGCATTGTATTGTTTAACAATGGCGCAGAAATAAACTGTGTCAGGGTCATGCTTGGCAATTTCTCTGGCCATGGCATTAGCATGAACCATTCTGACATTAGCCTGGCGGGGCTCTGTTTGGCATTGGACTTTTAGTCCTGTGGAAAATGTCATCAGACCAGATTCCCAATCAACATGTGGGTTGTGTTGTTTCAGGAATTGCATCCCTAAAACCAGATTGAAATTATGTTGTAACGGAGAAAAGCGCAATATTATAGCGTAAACGGTAGAGGCCACTATACTTCACTTTTGACTCACTGAAAATGGGACAATTTACTAGCTCACGCGCCAAACAATGTACTACAGACATACATATACAGCGCAAAGTACTGTACTCGCCGTCGCCGCCGCCATCCCTTATCCCGCCCAGTCGAGTGGAGGGGGGGCTGCGCAGTATTACTAGTCGCTACTAGTATACCTTTCCACCACCGCCAAGGCTGCCCAGAACCCAAACCGGGCCGTGGCAGACAGTTTGCGACTATTCATAGGAAAGGATCCCACGCGACACAGGCATGCAGGGTCTTAACTTACACAAAAAGGCGCGAACGCCCGGATCCGTGACATGAATGGACTCCGCCTACCTTCGGCGTAGGTCTGCACGGCTGGTGAGTAGGCAGCTATAGAGACTTGCAGCTCACGCTATCGGTTACTGCCATGCAGGCTGGGGTAGGTCCCATCGCGATGGAGGTGCCTAGCAACCCCCCCCCCCCCCCCCCCCCGCCCCCGCTTCCCCCCCGCACGCGGCCACCCTCTCGAGAGTCTGCCAGCCGGTCCGCCCGACCCGCTCGACCAAGGGCTGCGTCTGCTCGACGTGCCCCCACCCAACGCTCTCGTCGCGTGGCGGCCCTTGCCGTTGGACCTAGCCGGGCCGATACGCAGTCAGTGGCGGGTCAAGGGCAGGGCCCGCCAGCGGCAGACATGTCGCCGAGCTTGGCTGTCGCTGGCGATGCGGGCGAGGGCTGGCCTACGCATAGCGATAGCCAGGCTGGGGAGAGCGGCGGGCAGGGAGCCGGCGCGTCGGCAGCCACACCCTGTGGACTTGCGCTCGCATTAGGCGGGGGTGGGGGCGTGCCGGATGCCAGCGGTTCGGAGGCTGGTAAAGGCGCGACAACCACCATGCTCACGGTAAGAGCTGTGGAATAGGCGGGATGGAGGGCGGGGGGCGGGGGGTGGGGGGGGTGGGGGGGGGGGGGGAGGTTGTGGCCGTGCTGTGATGTAATGCTGTGGTAGTGTGGTGCACCTTTGCATTTTTATACGGCTTGCTAATTATGTCGCCATTACACGTTCGACTGACAGCCCCCGACTCCAAAAACTAGCACGAGCAACGCACTCCCTGCCCCCGCTGCCGACGAGTTGCAGCCTGCCTCAAAAGACGCAACGCCAGTCGCCGAGGTGGGCGGCCTTGCTGCGATGTAAAGTTGCTGTCCTGGGCTTCTGTTGTTTACGGCTTGCTAATTTTGTCGCCATCGCGCGTTCGACCCACAGCCCCCGATTGCAAAGCACGAGCGACGCACCCCCTTGCCTTGCTGCCGACGAGTCGCAGCCGGCCTCAAATGAAGCGACGCCAGTCGCCACGGTGGGCGGCCTTGCTTCGATGTAAGGCTATGCTAGGCTGTTTTAGTTTTCGACTGGCTAATTATGTCGCCATCGCACGTTCCACCCACAGCCCCCGAGTGCTAAACGTGGCACAAGCGACGCACCCCCTTCGCCTTGCTGCCGACGAGTCGCCGCCGGGTCGCATGCGCCACCAGTCGCAAGGGTGGGCGGCTTTGCTGCGATGTAAGGTTAAGCTAGGCTTTTGCAGTTTCCGGCTTGCTAATTATTATGCCGCCATCGCACGTTCCATCGATAGCCCCCGAGTCCCAAACCTTGCACGAGCGACGCATCCCCTCGCCCGATGCTGACGAGTCGCAGCCGGCTTCAACCGAGGCGACGCACGTCGCCAAGGCGGGCGGCCTTGCTGCGTCATAATGATGTTATCCACCTTTGCATTTTTATGGCTTGCTAAATATGTCGCCATTGCGCGTTCGACCCCCCCCCCCCCCCCCCCGACTGCTAGCTGCACGAGCGACGCACCCCCTCGCCTTGCTGTCGGCGAGTCGCAACCGCCCTCAAAAGAAGCGACGCCAGTCTCAAGGTGGGCGGCCTTGCTGCGATGTAAGGCTATGCTGGGTTTTTTTAGTTTCCGACTTGCTGATTATGTAGACGCCATCGCACATTCGACCCATACCTCCCGACTGCAAAATCTGGCACGAGCGACGCACCCGCTGCCCCCGCTGCAAAAGGACCCTCACAGTTTGCTCACAGTTGCGGCAATCCTTTGGTGACGCCTGTGCAGGCCGGGAGAAGCAAAAAGGGGGAAAAGGCAAGGGCAAACGCGGGCAGGGTGGTGCTGGCTCCCAGCGCGGCTGTGAGGAGCGATCCCGCCGCCGATTATTGCCACTCCCGTCACTTCCTCTTCACCCACCTCCCCCGTAGCACCGCACAAGTCCGTCCCATCCGCTGCAGTCAAGCCGCCGCGGTCCTGGTCCATCGTTCCCCAAGACGTGAGGAAGAGGGCGGAGCGCAGGATCGCCAGCTCTACTATGGGGTGGGCACCGCTAAAGTGGTGCCGGGCGCAGCGGAGCCTGAGACCCTGGTGATGTATGCAAAAGTGCCCGCCATAGATAAAGGTGGCTGCACTGCCGGCACCTTCTGGACTCGTCGCAGTCGCAGGAAACCCCATTGTCGCCCGCAGAAACGCACTTCAGTCGACAACAAACTCTGTGGACGGCTTGCAAGAAGCGACAAGGTTGGGGACAGCAATCCTCGCCTACTGTTGGTATACGCGACAATGCGCGCCTAGGTGACCTGGTACTCGGAGTGGCAGTCGTGTTGTATGGCAGTCGTGTTGACGCACCCCCTCGCGTGCCTGCTGCCGAGCCGCAGCCGGCCTCGACAAGGGCGACGCGAGTCGTCAAGGTGGGTTGGCCCCGTTGCACGTGTTGCCATTGCGCACCTATTACTTTTACGGCTCGCTAATAGAGTCGAAATCGCACGTTGGCCCCGCATACCCCGAGCGCAGAGGCTTGCCCGAGCGACGCACCCCCTCGAAGCGCTGCTCCCGAGTCGCAGCCGGCCTCGACAGGGGCGCCTCATGTCGCCAAGGTGGGTTGGACCCGCTGCACCGTTGTTGCCGTTGCGCACTTGTTACTTTTACGGCATGCTAATTGAGTCGCCATCGCACGTTGGCCCCCGCAGACCCCAAGCGCAAAAGCTGGCCCGAGCGACGAACCCACTCGCGGCGCTGCTCCTAACCCGCATGCCAAACGCTCTCGTCGCGTGGCGGCCTTGGCCATTGGACCTAGCTGGGCCGATACGCAGTCAGTGGCGGGTCAAGGGCAGGGCCCGCCAGCGGCAGACATGTCGCCGAGTTTGGCGGCTGCCGCTGGCGATGCGGCCGAGGGCTTGCCTACGCCTAGCGATAGCCACGCGGGGGAGAGCGGCGGGCAGGGAGCCGGCGCGTCGGCAGCCACACTCTCTGGATTGGCGCTAGCATTAGGCGGTGGTGAGGGCGTGCCGGATGCCAGCGGCTCGGAGGCTAAAGGAGCGACAACCACCATGCCCATTGTAAGAGATGCGGAAAAGGCGGGATGGAAGGCAGGGTGGAGAGGGGGGGGGGGGGGTGGCCGTGCTGCGATATAATGTTGTGGTGGACCTTTGTGTTTTTATACGGCTTGCTAATTATGTCGCCATTACACGTTCGACTGACAGCCCCCGACTCCAAAAACTAGCACGAGCAACGCACTCCCTGCCCCCGCTGCCGACGAGTTGCAGCCGGCCTTAATAGAAGCAACGCCAATCGCCAAGGTGGGCGGCCTTGCTGCAATGTAAGGTTATCCTGGGCTTCTGTTGTTTTCGGCTTGCTAACTATGTCGCCATCGCACGTTCGACCCAACAGCCCCCAATTGCAAAAGCTGGCACAGCCCCTTGCCTTGTTGCCGACGAGTCGCAGCCGGCCTCAAATGAAGCGACGCAAGTCGCCAAGGTGGACGGCCTTGCTGTGATGTAAGGCTATGGGTTATGGGCTCATGTAGTTTCCGGCTTGCTAATTATTATGCCGCCATCGCACGTTCCACCCACAGCCACCAAGCGACGCACCCCCTCGCCTTGCTGCCGACGAGTCGCAGCCGGCTCGCAAGAGGCGCCGGGAGTCGCCAAGGTGGGCGGCCTTTCTGCGAGGTAAGGCTATGCTGGGCTGTTTCAGTTTTCGGCTTGCTAATGATAATGTCGCCATCGCACATTCGACCCACAGCCCCCCGAGTGCAAAAGCTTGCACAAGCGACGCATCTCCTCGCCCCCGCCAACGAGTCGCAGCCGCCCTCAAAAGAAGCGACGCACGTCGCCAAGGTGGTCGGCCTTGCTGCGACATAATGTTGTTGTCCACCTTTGCATTTTTATGGCTTGCTAATTATGTCGCCATCGCACGTTCGACCCACAGCCCCCGAGCGACGCACCCCCTCGCCTTGCTGCCAACGAGTCGCAGCCGCCCTCAAAAGGAGCGACGCACGTCGCCAAGGTGGTCGGCCTTGCTGCGACATAATGTTGTTGTCCACCTTAACATTTTTATGGCTTGCTAATTATGTCGCCATCGCACGTTCGACCCACAGCCCCCAAGCGACGCACCCCCTCGCCTTGCTGCCGACGAGTCGCAGCCGCCCTCAAAAGAAGCGACGCACGTCGCCAAGGTGGTCGGCCTTGCTGCGACACAATGTTGTTGTCCACCTTAACATTTTTATGGCTTGCTAATTATGTCGCCATTGCACGTTCGACCCACAGCCCCCGAACGACGCACCCCCTTGCCTTGTTGCCGACGAGTCGCAGCCGGCCTCAAATGAAGCGACGCAAGTCGCCAAGGTGGACGGCCTTGCTGTGATGTAAGGCTATGGGTTATGGGCTCATGTAGTTTCCGGCTTGCTAATTATTATGCCGCCATCGCACGTTCCACCCACAGCCCCCGAGCGACGCACCCCCTCGCGTTGCTGCCGACGAGTCGCAGCCGGCTCGCAAGAGGCGCCGGGAGTCGCCAAGGTGGGTGACCTTACTGCGATGTTGTAAGGCTATGCTAGGTTGTTTTAGTTAGTTTCCGACTTGCTAATTATGTCGCCATCATACGTTCGTCCGACAGCCCCCAAGTGCAACAGCTGGCACGAGCGACGCACCACCTTGCCTTGCTACCGACGAGTCGCAGCCGGCTTGCAAGAGGCGCCGCGAGTCGCCAAGGTGGGCGGCCTTTCTGCGAGGTAAGGCTATGCTGGGCTGTTTCAGTTTTCGGCTTGCTAATGATAATGTCGCCATCGCACATTCGACCCACAGCCCCCGAGTGCAAAAGCTGGCACAAGCGACGCATCTCCTCGCCCGCCGCCAACGAGTCGCAGCCGCCCTCAAAAGAAGCGACACACGTTGCCAAGGTGGTCGGCCTTGCTGCGACATAATGTTGTTGTCCACCTTTGCATTTTTATGGCTTGCTAATTATGTCGCCATCGCGCGTTCAACCTACCCACATCCCCCCGACTGCTAGCTGCACGAGCGACGTACCCCCTCGCCTTGCTGCCACATAGTCGCAACCGGCCTCAAAAGAAGCGACGCCAGTCGCAAGGTGGGCGGCCTTGCTGCAATGTATCCGTTGGTTCAACCGCAGGTGACTGCTACCTGCACGCGGAAATTGTTTGAGGAGGGGCATCATACCTTTGTAGCCGCCGAGGCATACAAGAACCGCCAATTAGTAGAGAGGCCTGAGATTACCGACTTGCCCGCTTTGTAGTCGGCATATTCAGTGTGGCCGTCTTCGGCAGGAAGCCAGTGACCGATATGGTGTGGCTGTACCTCAGCCCCAGCCGGGGTGGGCCGTGTGGCCCCTGCAACTGCCGTGTCGGAACGCTTAGCGCTGCCTTGCATACCGGGGCTGCCTGCGGCACCCTCTTCAGACGCCACTACTTCGGCCAAAGACGCAGGGGGGCGCTGGCCACCCCCCCTTAACGACTCTTCCAAGGTCGCAACATCACGCAAGGCTGCCCCACGCGAGGAGACGGGCATACCCGACGGCAAACCCGATACAACTTGTTGCCATCTCGAGAACTTCCCTACTCAACATTCCCTCATGATCTTGAATGAGTTCCCGCACCTCCCCAAGTGCAGCGCGAAGTTCGTGTATAGCCCGCAATGGGGAACCCATACTGACCCCGCAGCCCTACTTCCTACTTGTTTCAGCGAGAACTGTTAGACAGGTGTGGGAGGCGGAGAACTGCCTCAACTTCGCGGCAACCTACCTACCTACCTACCTTCGGAGAACCTGCCTCGACCCGCCGCCTTTGCCTCGTTCCGCCGCCACCAAGTGATCATGTACTTTGTGCCAGTACACGAGAACCCTAAAAACCTGCACAGGGTTTAAAGCTATGATATTGTCCCATTTTCAGTGAGTCATAAGTGAAGTATAGTGGCCTCTACCGTTTACGCTATAATCTTGTCCCATTCCCATCTTGTTGTAACGGTGTGACTGTGAAGTCAATGGGTATTGTGTAATTGTTGATATTTAATTCAAGGGTGATTTTTTGTGAGGCGAGAACCATTCTACCATCAGCAAGAATAACTCTTACTTTGTTTTGAAGTGGTGTAGTTGGTATTTATTTTCTTTGACATACTTGGTGCTGGCAAAGTTCAAAGTAGCACCGCTGTCAACCAGTACGGAAGGTGTTATATTAAATTCAGCACATGTTGGGTGTAACAGCAATAAGTCATGATCAGACTTGCTGGTAACAAAACATTTTTCTGTCATCATACGTGACTGGTGGGACTTTGTGGCTTTTGTTTTATATTCCTTACCTTGCTGTTCAGCCAGCATGGTTTTGAGTTCCTCAGTGGTAACGACGTCATTAATTGCCTGGGCTGAACGTTCCTCAACAGTGTAGTCAGCCAGGTAGACATCAACATACCACTCAGTGGGTCCCATAGGTTCAGTATCAGTCGCTGAACTGGGTGTGTGAAACAGATATGTTCCAGGCGGGTAGCTATGAATTTTCTTATATTTTGAAAGCAGTGGTTTCCAGGATTGTCCTAATTGTGAGGACCATCTGGGCATAACAATAATACCTCTTGTGTCAAAAGGTGACTCTTGTCTTTGCATCTCAAAATGCTGCAAGATAGGCAGGGCTGTGTCATCATACACTGGATTGATGAACACAGTTTTACCTTTGATATTTTGTTGCAGAAATGTTTTTTCAGCACTGCAATAATCTGAACAGACAGCATCATATGCTGAGGCACAGGCATCAAAAGTGACTGGACCATAGGCATAATTCAGTCTCTTGAATTCTGCTTGGTCAAACACAACAGAGTCAGTTGGACATGCATTTGGTTTTGCATATTTGTCAATTTCAGTGTCATTCCTTTGATTACTGTTTTTTGTACGCATTCTGCGCACTCGAGATCTCTTTTGCATGATAAACAGTTTGGCATGCAGTTTAGCATGCATCTTTTTGTCTTTGACATTTTTGTCGACATTTTCTCTGCACCCTGTCTCGTCCTCGATGTCGGCAACGAGGTGTGAATGAGCACAGGAACACCCATGAGCTTCATGCTCAGGTTGTGAGTCGGAGGGGTTCAGTGCCGCGGGAGCGCAATGCTCAACCATATCGACATTTGTATCCTCGATCTCATGCATGGGCTGAGCGGGCAGTGTAGCAGTGCATGCATGTTTGCATGGACTCACATGCAATTTCTTTGCATGGACTCGGCGACATGTCAATGTCGTTTGTCTCAATTACATTGAGAGGCATAGGTTGGCATTTTGCTCAACACCGTCATTTGTTTTTGTGTAAGTCGATCTTGTCGACTTGCTTGGCTAGCTTATTAGCTGCCACTGCATGTATTTTTGCATGGGCTTACTCTGAGTCGAGACAGTCTCGTTGGCGTGGCTAGCCATCTTAATTTTCACCTCGGCTCTTTCGTGCTTGGGAATCGCCTGCACAATACGTTGCACTTGCAAGTACTCAGGCACAGCGAAAGGTTCCTTATGCAACAAGGCACAACGAAAGGTTCATGCAGCAAAGCAAATGCGGCTTGTAGCTTGCGCTGCAAGTCGACGCAATAACATGTAGCCATCTTGGGGTCGCTCGGCTTGACGCAGATATCACGCGCGTAGTCTCCGGTGGGGCCTTGCTGTGTCGCGCGTAGTTCTCCGGAAAAGCCTTGACTGCCGGGAAGTCATGAACGTCGGCGAGCTTGTGAGAGATGTTTTGGGTTGGCGCCACAACGCGGGCTTCCAGCATCTTCTTCTCGACAATTTGACGCATAGACTGCTCGGCGGGTGGACCACCGGGAGGGTAGCCGGCTTGACGGGCGCTCCGGTGCGATGCCATGGCGACAGGCGACTCGGATAAAGGTTGAAGGGTACAGAATCGTTACCAAGGGTCGATAGGACCTGCGAAATCGCGAATGTATCGTCGTGCGTGCGAGAGCAGGTCGCGGTGGGTCGGCAGGTGGAGATGGATCGTAACAGGAAGCCGAAACCAGTGTAAGTACTCGTGGCAGTACTTAGTGAAACATGGCTCTTACTCGTAGCGTTTGGCGAATTGAGTTGGTTGCTGAATGTAATCTCTTACAAGTTGCTGGTGGCATTCGATATTTATCCTATTGCGGTCCGACTCGGCACCGCGGACAGGCAGCTAGTATCATGATGATTAAGGAGTTGTAGCGCGTAATATATGTTACAAGGAATATTACTGGCGTCTGGTTGTGGAAGTACCAGTAAATAATACGCGTGCTGAAATATCAGTACGGCAGTACATGCGCGTGCTGAATACTTGGCCATAATCTCGGCGTCAATGGTTTATGGTGGTATTAGGGTAGTTGCTAGTCGCAACCCTAACATCGTTGGCACCACACCACAGCGGCTTGCCCGTCATGCTCACCTGCACAACCACCGCCCCAGAAGGGGCAGCCACCGGAGCGCAGGAGGGCGAGGGCGAGGACGACGAAGACGATAGATGAATTACATGAATGCTGGCACGTCCCCTACTCCAACTCTGACGACAACTTCCAGTTCCCGCTCTCACACCCATGGTGTGCCCACCGCTTCCGCTCTCAACCCGTTCCCACCCCAATTCAACCTCTATGCCTCGCTTCACCCGCATTCCCAACCTCAGCGGCACTAGCGGCCCACAACATTCGTACGGGGCAGGGCGCCCTACGTGGAGACCTGCCACCGCCGCTCCCGATACTCACCGCTGCCCCGCTCCTCCATATGCCAAGCTCTTCTTTGGTATTCGAACATCCCTTCGCGCCCTTCCATGGTCCATCGACATTCGAGGTGGAAGCTGTTGTGGAATACGGCTTCTCCATCCACGCGTTCATCGGCGCCGACCCATCAACGGAGGCTCGCACTATGTGTCCACATCACCTACAGGTCATCAGCAGCAAATACCCGGGCCGCCTGCCTCCATCAGCATTTCAGGACTGTCATGAAGGGATCAAGGGACCCTCATGAACATCAACGACATCACCATAACGGAGTTGGAGCGGCTGCGCCCGTTCACCCTCGTCGTGTCAAGCGCACCGTGTCAACCATGGTCACGCATGGGCTCACGCCTTGACTGGCAGGACCATCGCTCTCGTGCCTTCGCCTCCGTCATCGGTTTCACCCGCTTCTACCTGTCTTCTCATCAGCCCACACCCACACCTCAGTGCGCTATATTGTGCAGTAGTGTCCAGACGCGATGGCCTTACCTTCAGTACTCTCCTCACTTGGCGCATGCAACATCGTGCGCGCGGCGTCCTGCGGCTCGGCGGCTCACCGCGACACCCTTCTGTGGACAATTATCGCTCAACCGCAAGACATCCGGAACTGCGGCAACAACGTCGCCGCCATCAAGCTCGCCGACCCCGGCCCCTTCAGTGGCTGCCGCATCTCCAACCCGGCTACCGGGCGCAAGACCTCGCCTCTCTCTATGCCGGCCTTTCAGTTCTCCAACGCTGACTACCTGATGGACGCGTTTCAACCCTCGAGCCAACAGGAGGGGCCCCACGCACCGCCACCCATGCTGCCATCGGCGGCGCTTGCTTCGGCGCAGGAGGCCCCCCCACCTTAACATCACAACGAGCAGCACCCTCCGCACCATCAGGAGGGGGACGCCACGGCACTGTCGGCTCCTCACACCAACAAACAGGCACAACTGACTTTCCATTATGTCGACCTCAGCGACTACCACCCAACACTGGTGGCATCCGCGATCGCGGCGGCTGTACGCCCCCGCTAAGCGCGGCTGACAGCCCTCGCCCTACCAGCATCCACTGTCCGCGTGTCCACGGCGCCGCGCAACTATCAAAATAATATCTCCAGCACTCGCCCCGATGACTGGAAGAAGTCCATGAACTATGAGATCAACTCTATCACAACGATGGCACTTTTCGTCTGGGTCAACGTCCGTGAGCTTCGACGCGACAACGAGTCAGAGGTCATCCAACAGACGGCGTGGGCCTCCGCGGCGCAGCACGACGATGGCAACATCAAGCGCGAGGCCGGCGTGATCGTTCGCGCCAATCTACTCACCACCGGCGAGACCTATGCCTATGACTACCTCCCCCTCGGCTGTGGCCGTAAGGACCGGGCTTGGCATCCCGTTGCGGCACTCTACGACCTGCCGCAGGCATCCAAGGCATGGTTTCTGTGCTTTTCTTCCTTTCTACATGACTTCGGCTTCATCGGCTCCGAGCCGGGCGGCGTGATCCATCTTCATCGGGAACCCTGCATCAATGCCATTCTGACTACCTCTCACATGGCGGAGAGCAAGCCTCGCCGCCTGCCCTGCACGCTGAATACCAACTTTCATAACTACCCTACAGTCACCTACCGTGCGCAGGTTGGGAGGCAGCGTGGCCACGTGTACTGCCGCAGCGGAGTACGTGGCGCTCTGCGTGGTCTGCACATGTCTGGCGGTTATTCGCGTTCTTCTGCGCCAAGCTGAGCCACCCCACTGCTGCCCCGGTGCAAGTATGCGGGGACAACCACGCATGCATCGTTCAGGTGCAACATGGTATGATTACAGGCGCGCAACGCCACATTGACCTCCGGTTTCAGTACGCGGTCCAACTCTACCAACACGGCATCATCTACATTCACTACACGCCTACAGCAGGCCCACCTAGCCGATTTCTTCACTAAGGCGCTGCCGCTGACTACCTTTCTTCATTTCCGCGCTTTCCTGATGGGGTCATCCGAGGAGCCTTGCGTTGCGCCTTTGCCGCCATCAGTCCTGCGCCCGCGGGATTCCACAAAATGAGGAGGGGTGTTGGACCCAGGGTACCCCGGTCCCCTGAATCCGCTTTTTCGCTCTGTGAAATCCGCATTTTTCCAGTGAACAGCTGGCTGCCGCACACGTGCCTAATTTGGACCTTGTGGCAGAAGTACGACACCCAGTTGTTACCAAAGCATGGCACCTAGGCATCTTTGCCAGTTGGCCTCCTTAGACGGAGAGGTGTCCGTCCTGATCGACACCTAGCCGGCTGGTATAAATTGCCAGCCTCGGCTCCTTGTAATTAAGTCAACTGCTTTTCCCATAAGAATTCCGACTCACCCTTTCTCTCTCGTGACAGTGCCACTCAGCCATCACCACGGCGACAGCGACTACCTATCGTCCATCGCCCACGGCTCATAGCAGCCTTTTGCCTTTCCAGCTTGCACCTTGCTTGCTGGCACTCGACGTGATTCGACGCGTGCACGCCGACTCTCGCCGACTCTCCCCCCATCAGTGACAGTGCCACTCAGCCATCACTTCGACAACCCCCCTCCGACATATAGTACATCATGTTTAAAACCCGCCCCCAGGACATTATGATTACAAATTTATGACCCCCATGTCGCGCTATATACCGTTGATGCTGCTGATAGCAAATCGTAGTACACCTCTCCACATAAGTCCCAGGCCCCTTTCTCGCCGAATCCGAGGGCAGCTGAATCTAGGGCTTGTGATCTGAAATCTTGGAATATTGCACCATTATGCTCAGCCGATACCACCATAGGGTGTAAGCAAGCCCTTTGGCCCTAACAAGTGCCCTACACGAGTGGCACTTGCGCCACACTGAGCGTTTCCAGTAGTACCCCGACAACAACAAACGGGGGTTGGTGCCCCGCACGTCCCGCTGCGCATGCACAGACCATTGCATGGTGGGATGGCCATGGGTGGGCGAGGAAACATGTTAGCAAAGAGGCTAGGGTATTTTCGCTTGGGTTGGGGCCATAGTGGAGCGCCCGTGCACGATGTTGCGTGATACCATCGCCACTACAGTGTTGCCTTGTGGTGCGGCTCTTAAACTCGCGGTATCGCTCAGTGCGTTGCGAGGAAACGTCAGAAAATTGTCATATAAATACAAATAAAATCTACGCGAGCAGGGCTACAAATTCGTCCACAGAATCAGCACGGTCGTCCGAGGCCATTTAGGCACAATTTCGATTTTTTTGAAATCTTTATTGACATCTGACGTTTGTGTCAACGTGTGGTCAACACGTTTGCGTACAACTTTACGCCGAAGAAGTCTCAAAACCTGATACACGGTGGCGGGACAGTGTGTTGTATGTACTTGTGTACGGACTACTCATACTTGGAACATACCCCCCTTGAGCGATGCCCACGGCCGCCATGTCGGATCCCACCTTTCACAACAATATTTCCACCAGCATCGACACACTAAGGTGCACGCCGTTGCCGCCCCACTGGGCTCACCATGACGCGCTGTGAGCATGCGGCCATGCACTGCTATAGAAAAGCTTTGGCCGACGGCAAGGACGCCGTGAGAACCCTCTCCCGCCTGCACGTGCAACGATCACAGCCGCATTTTGTCCATGATTTTGGCCATAAACTATCGTCATCGACACGTAGGGCTTGGTCCAGGTTGTTCATGACCTAATTTCAATGCCCTACCTGTATGGTGGATAGTGATCATACCAAGGGTGATGTGGTATGAGTGCAGGGGCTGTGGTGTCCCATGCCTATTTCTGCACACGAGTGGCGCAATTTGCGATTTAGAAGCGCTAGCGCCATAAGCCCTGCTTTTGCCTGAATGAAAGCGTTGACGGCAACGGCCACCGCGGGGCAATAAGGAATGTATCGCGCTATCGCGGCATTTCCCCCCAGCCGTACGATCCTGAGTGACACGCATGCACGCGCGCACAGTCTCAGTGTAGCCGCGCATGGGCATGTGGATCAAATTCGCAAACCCCATACTTATGTGGAGGAGTGTAGGAGTGTGTGATCCTTACGGACTGTATGTACATCGCCTCCGTATACTACAAGGGAGGATACATCACCTCCGTTACGTGTGTGTATCCGAATACAAAGACCGATAGCCGTTCGTTTTTAATGGCCCCGGGACCCGGCGGGATACCCATTCGATGTTACCTGTTCGTTATGTGCGAGCAGACGAACCAGGCGATATTACCGCGCGCGGGGCGCGCAGCAGACCTCGCAATCGCCCCTAAGGCAGTCACAGACACGAGCTCGGAGCTCACTATAGCACAGAGCCATGACACATCCTGAGATAATATAGTTCCCTTCAAAACCTCCACAATCAGAAGAGGTGAGGACCTATGAGAACCCTCATAACTGTTCATATTGTCATGGCGACCCTCGCCCGCACGCTACCGCTCGTACATCGCCATTCCAATATACCTTCTCGTACCCGTAAATGGGAATGAGATCATTGGTAGGCAGGAAGACGTTTGTCGCAAGCGCAGACAGGCCGGTCCTTTTGGCCCATGCACGGGAGGAAGCCCCCAACGCCAATGGTACAAGGATCCTGGACTTGCTCGCCTATTGTGATCTAGAGCAACTGCAGTCGTTTGACACGGCCTTGGTGAAATGCCAGCACCCCCAAAGTGCCCCCCCCCCCCCCCCCCCAACCCCCCTCCACCTGAGGCACGGAAACACAGGCACCGGCAAAGTTCCTATGTCACCTAGATGAAGAGACTATCAACAAAGAGAGGGGGAGAGAGAAAGAGAGAGAGAAAATGGGCTAGCATCTGAGGCAGAGGGCTTGTTCAAACGTGGATGCGCTGGACAATTCATGGGGTTGCGGACTTCACCCATGAAAAAGGTAATCTCGCTGTGAGTGTGTGTGGGGAGGGGGGAGGGGGGGGGGGGGGCAATGGTCCCAAACAATATTCATAAATTGCAGCTGCGATGGCACATGCGTTGGGGTGCCTTCCCAGCCACCATGGGCTGTGCAGATAGCGGCCTGCCGCCGTATCACATTCACCAGCGCCGCCTCCTCTGATAACCATAGCCGCGCCCACCGCCGCCGTTGCCCTGTACAGCAAAACACACACAGGCAACACACATCAAACAAGGCGCTTCTGGAAGGGAGGCTTGCGATGGTGGGAGACGCAAAAGCAGAGGAGAGAGGGGGGGGAGGGGGGGTTAGGGGATACCTGCAGCATCTGGAGCAGCCAGATGACTTGGAAGAAGGACATGCCGAAGAAGGGTTGGTATCCAAACATGGGCGGCAGCTGGTAGAAGGCGCCCACCACCGCGAGCCAGAAACCCCAGGTCCAGCCGGAGTGGCCGCCATAGTACATTGGCGGCTCGACGAGGTCGGTATATGAATAGCTTTGGGGCGGTCAGTATTCGGGGGGCAATGGGACAGGGGGACAGGGACAGGGGGCACGGTGTTAGCGTTTTTGCTGGACACCAGTCGCCGCAGTGGCATGCCTGCCTTGAGGCGCCACTGCACCTTCAACACACGCACGGAGGCATACCATACATGTCATGCACAGGGCACAAAACACACCATGGCCTGCATGAAAACGTGGAGGCCGAAGATGCACTGCTGCCCGGCACCTCAGACAGGGGTGACGGGGGAGTTGGAGGTAGAAAGAAGATGAGCGGGCGCACCCAAAGAACGCCTGGTAGAGGTTGTATAGCAGGACAAGCACGCCGAGCGCAGCGCCCGCCAGCAGCAGCTTCTGCTGGTCTGGCGTGAGCTGCGACCACCAGCGGTGGCCCGCCACCAGCCGCGCGCCTGCCCACTCTGACAGGCGCTCGCCGACCCCCGGTCCAGAGCTGGCACTGGCATTGGCACCAGCACTGGCACTGCTGGCGTTAGGGCCCGGTGCGGCGGCGGAGGGCGGTGCGCGGCGCAGCACCTCCTGAGCGTTCTTCATTTGCGCCGTGTACGTGGCGTTACCTGGCTCCAGATGCGCCGCCTTACGGAAGGCTTCAACCGCCGGCTGGTGCTGGGCCTGCCGGGGGCAGAGACCGGTTCAGTACGCTAGCATCACCTGCGTCAAAGGCAGACAGTGAAGCCAACGCGTGGATGCGGAGTAGCGCGCTGGGGGCGCACCTGCTGCAGCAGACACGAACCCAGGCGACTCCAGCCCTTGGCCCATGTGGGTGCCAGCGCAGTGCACCGCTGAGCGTCCTTGCATGTCAATCAACGCGGACGCAATTCAGTCAGCATGTGGGCGAGTTTGGGTGGACATGAATGGTAGGGGACACAGGTCAGCCCTTGGCGCTGTTGTCGCGGCTGCCAGGGGTTGCCATTGCCGCGATGGAGAAGCGCCCAAGCGCCGACAGCAAGCCCCATGGCGTGCCCCACCCCTGCTTCCACCAATCCTGAGCCGGAGTCGGCCTGGCCAGCGTACCTCCAGCGCGCCCGCCAGGTTGCCCAGCTGCTGTCTGGCGGCGCAGCGGTTGCTATGGTACACGTGCAGCTCAGCCTGGTCCTCCACACCCGCCAGCTGGATTGCCTCCGCAAAGGCGCTTTCTGGGCGGAGCAAGCACGGGCGGCAGTCGGTCAGTGGCTCAGTGCCGCCAGCAGCCCAGCACAACAGCACGGACAACGGTCTGTCGGTGCAGGTACCCAGAGGGCCCAGTGGTATTCAGGCGCGGGGGGAGGGGGGGCGGGGCGGTCAACAGCACCTGCCGCGGCGTAGTCCCCCTGCTCGTAGAGGGCGGAGCCACGGGACTTGGCACCCGCGGCCGCGGTGCGCTCGGAACCGCCCATGTCGACCGTTGCGTTCCCGGTGGTGGTACGCTGGCTGTAGATGTGGGTGGCTGTCGGGAGGGTGGGTGGGGCTTGCGACGGGGATGCACCGGCCGTGTGCAGGATCCGGGTATGTGGGCAGCAAAAGATGACGGCACACCAGGCCTGCGGACCAGACGTCGCTACTGCTGGTGCTGGTGGCCGAGGGGGTTGGCGAACACGCGGTGAGAAAGTTGGGGGGCCGGGGGGGGGGGGGGGGGGGGGGGGGGCGGGGGGTTAACCCTATAAGCCCTAAATGCGGAAACCCGCTTACTGGCCGAGGAACAGTGGCGCGCAGGCGCGCAGAGACCGGCGGAGCCGGGGGCCCCAAGTCCCGTAAAGTAAGAATCGCGTCTCTGGAGTTAGATGGCAGTTATTTTAAAATGTGAAATAATATTTCTCGCTACGTGTATTAGCGACTACTGAGGACTGCAGATATCGCCGT
The DNA here is from genome assembly GCA_006384855.1 of Tetraselmis striata. Classification (NCBI taxonomy): domain Eukaryota; kingdom Viridiplantae; phylum Chlorophyta; class Chlorodendrophyceae; order Chlorodendrales; family Chlorodendraceae; genus Tetraselmis; species Tetraselmis striata. The sequence continues at coordinate 23,083 of VCJN01002000.1, forward strand.
TACTGTACGGTAGTCGTGAGACGGCATGCCGGTCTACAGGCGTCAAAAGCAATGAACGGGTGGGTTTTAATCCATGCACGAGGTGCACGCAACAGGTCGCCAAACTGATTGCCGCCCTGTGGGCATTTACCCAAGGAGGCACTGTTTGCCAAGAATGTCAGCTCGCTTACATTGGAGGCTAAGACGAGAACCACAGGCTTGGCCTGGGTGTCTCCTAGCGCAAAAAGATGGTTGAGGGTGGGTGGGTGCGCGAGCCGGTTGAGGCGAGCGCAAAGCAGAGAGTGCCTGTGCCCGAGGGTGGATCCCTCAGGTCGTAGTGCTGGTGCGGGCCGGCAGGCCTTAGTCCGTGCGCCGACCTCGGGGGTCGTGCGCAGTACAACATAGCTAATGTACTGTAAACCTCTAGATGACTACATCTGACCATTTACCCAAGGAGGCACTGTTTGCCAGAGACGAAAGCCAAAGGCTAGCACAGGAAGCTTAGGCCGGCGGCCGGACGGGGACGAGCCAACCGAAGAACCTCCAGGCCGCAGGAGTCGGGCGCATGGTCGGGTCGATGTACTTCCCGGTGACCACCTCGCTGTTCTTCGACCAGTCGCCCATGTGTTTGATGGCCGGCAAGGGGACGCCGACGCAGCTTGCTGCGGAAGCGGCACCCTTGCGTAAACTGTGCGATGTCCACTTGAAACCGGTGGGAGGTCGGGCGCCTGCCGCCAGGTAGGCTTCCCGCAACCACTCGGTAAGAGTGGCTGAAACCGACCAAGTGGCGGAAGACTCCAGCGGGGAGATGCTCCAGAACTTGGGCGGCGGGCTGGCGCCGTAGAAACGGCGGCAGTAGGCGTCGCGACTGACGGTGTACCAGTCCAGCAGGTCAGCGAAGTCCGGAACGGCGGCGATGGGCAGAGTTATCAGGGGCTTAGCGGAAACCCTCGTACGCTGGTCGCCTTTCTGTTTGCGGACGTACAGTAGAATGCTTCCGGACGGCCGGTCGACCACTAAATCACCGGTCTCGCAGCTAATGCCGGACTCCGCTCGGCACAGGAAGACGTACGCCGTAATCGTCGCGAGCGCGGCTCTGAAAGCGCGGATGTCCGCAATATTAGCGGGTTCCCACGCCAATGTCTGCCGAAATCCAATCGCGGTGTTCAGGATGTCAGCCGCCACGGGCGCAGGTAGGGCGACGCGGACGTCGTCCGCCGCAAGACGCTCTTGCTGGATAGCCAGGCCGCGGCGCGCGTCGGCTACCATTTCGCCGAGGGCGACGGGCTGGCGCTGATGGTCGCGGAAGTACTTGTTGATGGACGAGTAGTACTGTTGAAGGGACTCCGCGCCGACGGTACCTTGCAAGCCTAGCCAGGCAGTGTAGCGGACGATTGTGCTGGTAGTAGCCTGCAGCGGGCGTAAGCCTTCCTGCTCGCAGAAAGTAGCGAAAGAGCGCATGCCGCTGTCGTAGTTGCGGTAGGTGCCGGCCGCCGGCGAACCTGTAAGCAACCCGAGCGCCGCTTGACCAACGTCGTCGGTCCCCAACAAAGACCGGAGCTCGGCCGCCATTGATGCTGACCAGGGCGCCTCCGAGCCGGCGCGCGCCGCAAGCCGGTAGCGCGCGCGTCGAGTGTGGGACAGGCGGCCCGGGTATTGCACACCGTACTGCACACCGTACTGTACACCGTACTGCACACCGTACTGCACACCGTACTGCAACGACGGCTGTACGGTCATAGCCCGGCCTAGCGACCCCCGGCGGAGGTGCAGCCATGCCGGCGTGGCAGCCGAAAAGCCACGACGCTCCAGCCGGGCAGTCCGACCCCCGCGCGCGTTCCCCGCCGCCCAGGAAAGAAGAGGTCGCGGGTAGGCGGGTAGACAATCGTCTCGGTGGCGAGGTCTTGCAGCAGCTGGTACCAACGCCGTCCTGGCCAGTGCGGTGCAATGACCGTGGCGGCCGCGCCCGACTGGCGCAGTTTGTCCGCCAAATCGTCCAACAAACCCCACGGAGGATTGCAATAATTGCGCTCCCTGCGCCAGAACTCGTCCGGCAAATGGAGCGAATCCACCGCTTCGCAATGCGGGTCGCGCCAGCGGGAATTGTACCGCGGAAGTTGCGTATTTTCCATTGACGCAAATCTGTCGACGGTGTGCGGACCCCACAAGCGCTGCAGGTACGCGAATATCCGCGGATTGAGCTGCCAGTCGGAGTCGTCCAGCTCCCTGCTGAGTCGGTCCGCCCAAACGTTGGCTGCAGACTGGATGTATCGGGGCCTGATGGAGATGTCGTGGATATCCAGGAGGTGCCACAGCTTGCGGAGCTCCTCCATCATGACGGGCGACCGAGAGGTAAGGTTGGTCAGCGCTGCCACTACGGCCGTGTTGTCCTCGTGCAGTAAGACGCGCCGTCCTCGGAGCTGGGGCAGGAACGATTCGACCGCGTGACGTACCGCGCGAAGCTCCTTCCACGTGATGTGACGCGAGCGGTCGTCCTCGTACCAGAAGCCGCGCGCCTGGTAAGCGCTGTTGTTGTTCAGCACAGCCCCCCATCCGTACGAGCTGGAGTCCGCGTGCAGATACGCGGTCTCCACAGGCTTGTACATAGAGCGACCGTTGTGCTGCGCAGGTACCTGGGTCCACCACTCTAGGTCGCGGCGCAGCTGGTTTGTCATCTTGACGCGCCCGCCCCAGCCCTGCCGGGTGGCGAGGACGCAGTGCAGCTCCCGCAAAAAGAAACGGGCCGGCGTAACTGCCAAGTACAGGAACTGCGCCTTGCCCGCAAAGGACGCCAGCTGCCGAGCTGGGAGCCAGCGCTTGTTGGAGGCTGCGCGGCCAAGGAGCGAACGGGCGGCCTTGGCTAGAGCGATGAGCTTCTCCTCGGGGGCGCGGAACTCGCCGCGCTTCAGGTCGATGATCAAGCCCAGGTGAGGGCCGACCTGGGTGGGTTCCCAGACTCCCTTGTTGGGGTTGCGCAGTAGGCCCAGGCGGTCCAGCAAGGAGCTTAACCGGACGCGTAGCTCCAGGGCTGCCTCGCGGGAGTCCGCGAGGAAAAGGAAGTCGTCCATATAGGGTAGGAGCCGCTCGCCCCGCCAGCGAGTGTTGCGCAGGAAACGGCGAGTAGGCTTGGACGGGGCCGTGGGAGGCAACGCTGGGTCGCGCTGCTTCAGAGGCGTCCGCAGGTAGTCCGTAAAGGCCGCCGTCAATTTGCAGAAGTAGTACGACGAGCCTGTCCAACCCATCGGTAGGCACGCAAGTCGCCACAGCTCTCCTCGGTAGTTCACGGTAAAGAAGTCGCGGTCCTCCTCCCGAATCCCAAGGGCGTAGTAGCCATCGGCCAGGTCCATCGACACGAACCAATCTCCCGCGCGCGCCAGGTGCCGCAGGTGCTTGAGCGTTTCGTAGGACATCGTGAAAGTCTTGCACCACTTGTTGAGCTCCCGTAGGTCGATGATGAGGCGCCATTTGTTGGTGCCGGGTTTGGGGACTAGAAACATTCTGGATACCCACTTGTTGCAGTGTCCTCGCTCCCACGCGCCAATCGCCTCGAAGCGGGGCAGTTCTGTAGCCATGAAATCCAGTTGTGCCTGAGTGGCGTCGCGCATAGAGACGCCGTGGTTGTAGGGGCGAGGGCGTCGCCCGTTCTTGAAGCGTATCCGGACCCCTTGGCGGATCCAACTCAAGACTTGCCCGCTCGCGCCGATGCTTTCCCAGTCTCGCCATCTTCTCCGCACGCGGTGTCGCATGTAGAGGGAGGTAGGCGTACAGGAGTCGGCGCGGCGGGCCACACCGTCACTTGGTGACCTTCGCCTTGGCCTTGTCGGACGCTGCGGCTGACGCTGCGGCCTTCCGTGCCGCAGCGGCTTGCTCGCGCTGCTTGCGCCTCTCGGCGGATTCCGTGGGGGCGGGCTTGTCGGGGGTAGCCTTGGCGAACGCGGCCGCGGCACGGGCCTTGCCCGCTGCGGAAAGGCTGATCTCGAGGGTCTTGTCGTCGAACGCTCGGCGGAGTTGGTCGAGTTGCCCGGACACGGCGATGCGCCGTGGGGTGCAGAACTTTGCGTGGGCGAGCTCGGCGAAAACACGGTCCGCCTCTGTAGCCGTTGGTCCATTCTTGGCGAGCTGGAGGTAGCCCAACCGGGAACGGGTGGCCTCCTCCGTCGCCAGGTGGGTGCGGTAGCAGGCGCGGAGCTCGGCAAGGGCCGCAGCCTTGCCTGCCGGCGTAGCAGACTCGGTCGAAAGCGACTCCAGAGCGCAGCGCATCGCCTCGTTGGCGCAGCTACTGAAGAAGGCATAGCAGCCTAGGTGCAGGTATTCGTCGTACGCTGCCTGACTCCGCTTATCCGCGAGGGCGCGGGCGGTGTCGTCGGTCAGGGTCCACAAGCGGGGCTCGTCGACGTCGCGCGGGGGGCGTTCCAGACCGGGGGGGATGACTCGGCCGTAGTAGGCAAAGTCGACGTACTCGAGCTCGTTGTCGGGTGCGTCTAGCTCAGCAGGAAGGGGCTCTCGCGCTCCTTGCTCACCACCCTCGGGCGCAGGCGCGCCCGCGGGGTTGGCTGGCTGGGTACCTTCGGGAGGAAGCGGGTTAGTGGGGGGGGGCGAGTCGAGCGAGCAAGGCAGCCGTAGCAGCCTCAAACTGCCCGGCCAGCCGCTTCTCCAGGGCTTCCGCTTGGGCCGTCAGGCGTTTCTCCAATTCCGCGACAGATGCCGCCGTGGCGCCGCCCGGGGCGTCGTCCGCTAAGGCGCCTTCCGGTACAGGGCGAGGGGGCATCCTGCTGTCGCGGGGTGGGGAAGGTGTAGCGTCTCGGGAGGCTGAGGCTCGGGTCCGAGTCGGCATAGAGTAAGCTGACACTCTGCTCGACTGCTAGAGTCGAGACTGCTTGCGCGAGCCGGTTGAGGCGAGCGCAAAGCAGAGAGTGCCTGTGCCCGAGGGTGGATCCCTCAGGTCGTAGTGCTGGTGCGGGCCGGCAGGCCTTAGTCCGTGCGCCGACCTCGGGGGTCGTGCGCAGTACAACATCTTATGTATAGCTAATGTACTGTAAACCTCTAGATGACTACATCTGACCATATAAATCCGTATCCTCATCTTCCCTCGAGCTAGCCGCCCCCTAGTAGTCGCACAATGATTGCGATGGCGTACGGTGGACATCTACGCATTTACATCTAGCATTCGTGGAATGAAACATCTTGCCAGATGCAAATGCGTTACAGCGCATGTATGAGGTGTACTACATCTAGGGTTATCTAGGATATTATTTCTATGCCTTACTCTAAAAACATGCGGGGTCATGTTGCGGCTATCTTGCGAGGCGAGTCCATGGCCGTGCTTGGCGTATGTGTGGAGTCCCATGTAAAAAAACCCATTTCCCATTTTCGTACATGGGTCTTAACGTATTCGCTTCAAAACCAGCGATACCCGTCCGCTAGTTCGCCCCGGAAAAAACGGAAATTGCCGGTCAGCAATAAAATGCGCAAAAAAAACAAATTGTTACCTTGCCCGCAAAAGGTTGATCACTGTGTGCATCACAGCGAAACTGGAATACGGAAGGCTCAGCTGTTGCGGCTGCTTTTTGTCTACTCGTGCTGCACACGAACGGGCGCAGCGACGTATGAACTAGTAACCCGTACCACCCAGCCTACCCGTACCACTTAGTGACCGGGAGCTATGATCCCCGGACCTTGAAGTCCACGCTGCTGCTGGAGTTCAAGACTATGCGGTACGGGGTCAAGTTCACTGCAGTGCCCCGGGCCACGGCTGTGGATCGGTTTGAGCGCTCCCTGTTGGGCAACATACAACGGGTGTTGGCAACGCGGGATGCGGCGTGGCACAACACGGAGCCCGGACACAAGGGTCCTCTTCGAGACATCCTGGATATGTCGGAGTACACGGGCATGGTCTTCGGCACAGTGGGTGAGGTGAGCAAGGGGGTGCGCCGCACAATGCGCGGTATCGCATGCTTGGCTGCGGATCGGGGTGCCCTCTCATCGCGGGGCACTCGGTGCACAACCCGGGCTCACCAGGAGGCCTTGCTCGCAAGAGACTTCCTCGGGGTCCTGAGCTTGGTGGCCGCTCGAGAGCGCGCTCGCTGCCTCATCCGACGGCGCAGATTCGTCTGCCATCCCGTTGCTGTAGCCGCACAGCACGTCCGAGGATCACCCACACACACACGTGCATGCGTGGCCCGGACTCTGAACCGTGTGCGCATCACTCATCCATTCCGCCTCATGCGGGATGCGGGCCGCTTTAAGGCAGCTTGCTGTGTTGATTTTTTAGTACTACTTTTAGTAGTAGGTGGATTTGTTCCTGCCCTTTTTGTAATTCACACCACTTAGCCCACATAGCACGAGACAGAAAAGCCCGCAGCATCCAATCAGACCACAGACCTACATCAATGAACAAAGCCTTGTCAAGTCTTATTTAGTAGGACATCATTAAGCATACTTCTCGATAGTATAAATATATGTAAGTATTCAGCAGTTCTGGATTCCGTGATTCTGTACATTCGGTGCCTTGGGAAAGAGAAGACAGAAAGGGGGAGCCCTCGCGGTCATGTGAACCCACGTTTGCAGACAGACGGTTGCTGTCCGACTTCTATTTGATGCACTGAACAGTATCCAACCTTCGGCCCTTCATCGCTAAACAACACATGGAAGGCCAAACACGAGGGTAGCGACGCCCGGCCAGCTGGATACCTGTAAGGCAGTAACCGCATCAACGCGCGACATAAGGCGCCAAACCCCTAAAATATATAGTGAAAAAATCTAGATACCACACAAGACAAGCAAGAAATGATATGTATACAGCAGTCGATTACTGAGAACAAATAATTGATATCAGTGAGCACGGCCGGGGTAGTAAGCAAGGGAGCCCCCTGGGCGGGGCGGTGGGGAGGGGGGGGGGGGGGGGGGGGGCTCAGGAGAAGCACAGATGTTTTGACATAAATCTTTCCACGAACTGCTAAGGCGGTAAGTCTACCCCACCTGGATAAGGTTGCTGAAATGCAGAAGGCGGTGTCACTATCGTTACACTCTGTCCCTCTCCTTGGGCCTTGCTTCCACCTTGGTGTCTACCCAGATGAAACTTAAACTCAGGTTCACCATGGGCTTGACCTGCCATCTCCATTTACCCCTGCAGTGCTTATCGAGAGATATCCTCATTGCGCTGCAGTTTCCTCATGTTGAAAAGAAACACTTAAGTTTAGGCCCCCCTCTTACTGTTAGTACCAATTTTGTGCACCACCTGTTTTTTCAGCTGCTGCCGGGCATAACGGTGGCTGGCGAAGGATTCAATCTGTAGACACTCTCAGCATCATGAGAAAATACAGGAAGCGGGGGGGGGGGGGGGGGGGGGGGAATGGTGTCGGGAACGGGCTGGTAGCTCAAAAGACGCAATTGTTACCTCTATCGACCCCCGCTGCGCCCGCGGCCCCGTGCGCCAACAAGCCGCATTATCACCAGCAGCCCAGATAGCCACAAGAACGCCATCCCTGCCATGCAGACATACAAAAACTGCGTGTCCAGCTCCAACACCACTCTACGCTCGCTTGGCGACTCTACACGCGTCCGCCAGCGCCGGCGGCTCCCCGCCTGCTCCTCCGCAGTGCCAGTGCTGGTTTCCCCTGCCAGCTGCACTGACTGCGGGCGGACCCGCCCGAGGACTACCGCTCGCTGAGCCTGAGCCACCTGAGGGCGCCCCTGCTGATGGTGAGCTGCTACAAGGTCGTCTGGCAGCATGTGGTAGCCTGGGACAAGCTTCTCAATCTCAGTGGGGTCGCGAAACGGCACCCAGTGCAGCTGGTAGCAGCGGTCCTCCAGCTTGTCAGGGTTGGCCAGGCCTGCAAACACCATGTACTGCTCGATGGAGCGCGCGCTGCCAAAGTTGTATTGCCCGTACTCCTCCGAGTCTACTGGGCCGCTGTAGGGGCGATGCAGCTCCAGGGATACACGGTTCTCACCCATCTGCGTCTCACGTTCTTTCTTCTCCTGGTCCACTTGCAGCTGCATGAACGAGCTGCAATCGAGGGAACCAGGCAGCGTGTGAGTTGGACCAGGCCGCACTGGTCTCACGGCATGGCGACTGGGACAGTGAAACAAGGCAGGCGAAACACGGACACTTACTGAGTTATGTGGGAGTAGTTGTGCATTGCAACTAGGCCGTTTAGAGATGGTGAGTACATGTCGTATCCGAAAGTCCACAGGTGGCTGGCGCGCAAGAACTCCTCCCCGTTGAACAACCACGGCGTGTGGGGATTGACCTTGACACGCCGCTCCGCGTGGCACTTGGAGAAGGACAAGCCTTACATAAAGTAGCAAGGGCGACATGCAGAGCCTTCCATCAGCCAGCAGCAGTCATCAACGCTGCAAGTGGCACCATGTGTGTACGGATTTTCTCTTTCTATACAAGGGCAGCGTGGGGACAGGGGGGGCTTGCCTGCGCCCCAGAAAGGCGACATCATTGGTGTCCTGGAGTTCAGAACATTTGCTGCCCCTTGATTACGGAAAAACTTGGAATCCATGGCTGCTCTACACAGGTGTGGCGCCTGGTCTTCCTGCACATGCGTCTCGCCATCGCTCTGGATGTGTTCCAGCCCCTCAATGTACGTGCTGAGCACCGCCATCTCGTTGTCAGCTCGAGCCCAGTCCGCAATGATTTTGGTGTCCCAGGAGAGCAGCAGGATTGAGTGCGCGTCCAGCTCCAAGCAGAACTCCTCGTCCTGTATCAGCGTCTGCTGGTTGGCGCGCGCCAGCGTGGGTCCCCGCGACTCCTCCGCCTCCATGTGGAAGATGCGGATGTGGTCCTGGTACCTGAGCATGCGGCGGCCATTCTGATTAGGGCTCGCGCCAGCATCCCTTCACACCTTCCATCCCATCTTGGCTTACAGCTCGCAAATTGTTCGCGCAAAGGGATGCTGTTGCGTGCACAGCCCGCCACGCTCATAGCGCCAAATCAGGGCGCGCCGCCAAGAGCCTTAGCCACATCCATTCTTCTACAACCACTTTTGATCTGCGAGGCTCCCACCTGCAGTCGCCGTGCTCCGGCCACTTGGCGGCCGCCAACTTGCAATACTCGTCCAGGCACGCCTCATCCGTCGTTGCTCGCTGGTCCACGACGCCTACAAACAGCCGGTCGGGGAAGTCCGCGTGCGAGTACGCCGTGAATATGGTCTTGCCGCAGCGGAAACCGTCACGGAACCCGGCCAGGCCCAAAAAGATGCTTGGCGGCTTCCCGCCGTCGGCGAGCACCGGCTTGGGCGGCCGGGCGCGGCTCAGCACTGGGTCGGTGTCCAGAGGATGGTTTTGTAGCTCCGGCTGGGCCGCGTTCCACTTGCTCTTGCGATCCCAGATCATCGTCTGCAGCTCCTGCGCCTGCATACCACTCAAGACTGACACCGCTAGCGTAGCCACCAGCGTCGCTGCCAGGCAGTGCAACGGTATGCCCATGTCGAAATTGTGGCGCGTCTGTGACTGGGCCTACGGTCTCGGGATACTCAGGGACGGTCGAATACTGACCGCGCCGGGGGGGGGGGCGGATGCAGCAGCACTACCCGTAGAAGGAACTGCTACTTGAGCGACAACGTCTAGTGCATACTATCGACACAACGGCGAACGCATGGGTGTGTTATATGCGCTCCAGACGGCGGCAGTAGGGCGAATCTGCGCGGCAGAGTGACGGGAGCGTCGCCGACGGACCCAGGGCTGGATCACGAAAACGGATTCCGTAACTGGATCACTGCCGAAACGGCGCCGTCGTACCTGGGTAGAGACGCTGCAAGGGTTTCACTTGCCGCCCGTCCCGTCCCGGGGGCGGGAAAACAATAAAGCGACGAATAGGGACTTCCCCAGTACTTTCCGTGCATTGTCCTGACGCTCCCTGTAACCAAAAAGATAATAGCGACTAGGTAACTAACTACCTGCAGCCAGCCAGCTAGCGACTTTATTATTACAAAGTTTCGACCGTGTAATCCTAGCGTCGCTATATTAGGGTTTTAGGGTTTTATTACAAAGTTTCGACCGTGTAATCATAGCGTCGCTATATGAAGTAACTTGACAGTTGAATCAGCGATGCGTCGATTTTTAAGAAAATTTTAAAGCGACGGGTTCTGTATCACTGGCCTACAGTTCCATGAATTGCATTGCCAACGCTTTGAAGTACCTCCATAGCGACTACTAGGAACTCGCGTGTGGCTTGCATAGAAGTCATCTGGCGCAGCGTTTATTTCGAGCGGCGGCTCCACCGGATTATAGTACTTAGCAGAACATGTCAGTAGATAAGCGCTTGTTACGACTAGCGAGTACCATTTTTTCCCCCATTACCAGCAGCGAGTAGCGAGCAAGGATTAATCCTGCTTACCAGTGGCGAGTAGCGAGTAGCGAGGATTAACCACCGACCCACCCACCGCATGGGCGGGCCCGACGATCGTCCTCGGGCCTCGGAATCGCGGGCCCTTCCTCCGCCTCCACACCCGGCTGGGGATGGGGGCGGGGATCGTGCACGGGTGGCGCCTTGGTAGCCTTATTGGCCCCGCCCGTGCTGCCACTGCCGCGGAGGAGCAGTGTGAGCTAGACACCGGCGTCTCACGTCGTTGCTGGTCCGGTCAAGTCCCCGGTCGCTGTTCTTTGAGCACCCTCTCCCTTGCTTCCTGTGTTGTCGGCGCCTCCACATCACATTCGGCCTAGTGCCGCTATTGGAATGGCCCGGGATGTTGTGCCGGGAAGGGAGTTCTACGTTCGGCGGAAGGGGACGCGGCCGAGCTGGCGGCGGATTTGGCGCTGGGCGGAACAGCGCGCACTGGACACCGGCGTCTTACGTCGTTGCTGGTCCGGTCGGCTCTCCATTCCCTACTCGTTGAGCGCTCTCTCCCTTCCTGTCGTGTTGGCGCCTCCACATGTTATGTACTCTAGTACACTGCTGTACTTTGTACTGCGGGAGCCGACGAAGGAGCGAAGGACTGGCGACTGAGGCGGACGAGAACGAGTACAAGCCAAGCGAAGTAACTACGAGTATGAGCATTGCGAGTGCGAGTACAAGTGAAGGCGAAGTGTGAGGATATATCCTATACCCTCACTAACCCTAATCAACAGTAGCACACATTAAGGCGCGTAGCGCGCGCAACACTCGTAGCGGCTGCGCCTGCGCCCTGCCGGCTGCCCGGCGCCTGCTGATATATCAGCACGGCGCCCCGCCGGAACTGTAATCAGAATACTTTCACCCTCACAACCTCGGAGTAGCACAGACTCTTGCCACCATAAGCGCATCCCCTCACACGAAGTACTGGTACGAGGACGACGAGGCGTCAGTACGAGCGACTACAAGGCGACTATCTAATAGTGCAGGACAGTATTACGAGTACCCAGATGGGGTGCGAGTAACCTGTATGTACAGTACCTGCGTATCAGCAGCGGCGATTGCCGTACGCTATGGTGTCACCTGCTAGAGGATGATGATACCTGGCGTGAGATGGAGCGCTGCCCTAGTAAGGTATTAGTAGTAGTAGGTACTAGAGCCTATCTACTAAAACCATCTAGAAAGCTATAGCATTTGCTGTAGCAGAAGTAGATAAAATATTACATCACTGTGCTGCGGACAGACGAAGGTGCTAGGAACCTGTCTGTAGATAGTTATGTGTTACTAAAATAGCGACGGGCCGCGGCTTAGTTCCTCGTACCAGTACTTCGCCTTCACTTGTACTCGCCTTTGCGGGATGCGGGCCGCTTTTAGGCGGCTTGCTGTGTTGATTTTCTAATTCTGGGGAACTGTCCTTTTTGTAATTCACACCAGTACTTCGCCTTCACTTGCACTCGCACTCGCAATGCTCATACTCGTACTTCGCTTGGCGTGTATTCGTTCTCGTCCGCCTCAGTCGCCAGTCCTTCGCTCCTTCGTCGGCTCCCGCAGTACAAAGTACAGCAGTGTAGAGTACATAACACCGAGACCCGCTGCAACAGCCCCCGCCGTGTGCGCGACAGGTGACGGCGGAACTCAGCAGGTTGGCTGGCGACAAATAAGGTTCCGAAGTGCCTGAACGGATTTACCACGAAGGAAGCATGAGGTCGGGGCGGAAGGACCGCCAGGGAAGTTGCGCACAGCCAACAACACCGCGAAGATGTAGACCACCGTCAAAGCGGACTTCCCGAGACGACCGCGGTCCTCAACCACAAAAGGGTAGTACCGGTGAATACCCTGCACTGGGGCGGAAGACGCCCGGTCCGCTGCCAACTTACCATGCTCCGCCTCGGTCGCCGCGATTCCCGGGGTGCACCGGCGGGGGTCGTTGCTCCAAGTGGGGGTCGTCCTCTATATGCTCTATATAGAGGACACTCACGCAAAGTCGATCATGTAATCGCACGCCCCCCCCCCCCCCCCCCCCCACCCCGCCAGCGTCAAGTTCGACGGCCGCGAGCGGTACGGTCCGCTGGGCGCAGCCCACTCGTCTCAAGGGTCAAGTCGCCGGCTCCCGAACGGTCCCGGTCAAGCACCGCCCCCGCATCAATTGCCACAGATGCCCACAGATTCTTCAAAGCGGTATGCATGCGGTGTGTTAGGGTTACCACTATAACCCTACCTGCATACTCATACGACTATATATATATACGAACATGCATGTGCTTACGAGTATGGGGTGGTATGAGTATGCAGGTAGGGTTATAGTGGTAACCCTAACACGGTGCTTGTAGTTCGCTACGGGGCATATGGGTAGATGATCCACGATGAAATCCGTAGAGTGTGGCTGGGTACTCCTTAGGTGACGCTCCGTTGTTGTCAAGCAAATTTTGCCGATGAAGCATTCTGCAGCAAGGGTATTGGCGGCCAGCCACCCGGCCCGTGAAGCCGCGTCCTCTCGCCCGCGCTGATATTATTCCAATATGGGCTTTAAGTACCTCTTGATAAATATTTTACATCCCGTCCGTTTTAAGTACTACATCCGCAATGCTACTACAGTACAGGTAAGGATCACCCCCGTACAAAAAGCACTAGTCGACGGAGCGCGCGAAGCGCGCAGCCGCCAACCGTCCGACGGCGGACAAGAGCCATCAGCATCCCTCCAGCAACATCAGCACCATTCCAGAGCCAGACCTGCTGCAAGGTCTCTAGCCTGCGGCACAGACAAGCCAGGAAGCAACAGCTCATACCTGCGTGTCATACAGTTCCAAACCGCGACTGCTGCTGCTCGCGCCGCCTAGATCTGCCGTCGGAAAGGCAGCCCGGCGCGAGAGAGAGGTCCTCAATAGCGGCGGCGTCGGGAACCCTCTGCCCTCCGTAGGGGTGCCAACCCAGCAGCAGACATGGCGACAGCACAGCCCATGAGCGTAGATGACCGAGAGAAGAAGGAAGAGGAAGAGTTCCGCACTGGTCCTTTATCCGTCCTGACGACCAGCGTGAAGACCAACTCCCAGGTAGGCACTGGTGATGACTGAGATCGCTCCCCCCCCCCCCCCCCCCTTGTGGCCGACGTATGCAGGAGGCCAAGTCCTTGGGTCGGGGCGATGTGTTGTATGGGCGGCGGCGTTTTGATGCCGAGAGGTTTGAATGCTTCGCACTGACAGCAAGCAACCTAAGCCTCCTCTGCTCCAGCAGCAGCCTCCTGCCAAGGAACACGAGGGTGGGGAGGTGGCAGGGTGAAGGAGGGGGGGGGGGGGATTCATGCAGCTTGTAGCAGCACGAGCGGCAGGATGATCTCCCGATCCGGTGTGGCATGGTCTCCGACAATGGCAGGGGCAAAATCACGCAGCTGTGGCCACATTATCGCCCGCTGCATCATCGGGTGAACTATTTGCTATTAGCAACTGCCCAACTCAGCCGTGCCTGCCCGCTGCGCAGGTGCTCATCAGCTGCAGAAACAACAGGAAGCTTCTGGGGCGCGTGAAGGCTTTTGACAGGCACTGCAACATGGTTCTCGAGAACGTGAAGGAGATGTGGACGGAGGTGCCACCTTCCCCATACTGCATGCTTAGCCAGGCATATTTCATCTGTGCCCCTCTTTCCTCACTCTGCCCTGCTTGTTTCCCCACAGATCCCCAAAACCGGCAAGGGTAAGAAGGGCAACACACCAGTGAACAAGGACCGCTTCATTAGCAAGATGTTCCTGCGCGGCGACTCTGTCATCCTGGTGCTGCGCAACCCGAAGTAAACATGCGATGCCTGCCGCCACCCCGTGTGGGGACCTGCAATGCTAGGGATGTGCACGCCCCAGATGCTCCAATTGATGCTCGTGTAGGATGTTGGGGGGGGGGGGGGGGGGGGTTGGACAACATCTTTCCACCTTTGCATGCCGCCGTCTTGGCTCTGCGGATCGCAGGCTTTTTAAAACATTGCCGGCACGCATCGCTATCCCAATTACCAAGTACCAATGGAAGCATGCCGTACAACCCGAGTGGATAATCCACAAGCCCCCGACTCCTAGGACATTGAGGTGCATTGCAGGACCTCACATGCACGTGGTTGTTGGTGCACGTACCCAAAGTACCGACCTTTCATTTCTGTAGTACCATGTTTCATTAACGAGCGAACGATCGCTACATCCCTACTAGAGCATTGCTGGCAACAACACGTGTATGCAAAACAATACCCCACAGAGGATGACAGTGCTATTCCAGAAGTAGCAGCATCACGATGCTTTGCGACCCCCAATGACTACATATTCACATTGCTGTGAGTTTGTATCTCCTACGAGCTGCTCCACTAGGGCATGGCGCTTATTCCTGGGGCTAGATGCATACAGGCCGCTCTATACTGCACGGTTTCAGCAGCCTGTTGGGCCTGGTGCCTGGTTCCGCGAAGGCTATAGTTGCTGTCCATGGCAGAACTTCAGCCAAAAATATTGAAGGAAGTCTTGCCACCTGGTGGATGGACGATGTTGAGACCAGAGTATGAAGCGTACTGATTCGCAGAGCGCTGGGATGCTGCCACTGGGGTGGGAATCGGACGTCCGTCACTATTCAGGATGTCACTGCCCGGTGCGTAGGCGACTTCGCGGTGGCCATTTGGCGGAGACTGCTGATGGCGGGACCCATAAATGGAGTTGGGCTGAACATGTGCTGCAGGAGCATACGCGTCATATCCACCAAAGCTGACGCTTGAGCTCCCACCAGGTGGCTGGACAATATTCTTCCCACCCATTGCAGCCTGGTAATATTCGCCCCCACCAGGGTGGCGGCTAGCATGGTCAGGGCGTGCATGGCGATTGGTGCTCCCCGCATGCTGCTGCTGTGGAGACTGCTGCGGGGTGTATCCACTAGCAGCAGGCTTTGCTGGAGGTGGCCTTGATGCCCGAGGGGCGTCATATCCGCCGAAGCTGATACTACTGCTTCCTCCAGGTGGTTGAACGATATTCTTGCCGCCCATCTCAGCTTGGTGGTACTCGCCACCACTGTCGCGCGCCCCCCCACGCCACGCAGTGCTTGCTTGCTGCTCGTAATGCGCGTGGCGGGGAGAGCTGCGCCCATGGTGTTGGGTGTCATACTGATAATTCTGGCGACCCTGCCCTTCTGGGTTTGGGTAGAAGGACTGTTGAGAATGCTGCTGCAGCAGCTGTGGAGTGGGGTACGCGAGGCCATGGCCGTCGCCCCGGCCCCGCGGCGGTGTCTGGGCATATTCCGCGGCAGGCTGCCGCTGTTGGCTGTGGTGCCTATGATTCTCTACTTCAGCAGATGCCGTCGAGTAGCCACCGGCTGCGACGGGTGAGTGTCCCTGGCGTTCCTGGCCGGGAGACGCATGTCGCTCAACCGCGTAGTGCGCGCCGTAGCCCGACGCCAGCTCTTTCGGCGCGCGTCGCCCGAAGCGAGGGCTGCCGGCGGGTCGACCGGGCGCACTCGCGGCCCACGACGGATCGCACCCTCCCATGATGTTAATTGATGTCCGACCTCCTGGAGGCTGCACGATGTTGACGCCCGAATAGGGCGACTTCTTCTCAGGTAGGCTGTAATACTCATTAGAAGCAGGGGGCCGCCCGCGGCCTGTATCCCACTGGGGAGAGCCGTGCGCCTGCCCGCTGTCTTTGCCGGCTTCGCCATATATGTCCAGCGTGTCCCTTGGGCGGTACATGATGCGGTAGCAAGCGGTGTCTGTGTGGCACGGTATACTGTTCCGCCACTCGTTTGGCCATGCGTTGAGCGGAGTGGCTCTGCCAACGGCTTACTTGGCGACGAGGTCTCTGTGTTGGCCGGCGCCATATATCGACGGCCGATTCTCGGCAGCGCTGTGTGGTCGGACGCGGTGCTTTCCGAGGCCTTGAGGCCCTTGTTGAAATATTCAAATATGATTACAAACCGATCTCCCGGGGCGAACTTTACTTTACTTTTATGATTACAAACCCAAATATTCAAATATCAAGCTCGAAAAAGGTGCCGCTGCCGATCGGACTTGGATTAAGGGCTTGCTACTTTGATGTCAACATCCGATGTTTAAGGATTATTCGACAGCTTATCTTGTAACGATTTAAATAATCTGAATACTAGTCTGAACCGGGCCGCCGAGGACCACATCGCACCATATAGAGGACTGTTTACGAGGCACCGGTACTTCCCCAACATCCCCGATGATGCTGCTGAGGCATTTTTTTAACGTCGCCATAGCGCGATATTTGTAAGGATTACACATATCAGTCGCCAGTAATCCTTATCTTACCTCACTTTCTAAAGTAATACGACGGCTGTCATCCCTCAGCAGGCCAAGTCATCAGGTGTTGTGCGCCCCTCGTCGCGCTCCACGGCGCCGCAGCCAGACCGCGATGGGTTCATCTAAGGATTACTCGGCGAAGCGCAGACACACGTCATATCCGCAGTCGCTTTACAGCATGCTGCCACGCTGGTTCAAGCACTCGCGACAGAGTAAATATCCCTTAGCTATTTCTGCATCCCAGCGCTCGTAGTCGAGACACAGTTCCTGTCGCGGCACGGGCCAGCAGCAATTCAGTCGCACTTGTGGAGCTTGGGACGAGTCGCAATCAGCTCCCAAGTTCGCTAGCACACTTCCAGCTTGGTGCAGCTTGTTGTCTCGCTGCTGTTGCCTGTTGGAGCGCGCGCTTGATCAGAGATGAGGTCACTATGCGTGGGCCCGGCCACTCAGCTCAGGTTACCAGACCATCGCATTTTCGCTGCCGGAGACTCGCGCACAAGGTGCGAAGAAATTCGGGCTCCAAGGGCAGGTCCGACGTGCACTCTCGTATGCAAGGCCAGGCAAGACAGCGGAGACAGAGCGGGTGCTGCGGACAGGAGGGAATTGAGCCAGCAGAAGCCGTCGCTCCGTCGCTTCGCCTGGCAGAAGGAGCCGCAGCGGCAGTTCTGCTGGTGCGACCTCTGCGGTACGGCCTGCACTAGGGGGATGCTTTGCAGGATGTGTGCCTGGACGGATCACAGCCGCAAGGCGACTCATCCATGACTGCTTGCGCTTACCCCCCCCCCCCCCCCCCCCCCCCCCCCGCCCCCCACCCCCCTCCCACCCCACTTCCTCCGCCCCCACCCCCTCCCCCGTTTCAGCTGGAGATGGCCTACTCCTCTGCAACAAGTGTGAAGGGAGGAAGTACGTAAATACAGAGGTGTGCGTAGATACAGGGTGGCGGGCTGGCTACTTGCGCACTGTGTGCTTGTACGTGGGGTAGAGGGCCATGGCCGATGACTCTATGGTAGGGGCTTGACGCAAGTCTTGGGGTGTATAGCCGGGACAGGCAGGCGTGCAATTCTTTGGGGGAACTGCGCGATGCTCCATTTGCCAGGGAGTGGTGAACCCCCCCCCCCCCCCCCCCCCCCACCCCCACCCCCTCTCATGCAAATGCAGTAGCAGCCTGTTTCAATGCGGTGCTACGTAGTGCTGTTGTCACTTGTCACCACTGCCAGGGCGCGTTTTCATACGCAGGCCACACCGACTCCCCATGTCGGCTCCAGGGGACCATGCCATGCCCGCTTTGTGCTGGCTACGAGGACCGCTCGCGGCGGAGTTTCATAGAGGAGTGCGAGAACGTCAGCACGCCGGGTCAGGATGAGTCAAGAAACCCTACCAGCGATGTATGATGTCGTTCACTTTTTCATGCCAGGCAAGTCATCCAAGCTGGGCGTGCCCCTAGCACTCTAGTATGCGGTTGATGAGCGCCTTCCCATCATTTCAGGCCGTGTTATGCAATTTTGGAAGTGGTGTATGCTGTATTCTACCTTACGGTGTTGGCTAGCGCTGCTGACTCCAGGGTATGAGTATGTATGATACAACAGAATTCATGACACTGCCTGCTGGTCATTAATAGGTGTAGCATGGTATGGATTAGTTTGGTCGTTTGTAATGATAGATGTAGGAGCTTAAAGCAGCAGCCAACAAAATAGGAATGGTAATCGTACCATCAATCTATTGGGCCAACCCAGGCGACAGGGAGATAACAAGCATGTCTCCTTGCAGATGAGTGCCCATAAAGTAAACCCTTCAGTGGTCTCCGATGACTAAGAGCCATCAAGCCCAGGCTTTTGGACAGATACGGGCCAGACATTCGACCCCCCTCCCCCCCCACAACACCTATGCCCGGTACTTCAACAATTTTTAGTCAACATTTTTTTAGTTAACACGTGTTCCCTCCATACATACATACTATTTGCCATGATGCAGGACTGACACATCTGCTACTCTGCTGGCCTGGATATCGATGCCTTGCATGCCCCCTATAGGAGGGGCAGCATGGCTCTGCGGAGGTCAATGGTCGCAGCGCCAGTGCCGATGCAGATGGGGAGAACCTCGCGATGGTGGGGAGTAGCTGTGGACACTCATGCTGCGTCTTGGACTACGATGAATGGAACACAATATACATGCATGTGCTGCGATGTGAAGAAATTGATGTAATGATATGAATGTAGGTGTCCGCTGCATGTCAATGTGAGGATGTAATCCACATCCACGTGCTGCAGTGTGTTGTTAAGCCGTGCAGCCCACAGGCAGTCTTACAGGACGCTCTGGACGTCTGCATCTGCCCATTCCTTTCACAGCTGGTTAATTTTTCCCTTGCGTTCCGTAGTAGCCCCAGAGCTCCATACTATTCGAATTGCTGAGACAGAGGGGCGCTGAAAATGCTTTGAGAGGTGCTGCTACATGGTGCTACAACTAGGAATGCTGGCCAGCATTGCCCAGCGTTGTGCGAGTGCCCTTTAAGAGTACAGGTCGTCGTCGTCATCCCCAGCGTCGGCAAACGCGCCAGTGGCGGCAGCGGCGGCCGGCGCCGTCGTCTGGGTCGCACCAGGAGCGTCCGGGAACCTGAACTCCGCGCCAAAGCCACGGCTCTGCTGCAGTGTCTGCGCAAACGCCTGGTACTTGCGGATGTCCGCATCGCTGACCGAACGCCTGGCAAACTTCATGGACTCCTCAAAGTGGGCGCGCGTAATGCACGGCACCTCATCTACGTCATCCTCCATGAGGTCAGGGTTCTCTGCCTGTCGCCTCTCCTTCTCAATGTCACGCTCGATGGATTCCCTGATGGCATACTTGCAGGCGCGCTGGCAGATCTCGGTGATGTCTGCTCCAGAGAAGCCATTTGTGAACTGCAAGCACCGGGTCAAGCGTCAGCGCGCCTCTTGGGCAGCGCCTCTTGACATCACATAGCCCTGCATGGTTTGCCGCACCGGCAGAAACCAAGGGGCAACATCCAGACTTACCTTCACTAGCTGGTTGATGTCCACGCTGGGGTCCAGCGGCGACTTCCGCAGCACTGCCTTGAAGATCTGGGACCTAGAGCCCTCATCTGGCAGAGGGATGTAGATCAGCTGGTCTAGGCGGCCAGGGCGCATGAGAGCGCCGTCGATAATGTCAGGACGGTTGGTGGCGCCAATGATGAAAACAGTCTTCTTGGAGTTCATGCCGTCCATCTCTGTCAGCAGCTGGTTCAGCACGCGGTCACCGGCACCGCCGGCGTCGCCCTGGGATGAGCCACGCTGGGTGGCAATGGAGTCCAGCTCGTCGAAGAACAGCACACACGGAGCGGACTGGTTGGAGGTGAAGATGAAGAGGTACAGAGTGGGCATTGATGTCAGAAATCATGTGACATGCTATTTGCGCTCTTCACTGCAGGGATCAACCATTTGCGGGGGTTGTGTGGCAGCAGCACCTGGCGGGCCTTGTCAAAGATCTCGCGGACGTTGGCCTCAGACTCCCCAAACCACATAGTCAGCAACTCCGGGCCCTTGATGGAGATGAAATTGGCCTGGCACTCGTTGGCAATAGCCTTGGCCAGCAAGGTCTTGCCGCAGCCAGGAGGACCATAGAACAGCACACCCTGTGGAAAGGCGTCACTGCGCGTAAGACCCAGGTTCGAGTACAGACTCCTGCCGCCCCAAACCTGCTGGGTAGCCACACTTCAACTGCCTCACCTTGGACGGGCTCATGCCAAACTTTTCAAACTTCTCAGGGTGCTCCACCGGGTACTGCACAGTCTCCTGCAGCTCGCGCTTGACTGTCTCCAGGCCACCAATGTCCTCCCAGTTGACATTTGGCACTTCCACGACAGTCTCACGCAGCGCACTGATGGCACAGACACAGGACCGTCAGCGACCTGTTGACACACAGCTGGATGCAGTGTTGCAATGAGTATTGCTTGCATACCTGGGATTTGAGATGCCCAGAGCCGTCTTGAAGTGGTCGTTGCTGACGGCCATGGCGTTCAGGATCTCGGCATCGATGTTCTCCTCGTCAAGGTCAATGAGGTCCATCTTCTCACGGATGCACTGCAGGGCAGCCTCGGTACACAGGGCGGCCAGATCTGCGCCGACGTATCTACAAATGGGGCAGGGTACATGTTAGTGGTCGGCCGGGTCCGCATGCAATCACTAGCCCATAATGAATCCAGTTCAAACACCCGATACCTAAATGTAAAAATCGCAAGGATGCTACTTTCGCCACCCTCTGTATCCCATCCCGTACCCGTGAGTATCCTTGGCCACGCTCTCCAGCTCCACATCATCTGCCAGCTTCATGTTCTTGGTGTGGATGCGCATCACCTCCAGACGGCCGGGCTCATCAGGCACTCCGATGTCAATCTCACGATCAAACCGGCCGAAGCGGCGCAGCGCCGCATCAATGGAGTTGGGCCGGTTGGTGGCACCCATGACTATAACATGGGCACGCGACTGCACAGGTCGCAGGGCCAACAATAGTCAGCGTGCAGCCTCACGGCATCCACACGCAGCGCCGGTCGTTAGGTCAGATATCCAAGCAGCATAACCTTGCAGCACATACCTTGAGACCATCCATCAGTGTCAGCAGCTGGCTGACTATACGACGCTCCACCTCACCCTGAGTCTTCTCACGCTTGGGGGCGATAGAGTCAATCTCGTCAATGAAGATGATGGCTGGCGAGTTCTTCTCCGCCTCCTCAAAGGCCTTGCGCAGGTTGGACTCTGACTCGCCCGCCAGCTTGGACATGATCTCAGGGCCATTAATGAGGAAGAAGAAGGCACCCGTCTCATTGGCCACAGCCCGGGCAATGAGGGTCTTGCCACTGCCAGGAGGGCCGTATAGCAAGATGCCCTTTGGGGGCTTTACACCAATAGTCTTGAACAGCTGGGGATGGCGCAGGGGAAGCTCCACGAGCTCGCGGATCTGCGCAGTACGACAGGCATGCATGCATGCACTCACCGCCCGCCTCGCACACCATACCCAGAGCTCCCCCAAACACGCACACTCACACACACACCCAGTTGCTGCTAGCACTGCATCCCCACCTGCGCCATCTGCTTGCGCACACCGCCGATGTCATCGTAGCCCACATCGTCCAGACGCTCCTCGTCCTCACGGCGGATGGGCTCGCCCTCGCAGAAGATTTCCGTGTCGGGAGCCACAATGCAATAATCCGCGGGATCTGTCTCCACCACCTTGAACTCCACAGAACGCATGCCACCACGCACCTGGAAGATATCGCCCTGCAAGCCCACAGGATGCACATTCATCCACAGATAAGTGGCAATGCGCACAGGGCAGCTACTACTGTGCGTAATGCTACAGTCATTCTCGGTGGCGATGGGAAGCGGCTCTGTTCCACACCTTGCGGACGGGCCTGTACGCCTCAATGAAGTAGGGCTTCAGGAAGGCATCAAAGAGGTTACCGGTGATTCCCTCAATGGTATCATCAATGGGGAGCACATGGATGCGCTTGCCATACTTGATGTCCGTGCACTGTTTGGAATGTGCAGGAAGGTTGAGATGCATACACAATGGTTGGTGAAAAAACTGAAGGTTGGTGGAAAGTAGCGCATGCGGCGTCAAGAAAATCGCAAGGAGGGAGGTGTCCAAGCTACTCCTGAGGCATGCGCATGCTGGGGAGCACCATGTGGCAGAGGTTAGGCAAAGGGGGCAGACGCCACGCACCTGGTGCAGGGAGACAATATCGCCGAGCTTGACGCGCAGGTTCTTGCGCACCACCTTGTTGATGCGAATTTTCCCATCCTCTACTGTGTCATCCGCTAGCACAATGCAGACAGTGTCCTTGCGCTTCTTGCCCTGTCATGCCCCAGGTAGGACGCGACTGGCTCAGCACCCCCAAACAGCAGCCAAAGGAGGCAGCAGCTACTCAGCATGCCAGTGTGCAAAAGCCCCTCGAATGGGGCGCCCTCAGGCCAGGCGGTCGGTCACCTTCAGCAGGACGGTGTCGCCACGGAAGAGTTGCAGAGTCTCCATGGTCTGCATGTTGAGGGCCACCACTGAGTTGTCATCATTCAGGGCCTCCTCCACCACCAGGCGGTTGGGGGACCTCTTCTTCTCAAGGACCACAGGCTCCTTCTTGACATCCCTGACAGTAGGCCAACAGGACCGAAATGCATTAGACACACTGTCAAGCGCGCAAACAATCAGAGGGGCACATCCCAATGCTGCGTTGTCAAGCCTGACTTGCTGACACTTCCGGTAGATGGGATCTACCGCTTGGCACTCCGCGGAGGCCGAAGCTCAGCCAAAGGCTTCGACTGCCAGCCAGCTTAAAATTAGCACTCCGCAAGCATGGGGGAAGGGCACGGCGAACCATACGGTACACTATCTGTCAGATCTGCCGCCGCAGGCGGGGCAACTCACCCAGCGGGGGCAGAGGGCCCGGCGTCGGCCATCCTGGAGGGCCTGTGTGCAGGTTGGCTGGATCTGTGGTCCGGGCACAGCGGCAGTGTCAACCAAGGCGCGGCAACAGGAACTCGGAGTGAGACAGCCGCGCAAAGCCCGGCACATCATCCCGACGCGAGTCAGAGAAGCGTCGTCGTGCGTCGTCGACATTCTGCTGGCCGAATGCCGCTACGAGCAGAAACGTTACGCTGCGCAACGTGGCGCCTCGCTCGGGTGACTGGCTGGCGGGGCGTCGCCATTGAACGGTGGCGCTGTAGGGCGGTACCGTGCGCGATATGGCAGATACGTCGCTGATTCTTAGGCGCCCACTTGAACGTGCAGGCGTTCGGAACAGCGGCGGCGAGGTGCCCGAAGCCTCCCTCCCCCGTAGTCTGCCCGCTTGAGCTGGGGGAGCCCGCAGCCCGCAGCAGATCTAGACACTGCCGCGACACCTGTCTTAAAGAAAAAGGGCAATCGCTGGGGCAGCACACGAACTACGCATAGCAGGTCGTCTTTGAGAGGTGTGGCAAGTAGTGGCGGGTAGTTGCACGGTGTTGCGGGCATTCCGGGAAAGCTTCGAGCGATCGGCTCACGACGCCGCGCGTGTCGAAGCGGTTCGGTGCTGCGACCAGAGGAAGCAGGCAACAGTAGGCCACCAGGCGCAGGTGTGACGAGACGTCCAAGATGGGCAACGACGCGAGGCAACAGCATAGCGCGGGAGCTGAGGATTCTCGCGGCAAGACCTCACCTGAACCTCTAGTCGAGGTGCACAGAAGGCGAGACTGCGGAGGACGACAAGTTTCTGCTCGGGTGTGGAGGGTGGTGGGGGCGGGATTATCCCAGTACCACTGGTCCCTCGTCGCTCGCGCGTTCGACGGGCGTTCGGGTCGTTGCGTACGCTTCCGACGATGACGGATATGACGACATGGGGTTGGTTATACAATACGGGGAAGAGCAGTCAGATAATTACTTGAGTTGGCTGTAACAGGTGATCAGGAATCAGCACCTGAAAAGGCAATACAGTATGGGAAACATCCACTACAGCAATACTACGAGGTGGAATATTAATAAGAGTCAGATGTTCCGATGCTGTTGCGCCGACAATCATCCGGGTAGTGGATGGGTTTGATCATCAGATGTTTCAATCATGCATTCGAGTCTGGTATTGTCAAAAAGGGTGCGGAGGCTTTTTTACACGGAAAAGCGCCATTTTATGGCTAGGAAGGTTCAGCGAAAGGGGAGGGAATGTCGGAGGAGGAGCCCGCAGGGCGGAGGTGGAAAACGGGAGGGCGCTGCCGAAGGCAGCGAGCTGGAAGATGGCAGACGAGCTTCTGGTGGCTGTCCTAAGTGGCTCCCCGGCCGGGAGCGCAGGGCTCGCGGGCGATGGGGCAGCCCGTACCAAAACCCGATGGGAACCGCGCTTGAAACCACTGAGACCGACGTACGGGTCGCACTAGGACAGCTATATTTTATGCCTAGTTCCCGTACCACTGAGCAGCACTTGTAGCTAAAAAGCGGTTAGGTCAAGGAGGGAAACCCCATAAACTAGTTTAGATCATTTCAAAGTTGAGTCTCGTTTTGCCAGTCTTGAGCAAACGGAGAGAGCGGTGGATTGACGGAGAAGAGGTAGCGCCAAGTCATGAAGGAGGCACTGGGAAGGCCACCGCTGCGGAGTCCTGTTGGACTTGGAAGTGGCGGAGGGGGGCGATGTGTCCAAAGAAGAACCACGCGCCAGGGGAAGGAAGAACGTTGGGGTCGATGTAGTCCAGAACGACGTCAGAGTTAGTGGCCCAACCGCCTTGGTAGCGAATGTGGGACAATGGCACTCCGATGGCGTTTGCTGCAGAAGCTGCGCCTTTGCGAAGACTGTGTGAAGTCCAGGAAGTGCCAGCAGGGGGGGCAGCGTTGACTAGACTGATGGCTGCAGACAGCCAGTCTGACATTGTAGCCGCAGTCCAAGGTTTTGACTGCTCGGCCGCAGTGACAACCCAGAAGTTTGATGTAGCCAAGCCAACAGTAACCATGGGGACAGATTGGACGTTGTCGATGAAGTGGTGCAAGAGACGTGCCACTCGAGGGTGCTCGGACACCGGAAGGAGAAGTACACGCAGGTCGTCGGGTCCCCGTCGGCCAGCGCGACCCTTCTCGCGGTACACTTGCAGGGTGATGTTGTAGTCGTCGACATGCACGTCTCGCACTCGACAGGACACGCCAGTAAGGCCCCTGGCAAAGAACATAAAGTTGACAACCGAGGCCAGGAGGGCCCGGAAGTCGTGGTGGTACTCTGGGTAGGGAGCAGACACAATCAGCTCGGCCTTTGTGACGAACCGGTAAGCCACATCCGCAGGCAGAGGGACACGCAAAGGGGCAGCGTCCAGTCGGCGTTGACGCAGCATCAGCCCACGCCTTGCTGAAGTTAAGTGTAGGCTGTCCTTGGCGATTGGGTCGAGGTTGTGCAGCTCGAAGAACGTGTTGATCGCAGACAGGTAAGGTTGCAGTGACTTAGCGGCGATGTGCCCTCGCTCGCCGATCCAGGCAACGTACCGAACGACAGTCGCAGTAGTCGCCTCCAGCGGGCTGATGTTCTCGGAGTCGTGGCAGAACTCCGCGAACTGAGACAGCCGGCCGGCATAGCTCTTCAGTGTCTGAGCGCTGAGGGAGCTGGAGAGTAGGTCGAGCGTCCGCTGGCCCAGCTCGTCTGAGCCGAACGCGTCATGCAGACGAGCTCGCAATGAAGCAGCCCAGGGAGCGACAGCTTCGGGCTCGTCAATTACGTAAGTGCGTCGTCTTACTGACAGAGTTCCACCGGTACGACTACTGTTCGCAAAGTACTCGGCAGCAGCAGTTAGGTTCCCGGCGGTTGGCCGGTAGTTGCTGGACGGGTTTGCAGTAGCATCGGTACGGGTTTGCGGGGCTAGGTTCAGGTAAGAGGGCCGCCCCGCGCGCCCTTCGCGCTCGTAGCGCCTGTCTCGCGCGTAACGTACCCGCGTGAAACTTGGTCGTTGCGAACCAGTTGTAACACGTAGTGTAACAACCGACGGACGCAGTGGTGGAATGGTACGGGAGGCGGTTAGTTGAACCGCCATGTGCAGGTGTGCGGATGGTTGAGCCGCACTCGGCTGTAGCTGTATGTGAGAAGCGCCGCACCGAGGAAGTTCTAAAGGAAGTCTGTAAAGTGGGGGGGTCAGGCCCTAACACGGGGCGCTCATCTCGCCGTTGAGCTGCAAGGGTGCGTCTTGCGGCGGTCACCGAAAGGTGGCCTCGCAAAGCTCCAGCAGCTCCGACGAAAGGCGCCCCACACCGTCACTCGTGCTCACCTTCGCGGCCACGCCCACGTCCACCGCCACGTCCTCGTCCACGCCCGCGACCGGCAGCTGCAGCCACCACTCGAGCAGTAGCGGTTGCTTTCGCGCTGCTGGCAACGGTCGCCTCGAAGACACGGCGCTCGTAGTCCCGCATGAGGTCCCCAAAGATCGCGGAACCCAAATGCTCCGAAGTAGGCTGAAAGTGTTGGGCTCGCAACACATCCAAAACACCTTGGTCACCGTGCACACGCTTGATCTCGTTTAGCCTCCGCAGGAAGGCCAAACGAAACCGAAACGCCTTGTCGATGGCCTCGGCGTGGTTCCGAGCTCTCGCGAGGTAGGGGGTGAAGTCCTGGTTGGTGGCAGGGACGTAGGGCAGTAGCTCGTCGAGAGCCACGAAAAGCGCGGCCATGTGGGCCCCGAAACACGACATCCACAAATACTCCTCCTGGGCCGGCAGACGCCGGTCATCCTGCTTGAGGTACTCGTTCGTTAGGTCGGTGCTCAAGGGAAAGAGTCCAGGCACTCGGCTGACCGGTCGAACGGCCTCATAACCAGATTCTGCTCTCTGCAGTAATTCTGGCACCGCGAGGTAGTCATCCTCGGCACTCACGGATTTTGCTCCGACATGGCCGCTCTGGGCTAGCTCTAGCAACTCGGGGCGCTCTGCGGCTCCCCCGCTGCCTGTCGGCTGTCCCGCGATGCGCTGCCCGGAGCGAGAGCCATGTGCCCCTTCTCCATCAACAACACGCTCACGAGCCGTCAATTGAGCTACAGCCGTAGCCAATGCACGCACATCTGCTTGCAACGACTTTAGCGTCGGCTCAGCGACGGGTTCTTCTCCATCTGACATAGTAACGCACGGACGTACGGACGAGAATATCACACTCGGATGGCGAGCCGGGTGTGGTCTTGAACAACCTGGAGTGACCTTGTTCGCAACTGGTTACGAGACAGTTTTTACATCGCTGCGTGGAACGCAGCGAAAACAGGAAGATGGCAGGCTCAGCTGTTCTGGCTGTTTTTATGTCTACTCGTGCTGCACCCAAAAAGGGCGCAACAACAGATGCCTAGTTCCCGTACCACTGAGCAGCACTTGTAGCTAAAAAGCGGTTAGGTCAATGAGGGAAACCCCATAAACTAGTTTAGATCAGTTCCTCTACCTCTTGGGTTGAGCGGAGCAGGAAAATTAGCTCCCCTACCTCTTGGGTTGAGCGGAGGAAAAGGACCGCGTCCGAAATCGCCTGTAATACGAGAGAATCGATACCGGTCCCAATACGGTTTTATCACGGATTTTTATGCGTTCTCCGTCCTCCGTCCTCCGTCCTCGTGTGCTGCGTCTTCGTGAATGGACCGTCATACATTCGATGATTGCTCGTTTGATTTCTAGGCACTCCGACCACAGTCCCTAAAAATCCTGCGACTAAGACGAATCTATCGTGAATTATACCGGAAACATACTGCAAAAATCACGAATGTCCTCCGTCCGTCCTCCGTCATACGCGCTTCGTGTATGAACCGTCATACGTTCGGTCTTCGGTCGTTTGATTTCACGGTACATGAACGAGGACGGTTGGGTTCTGAATGGATGCGCGTGTATTCTAGCCCAGGCACATCATATATCCGTCTGATACGCCAAAATAACGCGGTACCGCAGCGCGTTTTTACTGCTGAATCAGCAAGCAAGACGTGCCCTCTTAATTTATACATCGACTATACGGTGGTCCAAGTATTGGCTGTAAAATGATGCTGTAAAAAGGGGTCGCCGCGGTGCGGGGGCAGTCCGCCGACCCGGGGCCCGAGGTCCGTCGACGGACGGGCGACGGTCGAACGACCAGAAAAGGCCAAAACGCGAGCAAAAATGTACTGTACCACGAGGTCCTAGTTTTGCTGCTGTTTTTCGAGCCAAATCACGTTGCCCGATTAGGGTTTCCTGTTCTGCCTCTATGTACTATTTTCACCGCCGATTGTTCGGAAATATGGGGCACGAAGATGTGCACGACGGCTGCCGTAACGAACTACAACCACCTCTCCCTCGGCACCCACCCACACTCCTCGGCACGCCTCTCAGTCAGTAGTCACCCTTGCTAGCCCTGCTAGCCGTCGGAGTGAAGCGCGGGCCACTAGATACCCTTATGACCGAGCCGTACCTACGACGGTCCTTGCTCAATGTCGCTTGGGGGGGTTAAGTCACCGGATTTCAGGGCCGATGAAGGACCCCCCAGACGCTCGGCGGCGGCGGAGGCCTACGCAGGCCGAAGGCACGGCTCCTGCCCCAGTACCATAGTCATAGCCAGCCAAACCGACGTGGCG
>VCJN01002001.1:0-188145 GCA_006384855.1 Tetraselmis striata
GAGCAGAAATGGGATCCCTAATTCCAGTCCCTGTAACAGGGGGAAACAGATTTATCGCCGCAGGAGTTGTATTGTCACATTAGCGGTATATAACCTTGTCCAATCCCGTCAAAAGCGGTACGTATGGGTGCTGAATAAGGCGTGAATATGGAGTTTAGACTCTGATTGTAAAACGGAAAGTGTTTGGCGTTAATTGACACTGGTCTACTAAGGAGCATTTTCCACGAATGGGCCATCGCACTTCACGTTTTATGCTAAATGACATGGACAGTATGCAGGCCTATAGCTTCTTAAACAGAAAATAATCGACGGGCTGTGTTGGGACCTGCGGTGACATTCTAAAAGCATCGCCAAGAAGGCATCCATCACTGTCGAAGCCGGCTCTGTAGAGCTTAAGCGTTCACCAGACGACGTGCGTGGGGTTCTAAAACCATCGGGAAGGGCGGTTTTGAGAGACACAAGTTCTCCGCGCGACGAACCGCCATTGGTGCTATACTTCGTTTACCGGCGACACATGTCTACAGGTAGAAACGGCGACGCGGCGGGTATATATATAGAGACCCGCTTATTGCTTGCACACATTATATAGTATCGAACAACGCCCGGCAGTTGCTGGCGTGACTCGTCAATCAAGATCGCCGGTCCTGGCGCACGCCAGCAGCTTATTCGCGAAGCAGTACAGCAGGGCACGTGGCATGCTGCGTGGCGATGCGGCTCGTCTTGAGACTGCTCCGGCCAAAGAACGGGGGCTACTTCATGCGGTTGTCAGGGCGGGGGTCCAGTAGCACAACATTCTGATTTTGTCAGAGATGGCCCAGAGTTCACTCCGCACTCCCGAAATTACCGACGTACCGAAAACCATAGGGGCAGTGCCCTGGCCTGGCCAAGGCCGCGCAATGGGACAGTTGCCCAAACTGCTTATTGGCAGCCGCCGTCCCCTACAATATATCGTGCAAATGGTTTAAAAGCAGTCGCGGCCCCAAGCCCGTCTCGACCGTCTGTGAAATTGTGAATGCAAAACTACTACCGCAATGACGTCTTCGCTCCGGCCGACCCTAATACACCGATCGTCAGCGCGGTTGCCCAAGCCACCTCTCCGGTAGTGATTAAGATACGCCGTGCCAGGCCAGTAACCCCAGTACTCGCAGGCTCAGCCTGCTGACAGCCCGCTGGACACTGCGAACATAGCAAATCGGAGCAACATACGAAGTTTGCGGCGATCCCACCCCAGCAGCGCACAGGAGCGCCCCGCTTGCCATCCGACAAGTCAACAGCACAAAACCCTGATGATGGTAGTCGGAGTTTCTGCCAGTATGTAGCGCGCACACATCAACCCACCGGCCATCATCACCCCACTCCAGGCACGAGAATCCCTTCCCAAGGAGGAAACGCCAATAGTTTGATGCCGATCGCCAGTGTTGTCAACACCGTGTGGTACTATAACCCCAAGTCCCTACCGATGGCATGTCACTATCGTGAAGGCTGTTTTTTATCGGCATGTGGCGCGCAGTTCTGCGACGCGGCGGCGGCATTGGTCGCACCAGAACGTCGTCCTCAGATACCGTAGTCTGCGCGGCCGCAAGTATGGGGCGACTAGATGAGAGGTAGAGTCCCGAGGTCAGAAGCAGCAAGGCCGTCAAAACTCCAGACAGCGATGTATTTCCTTGGAACAGCCGCCTCTTCCCAACGGTTGGGGAGTAAGCGCATCTTCTCGGCGTCATCGGAGCGCGGCGGCTGCTTCGCGTACGCGTGAACGTATATCCGCAGATGCCTCGCTGGCGTCCGTCGTGCACAAAAGCCCACAATTGGTACGCGTACCTCTGCGCTATGTCTTGTTGCGGTGCTGAACTCTCTTTCGCGACGGGCTGCTGGAACTAGTGTGTGTGGGGGGGGGGGGGGGGGGGGTGTGGAGGGGGGGTCCAGGTGGTTGCCCGGTCGATACTGCACGAGCAGTAGGATTACCGGTTGTGAAAACAATCCTGCCTGAAGATAGATTTTTTTTTAAAGCGAGCACAGGTTCGGTAATAAAAGTAAAGTACAGTTCGCCCCGGGACATCGGCCGAAGCCGCCCGAGCACTTGACCTTGTGCGCCAACTGCAGTAAAACACAGGTACCTGTACCACACGGTAGTCGCATGATCCAGGAACCGGGGTGAATTACAAAAAGGGCAGTTCCCCAGAATTAGAAAATCAACACAGCAAGCCGCCTAAAAGCGGCCCGCATCCCGCATAAGGCGGGATGGATGAGTGATGCGCACACGGTTCAGAGTCCGGGCCACGCGAGCACGTGTGTGTGTGGGTGATCCTCGGACGTGCTGTGCAGCTTCAGCAACGGGATGGGAGACGAATCTGCGCCGTCTGATGAGGCAGCGAGCACGCTCTCGAGCGGCCACCAAGCTCAGGACCCCGAGGAAATCTCTTGCGAGCAAGGCCTCCTGGTGAGCCCGGGTGATGCACCGAGTGCCCCGCGATGAGAGGGCACCCCGGTCCGCAGCCAAGCATGCGATACCACGCACTGTGCGGTGCACCCCCTTGCTCACCTCACCCACTGTGCCGAAGACCATGCCCGTGTACTCCGACATATCCAGGATGTCTCGAAGAGGACCCTTGTGTCCGGGCTCTGTGTTGTGCCACGCCGCGTCCCGCGCAGCCAACCCCCGTTGTATGTCGCCCAACAGGGAGCGCTCAAACCGATCCACAGCTGTGGCCCGGGGCCCTGAAGTGTACTTGACCCCGTACCGCATAGTCTTGAACTCCAACAGCGTGGACTTCAAGCTCCGGGGATCATAGCTCCCGGTCACGACGTTGAACGCCGGAAGGGAGAGCTCTGCGTCCGGCACTAGGTCCTTGAGTTCATCCCGGGGTACGGTGTTGCCGAGAGGCACTGCCTGCTGGAACAAGTCATCCACCTCCCGCCGTACCGCGATACCTAGGTCGTGAACACAGTGATCGCGGAAGGCATCTGCGATAGCGTCGTGCTGTACACGCCAGTGAGCGTCTCCAGGCGCCGGGAGGTTCATGAGCGCGTCGCCGTATAGATCAACAATGACGGGGTTGTGCTCCGGAACCGGATGATCCAGGAACCGGGACGGGCACCGTATCCAAATACCAGCAGGTAGCGACTACAGGTACTGGTGTGAATTACAAGAAGGGCAGTAACAAATCCACCTACTGCTGAAAGTAGTACTTAAAAACCAAGACAGCAAGCCGCCTAAAAGCGGACCACATCCCGCATGAGGCGGGATGGATGAGCGATGCGCGCACGGTTCAGTCCGGGCCACGCGTGCACGTGTGTGTGAGGGCGATCCTCGGACGTGCTGTGCAGCTTCGGCAACGGGATGGAATAAGAATCTGCGCCGTCGGATGAGGCAGCGAGCACGCTCTCGAGCCGCCACCAAGCTCAGGACCCCGAGGAAATCTCTTGCGAGTAAGGCCTCCTGGTGAGCCCAGGTGGTGCACCGAGTGTCTCGCGATGAGAGGGCACCCCGATCCGCATGCGACACCGCGAACTGTGCGGCGCACCCCTTGCTCACCTCACCCACTTTGCCGAAGACCATGCCCGTATACTCCGACATATCCAGGATGTTTCGAAGAGGGCCCTTCTGTCCGGGCTCCGTGTTGTGTAATCCTTACGGGTACCGGTATACCTCCGAACGATGAGCACTACTTCCTGGTGCAGGTTGCGGGCCGCTTTAAGGCGGCTTGTGTTTTTTTTTCCCCGCCCCCGGCTTGTGTTATTGATGGTAGTGGCGAATACTACAGGCGCATCCCTTGTCCGCTCGGTAGAGCGTCTCGTGTACGAGAGGTACCGGGTTCGATTCCTGGCCGATGTATTTCGGCAATATCGGCCCGGCGTGTCCCGGGTTTCCTCGGTTGATGCATCAGCCCTTCGGGGTTCGAATGAGGCAATATATATGGTCTATGGGCTATGCCAGACCTACGACTGCAGTTGGCGCACGAGGTCAAGTGCTGGGGCGGCTTCGGCCGATGTCCCGGGGCGAACTTTTACTACAGGCGCAAAAGTAGTGAACGGGTTTTTAACAGCTCGACTTCAAATCGTCGGTGCCCCACGCGGTACAGCGAGCCGTTCGGCACCGGGTGTATAGCGACTACAGTATAACGAAACAAAGCGTCATTGTTACTTTCGGGCTGTGGCCTGAGCGTTCAAGCGGCGCTCTCGGTGTGCTCGCACGCCCGTGCGCAGGATCGATATTAGCAGTGAGCAGATTTCCTCGTAGTGAGGCGGGCCCGCCGCGCGCGAACCACTTAGCGCGGACTTAGCGGGAGCGAGTGTGGGTGCGACTAAGGACCGCGCAAACAGTTATTTACAGCCCCATTGTGACCTTATGTACTTCACGCTTATATTGCGAGTTTTTGCGCATTTTATTGCTGAACGGCAATTTCCGTTTTCCCGGCGCTCACTAGCGGGCGGGTATCGCTGATTTTTGAAGCGCATACGCCAAGCGCGGCCATGGGCTCGCGACGCAAGATAGCCGCAACATGACCCTGCATATTTTCAGAGTAGGGCATGTGAATACCCTAGATAGCCCTAGATTTACACCGAATACATGCGATGTAACGCATTTGCATCTGGCAAGAGGTCGCATTTCACAACCAATGCTTGATGCAAATGCGTATATGTCCACCATACGCCGTCGCATTCATTGTGCGACTACTAGGAGCGGGTAGCTCGAGGGGTGAGGATATTGCCCATAAGGCGGCAATCCATTTGGCGTGCAGCCTGCGCGCGGGATAAGACCCACCCGTTCATTAATTTCAACGCCTGTAGTAGAACTGCTTTTCGTGATGGGTTTTTGTTTCATCTGCCTCGCGTAATTCACACCGCCAGTGCTGGTATTTAATTACACCAGGGCTTTGACATATGCGCACTACAAAAAGAACTAGCAGCAACTATGAAAGGTTGCCAGTGCTGGTGGCGTGAATTACAAAAGTGCTACTGGTACTCGTACACATGCCGCAAAATAAAAGGGAGAAGAGTAAAAATCCGTGAGAGGGCTGTACGCCACATTATGGCATCGAATCGCTTCCTGCAGCATGCGGGCGGGACATGGTGCACCCTTGGGCTGTAGCCCATGCTGCTCGTCGCAGCATGGATGCGGTGGCGTGTGCTACCCTGAAGTGAAAATATGTACGTCGTTTTAAATCTAATGCTTGTCCAACTTACGATGTGGTAATTGCGGACTCTCTCGGGGTCACTGGTCAGTGCGTGGCATTCAAGAGGTTTCCATGAATTGCTTATATCATGCGGATATCGCGTGTATGACTGCGCAATCACTTTCACGACGTTGCGAGGCTCCGAAACCGTAATAAATGTCTTAGAAATTGCCAAATGACACTACGATTATTGGTAGCCAAGAACTAGGAATCGCCCTACCCGAGCAAATCAAGCAATTAGTGGCGATGGTAGTCCAGATCGAACAAATCCGCGCAGTGCAGTCGAGCTACTTGCACATTGGGATCGTCGTCGAACTCAGCGACTTTGCGGGCACGTACGCTTCCTTTTGTCACCATGCTTTGCTCGCACCCGAAAGAGCTCTCGTGCCACCGCCACCTTCATGGGGTCGTCATTCCGGAAGGCCGTAAGGAAGGTCTTGAGCTCCATATACTCCATGCGGAGCCTCGCGTGCTCCCCCATGAGTCCATGCCGTCAGTCTCACGGAAGAGCATATCAGTCCGGCGGCGGGACTCGAGGATGGCTGACTCAACTACATGCAGGCGCTCCGTAGTAGTAACTCGCTCCCAATGCTTGTCCCTCTTCTTCCTCGCGACTTCGCGAGGTCGATAGTGACCGGACAGTCGGATTCCTTGATTAGCTACGTGCACGTCACGCATACTCCGCACTTGGAGAATCACTCGGTAGCGGGCACCTTGACGAGAGGAAAGTACTTGTTCACGATTCGCTTGAACACCATCATGGGCACGCGTCTCACATCCGCGAGCCACATCGGCATGCGGTTAGCATATTAAGTACATGACTAAATGATACCATGAGTCGTACACAATGAGGCGGGCGGCGGACATATGCACAAACATACTCGAGGTCACCCCGACTCGCATGCCGTGTGGACGACGCTGATTCGATATCATGTCGGTGATGTAAAACAATTCTCATGACCCGGGGTCACCCCCATTTTACATTCCACATATTTGACAAAAGGTCACCCCGAGTCGCACAAAATGAGGCGGCAGGCGGACATGCATACAACAGACTCGAGGTCACCCCGAGTCGCATGCCGTGTGGATATGATGTTTCGATAATGTCATATCGGTGATGTAAAACGATTTCATGAGTCGGGGTCACCCCCATTTCCGCATTCCACATATTTGACTAAAGCATACGGGCCTCAGGATAGAAGCCGTAGGGGGGGGGGGGGGGGGGGGGCGCATGATGCTAAATGCTGGTACCGGCGGAGAGCGCGACGTCGATTATCGGCCGCCCGCAGCGTCACTTCTCCGAATGACGGGTAAATGTCACAAAACGTACCGGATGCTTTTTTGAGGAGAATTTGGTTTCTAATCCTCCCCCAAAAAGTGACGGGTGACGCTGCTGTTCGGGCAGATGGCGCATTTTTCGCGTGCCAATCCGCCAGACCCGCCGCCACCGCCGCTACCCGCGAAGCGATATTTCTGCGATTAGGTGAGAGTCATGGTTCCCCATAATCGCGGCCAGCTTGCGTGGTGCGCGGAACGCAGACTCCTTGCGCGGGGATGGGTTGTGATTGTCTGCAACAGCGAATTGAGACGAAAGTCGCCGCGGATCAGCGGTTATGGAGGCCGACGTCCGATCCTTGTCGGACGTCGGCCTCCGTAACGTCCGATACGGAGGCCGCTATGCGATATAGCGGCCTCCGTATCGGACGCCGCTATATAATCGGCGGCGTCCGATACGACACCGATTATATAGCGGCGTCCGATACGACACGGTGGTAGCGTATCGGCTTCGTCCGATACGGAGGCCGCGGCGATACCAATAGGTGCGCCGTTGGTATCGGTCAGCACCATCGGAACTAGCGCCCCCATACGGCATATTGGTAGGCGGAGTGGTACACTCCACATGGGGTCCCTACCTAGAACTGGGTTGCATGAGAGCGTGACCGGGGTTTTTGAAAATGTCGTCTACATGTACCGGCGCCACAGGGTGAAGGTGCAAGAGGGCGGCACCCGCGGCGTGCGTGACACGTGATCACGTGACGGTCGAGCGTCTTCTACCCTTTCCACACTATTCCTAGAACGGAATACCGAAAACCTCGCAGCCAATCAAATCGCAGTATTCTCGGCGTCACGTAACCCGGACGTCTTCTATCCCGAGGCCCTACAGGTCATTAGGTCACCCCGAGTCGCACAGTCACAATGCGGCGGCAAGCGGATATGCATAAACATACTCGATGTCAGACACCCGGAGTCGCATGTCTTGAGGACGCCGATTCGATGGCATGCATGTCGGTGATGCAAACGAATTTTCATGATTCGGGGTCACCCCCATTCCACCCATCAATATATGTGATGAGAAGTAGCAAGAATATTCTTATACCCCGATTCCCATATGGGAATCGGGGTCGCCCCCAGTCGCCGTACCTGACGGGTGGGTTGAATATGCCATGTAGCATGTGCTGAAGACTTTGGATTTGTTTGCCCATGCAAGGAGGTACCATACATCCAGCCACAGCTGGGCTTGGCATCGTCTCGGTTATGACATGCTTCGGCGGGGTCGAAGTGGTCTTTCAGCCAAGCCCGCATAGCTTCGCGCGGCATCCGTTTATATGCGGGTGGCGTGAAGCGCGGGACGAGGCCAGGGTTGACAATCTCTTTAGACTCCCCCATGATGTTGCGGAGCCGGCGGATGAAGCCAACCTTGTGAATTAACATCCACGCCTCCTTGCACTGACACCTGCGGTAATGAGATGAGTTCATAAAGCAATGTAGTCAGCGCACATCTCATGGTTAATCAATTGTGTCCACAAATTTGGCCGGAGTCGGGCGGGCATGGCAAGAGAGATGTGGTGGACCAACATGGATGCAGCTCCCCCTCTCCGTGAACCACCACCATTATTGTTGCACCGGGCGGTTCTCGCCACCCTCCTCGTTGGTGTCGGTGTACTCGTAGTCCACTGTGACCAAACACGACCTCGCCTAACTAGGGTTGAAGCACTACCGGTTCAACCTATTCACTAGCTCGGTCCACGACACTTTTTGTTGTCATGGACGGCACGCCTGGTCAACGCTACTGCGATGGCGAAGTCTAGGCGGCTGCCGACCCGTGGATATGCGGTCGTGTCAGGTGTGCCACTTGACTCGGAGGAGGGGGTTGAGATAGGAGAGCAGGAACCGCCCAAAAACTTGCATGGACGGAGGAGTTTGGCGATGCAACAATTCGACTAGCAAAAAAGCAAGAGGCCGAGTTGAGCCGTCGGGGCAAGTGGGCTCGGCCTCCGCGAGGGTCAAGCGAGGGGGAGTGCGCGCTAGTACACAGGGGCGGAGCTTCGGGGTGACCGTCTTCGCGCGAGGCTTTTGGGGCTTACTTCCACGCGGGTTGAAGGGCGTGCCCGAAGGCTTGCGAAGGCTTTGCGTCCGGCACATTGCCTTTCATAGCGTCGGCGGCGGCGGTGTCGGCGGACTCGATAGGGCTAGCTAGAGGCTGAGGGATGGATAAGCGGTCACGATGGCGAGGGCGGAAATGTTTCATGTGGTCTTGGTATGGCGCAGCATGCGCGGGTGGCTGATATGCACCGCCTAACTAATTGCTTTGACTACAACCACGACTGCGGTCAACTTGACAGGCTGACAAACACTTCAAGTCAAGTCAACCCATCGGGTGACCATGGATATGCAGTTGCCGGTCAACATGTTTTAGAACACCAACAGATATTCCGCTCGCAGCGTTGACTCGCGGTCTCCGCGCGGACCTCGCGCGATTTTCCTATACATTCGTACATGACCTGGCAAGCAGCAAAGACTGCAATGTGCTACACTCGTACGCAAACACAGCGATATTGCTCGAAAGTGTAGTTGATAAATTGAATATCGGTGCGCGGCGGCCGCCGTCAATTTAATACACACCGCAATATCGTGTCAAGTTAGTTCAGTGACGAGTAGTGAGGAAATAAAACTGTTGTTTGTGTCATCCAATCATGCCCACCTCGGATGAACGCGGCGACGTCCCTGATACGCCGGCTACACCTGCGCTTTGCGAGGCTCCCGTCCCGGATTCTGAGCCGGACGAGTGCACGGTTCATGAGGTGGACGGCCACCCGGAGAATATTTTCATTTTGTCGCTTCATGAGGCGAATGACGACGACGATGCGTGTCAGTGCTCGTCCTACATTATGTGAGACTTGCGATGTATGCACATTTGTGGTGGTTTCTAACATTAACCACTGCATTAGCTCCGCCGATCTTGCTCTACACTCGGTTGCACAATGCGGCTACATGCTAGTGTTTGTTGCAGTATTGCCGCCATGTACGGGCGGGCTTGGCGCGGACGACTGAGCGTTTTCAATTGCCGAGGATGTAGCTATGCGCAACATTGCGGAGTGCAGTTGGAGACATGCATTTGAAAATGCCGGTTTTCCTTACCGTCTCCCGCCGTATAAGAGGCGGCGACAACTATGTTCTGGTTCATTCTCCCGTGTTACACCGGAGCTCTGATTATTTCCGTCCCGCCCACCCAGTAGCTATATTTTGAGTAGATTTTGTTTGATGATGATGTACTGTGGTACACTGAATGCGACTTTGTTTTGATTTGAACAAATGAGTAGTGGTACTGCGGTATTGTTACTGTGGTAATAACGCAGAATTTGATCATTGCTAAAGACTACCAACACCGACCAACACCACCAACCAACACCGACGCGACTTCCTCGCCCACCTCCGCCTCAAAGTGACGGGCGAAGCGGACGCGGGGGACAAGACGCTCGCCGAGAATGCACGCGCTCGCCTCATGCGGCCCCGCTACGCTAACAAATGTTCGCCGGCGGAGGCAGCTCTCCAAGAAGAGCTTCTCCACTGCCAAGCCGAGTACACCGTCACCGCCGCGGCGAAGGCCGCCGTGCAGCAGCGCCTCAGCGGCGGCCCGGCCGAGGACGAGCCCACCCGCCAGCCCCGCCGCCGCCAACCACGCCGCCTTGTAATCGCCCCCGAGCCGCAAAATCCCAAGAACCCCAAGCCCTGACCCGGCCGGCACCGGCCGGCCAAGACCAACGAATGACGGTGCGGCCTGCTGTCCCGCCGGTTTGCCGCCATGCGCGCATGTCCGAGTTCCTGCGCCACAGAGTGCGGAAGCAGTGGCGCGAATGGCGGCGAATGAAGGCGAGCGGGCGCATGTTGCAGTGGATCCGGGAGGGCGTGCCGGTGCCGTTCAAAGCCATACCGCCTCCACGCTACCAACCTAGTCGTTCGCTAATACAGGACGCCACGGACGCGCAACTACGGTGGTGGAGCGAGGAAATTTCAAGACTAGTCCGAGTTTGAGCCCTAGAACCGGAGGTAACGAGTCACTACATCCGCCCGGGAGTTTTTATAGTTCCACAGCCGGGCAGCAACACGTGGCGGCTTGTAATCGACATGTGCCATCTCAACCTCTAATTCGCAGTCCACATCATAAGTTTCGAGACGCTCCAGCGGCTGAATTACTTGGCGAGCCGGGGCAATTGGACCTTCTCCTTAGACCTCCAAGACGGCTTCTAAGCCATGGGTCTGCGAGAAGACGTCCGAGACTACTTCATGATCATTGTTCGCAGAGCCTTGTGGCGCTTCGCGGCGCTGCCAATGGCTGGTCGCTCAGCCCTTCCTATTTCTGCACTCTAGTCGGCGTGATGGTGCGCCAACTCCGCCAACCTGACTTCGCGACCTACGCGCGGTCGTGTTGGCCCTCGCTTCAACGT
The DNA here is from genome assembly GCA_006384855.1 of Tetraselmis striata. NCBI lineage: Eukaryota > Viridiplantae > Chlorophyta > Chlorodendrophyceae > Chlorodendrales > Chlorodendraceae > Tetraselmis > Tetraselmis striata. The sequence goes on from VCJN01002001.1 coordinate 10,901, forward strand.
TTGCGTCGGCGCAAGGCGCGGGGCGTTTGCCTACTGCCGTTCGTCAACGACTTCCTTTCTGTCGCCCCGTCTCGGGAGATTGTGGCGTTACGGCTACGCGCGATGGTGGACCAACTGTGGGGTCGTCTGGGCCTAGCCCGCCACTCCACCAAAGCCCAGCTCGAGACTACCTAGCGCCTCCAGCACCTAGGGCCCGGTATCGACCTCACCGAGATGCGTTTCTCCGCCCCGCCCGAGAAGCTCCAGCGGCTGGCGGCCCTCGCCCGCGACCCGCTCTGCCGCGCTGCACGCCGCCGCCGCCGCCGCGTGCCTCGCGTCTGCTTGCGGCGCTGGCGGGGAAGGGACAGTTTCTCTACCTGGCCATCCCGCCGGCGCGCTTCTACCTCCGCGAGGCCCACAGCGTCATGGCGTCGTGCCGGTCGTGGAGCGGAGATGTCAAACTGACGCGGCAGCTAATCCGCGACTTGGAGTGGTGGTGCGATGTGCCCAACATGCACAATGGCGCCCCGATTGTGCGGCCGGTTGAATCGTGCTACATGCACACCGGCTCCAGCCAATACGGTAGGGGACGGTATTGAACGAGCGAGCGGACGCGCGCAGTTTATGGTACGAGGAGGACCGGGCGCAACGTTAACACATCACGTACAAGGAATTGAAAGCGGTAAGTCTCTCTATCTAGGCCTTCCTCCCTCACATGGTTCGGCGCAATTTATTGCTTCACGAGGACAACGAAGCGGTATAACCCACGTGCTCTCCAACCTTACGTCCCGTTCCCCAATACTTATGGCAGAGTTGCGACGAAAACTGTGGTTCTTACTAGATTTACACGACATTTGGATACGCGTACGGTATATCCGCTCGGCGGCGAACGCGTAGTGGGCGGACAGACTATCACGCATGGTGGACAGATTGGATTGGGCGGTCCATTTTCGTATTTTCGGTACGTCAACTGCGTATGGGGCCCCCACACGGTGGATCGGTTCGCCACCATGGAGAACGCCCAAGTACCCCGGTACAATAATCGATGGTGGGATCCTCGTCCGGAGGCGGCGGTGGACTCCCTATCCCTACCGGATGAAACGTGGCGCCGTAAATTGGTGCAACCCCCCTTTGGCGTTATGGACAACCTCGTCCTCAAGCTGCGACAATCGGGTGCTTAGCTACGGTGGTCGCACAGGCGTGGTACGACCGGCCATGGATGCCGCGACTGCACGATCTGGCTACCGAGGTGATGCACTAACCCCCCCCCCCCCCCCCCACGCCCCCCTCCCGCGACTTGTTGTTTCCCGGGCGGCTGGGCGCGCACGCCGGCGTCGGGCCACCGCGTTGGAGCGTATAGCTCCTCCGTGTCCCGTTCTGTCCTTTTTCTACCGACCCCGTCGTACCGGACTCGCGAAATTGAATTCCCGTATTTCTGTGGTGAGATTTCTGGCCGTGCCGGCGCATTCCACCGCCCCGCGCACGCGCCGGCGCGCGCCGCCACGGTACGCCCTGCGCGCGGTCGCGGCGGTACCCTGGGCGGCTTGCGTACGCGCGGCCGCGCTCAGCCTGGTGGGCGCGGACGACATGGGTAGACGCGCGGCGGACTTCCTATCCGCCACGCTAAAGCCGTGGTCGGTCGCATCTTACGCGTCGGAGCTCAACCTCTTCATGGATTTCTGTGCGCAAGAAGGTGTCTCCCCGCTTCATGCGGACACGCCGCTCGTTGTCCGCTACATCGCGTGGGTTGTTGACCGCGGACGCGGTCAGCAATTACATATTCCTAGGGCTATGTAATGAAAAACTGGGCGCGGAATACGGAGATGCCGCGAAGTCAGAGACATCAGAAGTGAGGGGCAGCCCAAGGCTGCGACGGAAGGAGGCGGGGACGCGCGGACAGGGAAGAGGATGGCCGGTAGCCTGAGTTGAAATACACATATGTGTCACTACTATGGTTAGAGGTGGCGGGCCCTTAGAACGACACGGTCGGGGCGGCGGAGAGCAGCGGATTAGAAGTTGTAATTCAATTTCAATTTCAATTTCGGACGCAACAAGTCCGAGAGTGTTGGAGGGTCCCCTTCGCTCATCCCTTTTGTCGTGTCGCTGCTCGCACCCAGCTCATCCCACCCTACAAGTTAGGTGTCGGGTAGCTTACAATCAAGTCACACACTCCTTTGGCAAACCGAGACTCGCATTGTATGTAATGATGCATATTGCTTTGACAAAATGCGCCAAGCATTGAGCCTTTTCATTGGAGTAGTGTTTCATGGACGACTGCTGGCACGGAGATGAGATACATGATTACATAGAGGGAGCGGTAAGCCGAGAACTGGAACAATTATGCTTGATTAGGATTCAAGCAAAGGATGGACCGACGACCCCTTGCCGGGGGGGGGGGGGGGGGGGTGACCGAGTCGATCACGAGGCAAAATGGCCCGCGCGAGAGGTGAGGCGGCCATTGGTGGAACAGCCACTACCTCAACACTCACCCCATTATCTGCTCATTAAAAAGTCAAAAAGATTACATGAGTAGTAGTACCTGGGCAGGAACCCTACCCGGAAGTATGGCGAGCAGACAGCGATTGCGGCGGAGCGGGCCGTGGAGGGGCGCCCCCCGCCGCCGGCGAAGAGTCCCTAGAGGAGGGGCAGATCCGCCCACTGCCCCCGTGTGGGCCCAAGGCAGCATGGACATCAGACGGGGTCGGGCAGAACCGTTGGGACATGCTCCCTGATTCTGGCGTCGCTCGCTCAGCAGGGGGGCGCACCACGCCCAGCGGCGGCGGCACACCGCCCCAAGGGTGCGGGACCCCACCCCGCGGGGGCGGAGGCCCACACCGCGGGAGCGGCACCCGTCCTGGAAGCGGCGAGAAGCCCGGAAGGGGCTCCATCGGAGGAAGGAGATGTATCCTGCATGATGGCTTACGAACGGGGCGCGGCCGCGGGCCGCTGGAGATAATGATATTACGGCAAGCATTGGCGCGGTCCGCGCGCCGCCGCCGGGCCACTCTGATCGCCCGCCGTACAAGTATGCGGTACAACCGGCGAGTACCGGCGTAGGAGAGCAGTGCCCGGATGACCAGCACAACAAGCCTAATTCAGTAAGGATATTGTACGCGGTACTCGTACAATCGGTATTAAGAGCGCCGGCCAGTAAAATCGGAGATCGTCTCATCGTCCGTACCCGTACAATCAGCGAGGCGGATTATGGGCCTGTGGGACACAAGAACCGGCGCTGCGCTCAGTCGGGCGCATGCGGTACCCGTACGACCGGCGAAGTCCCGCCGTAAAGGTATGCCGTACAACCGGCGTACGGTAGCAGTACCCGCACGACCGGCATGATGAGCGTAATCCAATGTGCAGGTATACGCGGTACTCGTACAGCCGGGGTTAAGAGCGCCGGCCATTAAACTCGGAAATGCCCGGGCTTACCCGTACAATTAACGATGCGGCATACGGGCATGCGGGCCACAAAGAACTGGCGCGGCGCGCAGACGGGCGTATGCGGTACCCGTACGCCCGGCGAAGGGGTGGCTGCACCGGGGGCAGGGCGAACACCTTTGGCCGTAGTCCCGGGGTAGGGCGAAAGCGGGGGCAATAGGCACCGGCGGGCGACATACGGGGGCGGCGCTACCGGTGGCGCAGCCGCGGCAGGGCCGCCGCAGGGAACTGCCCGCGTCCCAAGAGGCCGCACATGAGGCATGGGCGGTCCGGGGATAGGGAGACATCTCGAGCACGAGGCAGTGAGCCCGTTCCACGGGCCGCACAGAGCGGATCCCGGTGAGCGGCCCCGATGGGCGCCCGCCGCCTTAAAACAATAAAGGGGGCCGCCTCCGGACATGGCGGGATGCGAGGCCCAAGTTGCGTAGAGCGCGGAGGTCGCTCGCAAAGAACGCACCGGATCCGGCGAGAGGCGCCAAGGGGCGCCCGCCGCGGAGAAATAAGGGGAGTCCCGCCGCCGGGTTCGGCTGTGTGCGGTGCCCGACTTGCATGGAGCGCGGAGGTCGCTCGCGGAAACGCAAAAGAGCCGGCGAGAGGCGCCCGCCGTTAGAAGAAAGAGATCGCCGACTAGCTTGGTAGGGCGTAGACTGGAGGATGCGGGGGAGGGAGAGCCGCGGCACGCAGCCGCGCACGGCGTCCGGCGGGCGGCGGCTAGGGGCGCGGCTGCTAGTCATAACACCCGGATGATACACGGCACGGGGATCGCCAAGCGTAAGAGCCACTAGCATGCCGAGACACGCGGGGTAGTCATGAGACCGCTCACCCCGACCGGCGGGCCGTTGACGGCAATCCGCGCGCAGGTGGGATATTGGGCAAGGCCATGGCGGCCAACGAGTTGGGCCCTACGTACGCGAACGCGTTCAACCGTTTGTACGCGCACGCTCTGCAGGAGCAACTGCCCTTCAGGCGCGGGGTCCTATATCCGGGCCCCTTAAACGTCGATCAGGCAGGTCGGGTCCGCCCCATCGCGCTGTAGACTAGCCGGGGGCTCCATAACCGTGAGCTACGCGGTGACGACCTGCCGGTCCGCAGACCGGAGAGAGAAGCCTCCGGACAGACGATGGATCGCCGTTCGCGAGACAGAGATTTCAGCGGGTTGGAGTGAAGGGGCCAGCGGCAAGACGGGCGGAAACCGCTCGGTCGCCATTCCGGGTTGTCCGAAAGTAGGGGGACTCGTGGCAAGTTTTAGCAGCGGCGCAGGCGGGTCACGGTCAAGAAGTTTGTGTTGGGCGACCTGCCCGACCTATTGGCGAGATGTAAGCTTTAGGCGAGATATTTTAGCATAGGCAAGGAAAAGTTTTGCAGCAAAGGAAATTGTTACAGTATGCCAAGGCATACACGGCTTTGCGGATTGCACCACTATCCGTTTGGCAATCGGTTTGCATGTAGGCATTTAGGTTTATGTATACAACCTAGGCTTGCTGTCATCAGGGGGTTATGGGGTTGTCATGGCTGGTGAGAGCATGGCATGTGGCGAGCATGTGGCAAGCGTGTGGCAAGCATGTGGCGAGCATGTGACAGGCATGTGGCGAGCATATGTGTGGGGGCGGATGAGCAGCTTGGTTGCGTGTTCTTGTGTTGGTGTAAGGGAGTGAGTGTTATTAGTATGACGGTATAGGTGTGTGGGTATAGGTATGCAGGCAGGGTTATGATGTAACCCTAACATTCCATCCCGGCCCCAAAAAGTAGCCCTATGGGATACATAAAGAAAAGCGGGCGGGGTATTTGGCAGACATGACATGATAATCAGGTTGCGTAAGTATAAGGCGGAGGGAAGGTGGCCATAGACATGCAACATATCGACATTTTTGAGGTTTGTGTAGGCTTTCCAATCGTCGTAGCCGGACCAATGCACAAGAAAAACTAAGGCAGGGCCGCAGGCATGGTGTGGCGAGTGTTGGTCAATGCGGTGGTCGCGAATGGCATCGACAACATACTCGTCTTGCGGGGGCTCAATGCGGCCAAGTATGTTATCGGCGGCAGTGTTCGGGGATTCACAGCGGAGAAGGCGGAGATGTGGAACACGGGGTGGCATGCCATGCTGGGGGGCACGCGAAGTTGGTAGGCCTGCGAGGGGATTTTGCGGAAGACCGGATACGGGCCGATGTAACGTTGGCGGAATTTGCGAGCTGGTTGCTTGCGAAGCAGGAGGTGTTGTGTGGAAAGCCACACTTTGTCGACCTTGGTGAATTCGTCGGGACGAGTTCTACGGTTGGCATATGCTATTTGGTATGCGTCGGCGAGTTTTAGTTCTTATGTGATTACGGCATGGGTATGTTGTATCCGTGGAACGATATCAATGTGATCCGCGGGGTCGACCGGTTGAAAGAAGAGGTTCGCGGGTGTAAGCGGGTTCATGCCGCGGGCCTCGAACGGGGTGCGTTTAGTTGCGGAGTGATAGGCGTTGTTACAACTGAATTCGGCGAGAGAAAAATTATTGAGGCATTCAGTGTGGTTTTGGTGCAAGAAAGAGCGGAGGATTTGTTCAAGGGTGCGGTGCGAACGTTCGGTTTGTCCCTCTGTTTGGGGGTGGTATGAGGAACTGATATTTAATTTCGTACGTAATAAAGATCGAAACAGATGTTGCCAGAAGGTCGAGGTGAAGCGGGGGTCGCGGTCAGATATTATGGTGCGGCAAAGGCCGTAGTGGCGAAAAATGTTATCGATAAACAAGCGGGCGAGTTGGGGGCCGTCTATGTGAATACTGCATGGAATGAAGTCGGCTTGTTTAGTAAAGGTGTAGACAAATGTGGAGATAGTGTCGAAGCCATTTTGCGCGGGGAGGCCGGTGATAAAGTCCATGGAAATAACTTCCCAGGGTCGTGTGCCTTTAGGTAGAGGCGACAAAGAGCCTATGGGGCGTTGGGTGGAATTTTTTATGCGTTGGCAGGTCGGGCAAGTGCGGCAATAAGTTTTAATGGTTTTGCGCGTGTGGAGCCACCAGAATGTTTAGAGATGTTGGCGAGCGTGCGTTCTGCATCGGGGTGACCAGCCGCGTCGTGGAGTTCTTGGATAATTAAGTTAAGTAGGGTTTTATCCGACGCTGGCAAGCAGACCTTATTAGCAATTCAATACAAATTGTCGTTGGCATCTAATGTTACGCCAATGGAAATGCGATTGCCATGATAATTTGCGTCACTTGTGTAGCCGTGGCGGATGCGAACTAGTAATTCAGGATTAATTTGTAGGTGGCACATGGTTGAGAGGAAATCATGAATGTCCTCCAGATCTTTATCAAGAAGGTGGGTGTCGTGTTCGGTTAAGGCATGGTGTAAGTCTGGACGTGGGACATGGCATCGGCTTCATTTTGGGATCCTTTGCGACATAAGATTTGTAGGACGGGTTTACCGGTGCGGGGTTGATTAGCAACGTATGGGGAAATAACAGTAAGCAAGAGGGAGTGACAACGGCCTAGCGCGGGTTGATCGGGTAAGTGGCGGAGTGTTGCGTGGTCGGTGATGACAGTTATGCGGCAGCTGCCTTCGATATAGCAGCGCCAGTCGTTTAATGCGCAGACTACACCTAAAAGTTCTTGATCATAGGTGGGGTATCGAGTATGGGCAGGTTGTAAAACTTTAGCATAGTAAGCGCATGGTCTGAGGTGGCCGGCGGAGTCCTTTTGCAGTACGACTGCGCCCATGGCACATTTTGAAGCATCTGTTGAGACTACAAACTCGACGTCTGGGCCTGTTGTAGGAGTCGTTAAGACCGGGGCTGAAGATAGTGAGTGTTTAAGAGCATTAAAGGCGACATGCTCGCGTTCCCCCCAAGCGAATTTTTATTGTCTTGCGGCAAATATCATCCAGCGAAGCGTCGACTTTTCGGCGGTGAGCTTTATTGCCGTACGGGTACCCGTATAGTGCAGCGGATCGGGCCTATAGGTGCATGACTAAAGCGCTTATCTACTGTAATATACTACAAAGTACTATAGTCCACCCACCCGCCCACCCACCCGCCCACGGTCCTTAGATACACATCCGTCCGATTACGATCTCACGGTTGGGAGGCTATGAGTACTGGTACTCGCTACTCGCTGCTGGTAATGGAAAAAAAAACTCTGGTACTTCAAAGCGCTGTCAATGCGAACGCTCGCAACTGGTACTGGTACTCGCTACTCGCTGCTGGTATTGCTGGTACTGGTACTGGTACTCTCTACTCAGTGTTGGCAATGGAAATAAACTCTGGTACTTCAAACCGCTGGCAATGCAAACGCTCGCTGCTGGTTGCGACTACATCAAAGCGCTGGCAATGCAATTCATGGAACTGTAGGCCAGTGATAAAGAACCCGTTCTTTTAGAATTTTCTAAAAAATCGACGCATCGCTGATTCATCTGTCAAGTTACTTCATAGAGAGGGGCCGGCATGTGGGAATACTTGTGGACATATTTGCGATAAAAATTGCAGAATCCACGGAACTGTTGTATTTGTTGTACGGTCTTAGGCGGGGCCCATCGCGAACTGCAGCAATTTTATTTTCGGAAGGGCGTGTGCCATGTTGGCTAACCATATGACCTAAATAGTCCAGCTAATTTTTGGCGAAGAAGCATTTGGGCGATCGCAGCCGTATGTCGTTATCGGCGAGGAGGCTGAGTGTGGCATCAAGGCGTATTAAATGGTCATCGAGTGACTTGATAAAGACTAGTACATCATCAAGATAAACAAGGATAGATGTGTATTGTGCGGTTGAAGGACGTTATTCATCCACCGTTGGAACGCCGAGGGGGCAGTAGACAGGCCGAATGGCATAATTAGAAATTCGAACTGGCCGAACTGAGTTTGAACGATGTTTTCTGAACGTCGGAGTCTTTGATACGGAGTTGGTGATATCCTAGGGCAAGGTCAAGAGCTGAGTAAACTGCAGTGCCGGAGAGCATACCTAGTAGCATGCCAGCGTGTGGAATTGGGGGAATTCTATTCGGCGCGTGTATATATTTATTTAGTTGGCGATAATCAATGTACATGCGCAGGCCACCATTGCCCTTTCGGGCAAATAGGACGGATGCAACGTAAGGTGAGAACGACTCTCTAATAAAGCCTTTGTCTAGAAAGTCATTTCAGTGCTTTTTAGCTCATCCAATTCGGCAGGGGATAGGCAATATATTTTGCCGGGTGGTACATGGGCATCGGGGAGTAGCGGTATTTCGAAATCAAAGTCCGGGCGGGGTCGCGGGAGGCAGTCCAATCTTTGGCAAATACTTTTGTGTTTAAGTAGGAGGAAACGCATTTGTTGGATATATTCGGCAGACTGGTCGGTAGTCATACTGGCTATATCATTACCTACGGAAAGGGCAGTAGTGTGTTCCGTGGCGTCGTACTCGCGCAGCACGGCACAAAAGAACACGGTGTCGGGATCTTTTTAAGTATCTCACGAGCCATAGTGTTGGCGTGCACTACGTCGACGTTACTTGAGTGAGGTTCAATAGGGCATGTCACGGTGTGTCCGTTGGTGAACGTGAGCAAACCGGTGGTCCAATTAATGTTTGAGTTATGGTTTTTGAGAAAGGAAAGGCCGAGGACGGCGTCGAAGTTATTATGTAAGGAGGTTATAATAAAATCAACGTTTGCTTGATATCCATTTATGTTGAGTTGTAATGTGCAGGTCTGTGTTGCCAGTATCATACGGCCGTCTGCCATAATAATACATGTTTGATTATGTAGCGGTGCGGTATTCAGTTTGCGCAGGCGGACGAAGGCCTCGTCAATAAAACACAATGTAGCGCCGGAATCTAGGAGCATAGTGAGCGGGGGTAAATATGGGTGTTCGGGTAGATTGGGTTTTAGCAGTAGTAAGTCGTGATCGGCCATTGATGTTATGAAAGATTTATCAGTTAAAAATTGATGTTATGAAAACCCACGGGGATGGTGGGTTTTCTTAAAGGTCTTATTGGGTATGTATGCCTTACCTTTAGACTCTAGCTCAAGGGCCTTGATGTGTTCCAAGCGCATACTGTCGTAGTGCGCCGTGGCCGCCTGCTCGTCGACAGTGTTGTCGGCGAGGTAAACATCCACGATCCAGTTGGTTGGTGGCATACCGAGTCAATGTACCAACGGTCGTCAGTGGCAGTTGTGGCAGTGTGGAACAGATAAGTGCCGGCGGGGTATGAGTGGATGAGGCGGTATTTAGACAAAATGGGACGCCAGGATTTTCCGATGTCGCTATTCCAACGGGGTAAAACAATAATAGCCCGGGTGTCATAAGGGGACTTCTGACGGTGAGCTTCAAAAAGTTCGAGTATAGGCGAGGCAGATTTATCATACAGGGGGAGGGGGGGATAAACACGGTATGGCCGACAGCCGATGTAGCAGTAAACGGATTGTCGCGCGAACAAAAAGTTGGGCAGACCGCGTCAAATGCCGAAGCGCAAGCGTCAAGGGTAACTGGTCCGTAACTGAAACTACGGTGGGCAAACTCATCACGGTCAAAGGCTGTGGAGTCGGGTGGGCAGGCAGGTGGCCGAGCATGTTTGGTTTTAGTGGCAGTGTGAGGGCGGCGCCGGGAATACTGCCGGACAACAGCGCGTTTTTCGATCGCGGACACTTATTTAGCAGTGGCCGTGTCGGCTGGGATGGCAACGTCGGCAGTAGCAAGCAGGAACCGGCACAGCTCGCGCGAAGACAACGAGTGTGTCGACTCAACCGGCAACGGGCCTGAAGAGGGGGCCCCGTCAAGCGCAGACACCGGCACGCATGGCTCGGCCGCACTCTCATGAGTTATCTCGTTCACTGGGGGCAAGCCAACATGCATAGTCTCCGGGATGGGGGACAGACCCGGCAAGTAAGAAAGATTATCGATTGATTTACATTTCGACATCGAATCTAGTCTGGCCCCAAACCGTCATTGACCGGCAGGGCGGTTCAAGTTCTGCTTAGTGATACCTTTAGCTGTCTTGTTGGCAGCCACTGTCTGGCGCCAAGCATGCTTGTCAGCCTCGCTCGTCGACGAGCATTTCATGATGGAGTGGCCCATTCGGCCACAGCCATCACATTTGCCGTCATAGCGGTCATAGCCAGAAGGCGGGGGGTTGGCGGGTGTGGGAGCGGGATGGGGGGGAGGGGGTGGATGGGCATGCGGGGGGAAACCGGCCAGCACCCGGGCGGATGTAACGGTGCGGGGGGGCATCGGCAGCATATTTGCGCTTGCCGTTGGCGGCAGCGGCGAACTCGAGATCGATGGCCTCAAGGTGGCGGCAGATGGTGGAGTAGGAGTTGATCGGCTCGTCGGCGCGACGGCTCGCAGCCTCGAGGGCGACTTGAGCTGAGTGAGGTGGGCATGCTTGGATGACGCCAACGACGGTGAATTCGTCGTACCGACGATGTACTGGGAGCAGGTCGAAGGTGCGCCGCAAGTGTTGGGCGAGCTTGATGGCGGTGCCCGGCAGGTGGGGCTGGTTTGGGGCGATGCGGAGGGCAGTGGCGTAACGCATGATGACGCCATGCAGGTTGGAGTTGAAGTGGAAGCATGCCACGAGCTTGGGTTGGAAGTCGTCGATGGCCGCGAAGATGGTGGAGACGCTCACGCCGGGCGCGACTTCGCGGGGTAGGGGGGTTGTCGGCAGTGAGGGCGCGATAGGCCTTGCCAGCGTCCGACTTTGGAGGGAACTGGTGGAGTATCCACGCCTCAAGAGCAGGGGTCCAATAGATGCCGGCGATGAGCTCACGGAGTTCTGTAAAGAAACGATGAGTTGGCGGACTTCACGGCGGTCGCCGAGGATGCGGGAGGCGTTGATGATGTCTCGAGTCGGGACGCAGGTTTTAGTTTTGGCGAGCTCCACTTGGATGGCGCGGGCAACGTGGGTGTCGATTTCCTTGGCCTCGAAGCCAGCGGCAGCAGGAGTCGGCGGCGTGGTCGGCCATAGTAGCGGCGGCGCCGGCGCGGTAGGTGACGGGCATACGCAGTGGAAGCGCAGCGGGGCATCTTAACCAGAGCTCAATGAAACCAATGTAAGCTTCAGGCGAGGGACGTTAGCATAGGCAAGGAAAAAGTTTGCAGCAAAGGAAATTGTTACAGTATTCCAAGGCATATGCGGCTTTGTACCACTATCCGTTTGGCAGTCGGTTTGCGTGTAGGCATTTACGTTAATGTATGCAATCTAGGCTTGTTGTCATCAGGGGGTCATCGGGTTGTCATGGCTGGTGAGAGCATGGCATGTGGCGAGCAAGTGGCAAGCGTGTGGCAAGCATGTGGCGAGCATGTGACATGCATGTGGCGAGCATATGTGTGTGGGCAGATGAGCTGCTTGATTGCGTGTTCTTGTGTTAGTGTAATGGGAGTAAGTGTTATTAGTTTGACGGTATAGGTGTGTGGGTATAGGTATGCAGGCATAGGTTATAGGTAGTAACCCTAACACGAGATGCCCGGGCGCGGCGGCCGCGCGCTACCGGTCGGATCCTCGGCTCCACAAGAATCCGGGGGCCGTAGATGTGTTCGTGGAAGGGCAGCTGCTTTCTACAAACGTCGCGCGTGCGGTGTGGGACGCGCGCAGCGAGGTGTGGATACCCGAGAACTCAATAATTGCCGACGAGGAGACTATATCCAATCATGACGGTGCGGGCTAATCCGGCGGGCACCGCACGGAATCTGCTCCACCGCATTGCGGAGGGCATGGCGTCTTCCGGCCCGCAGATGCACTAGCGCACCAGCCATGTAGTCCGCGAGTACATCTCATGGGCTAGGAGCGTGTTGAAGGACTCGATTGCCGAAAAAAAGCGGTTGTGAGCTGGTAAGAGGCCGCCGCAGTGCTCCGCGAAGGTTTTAGAGCAGTCGAGCGCGCCATAGCGGCTGAGGTAAAGCTTCTCCCTAAGCCTAAGGTGGCGGGGCTGGCGGGCATGCTGCTGAGAGAACTGAGGGAGTGCGCGGGCCTCAAGGGCGGTACGCCCCGCTCAAGCGAGGCCAAGCCCAAGGCGCTTGCACCGCCAGGGGGGGTGGTGGCCACGGCCGGCGCACGGCCGCCAGTGAGTTTCCTCCGGGGACCAATGAGGACCAACGTAGCGCGGTGGACGGCCTCATGCATGCCATTGCGGAGCAAAGGGATTAGTTTATGTTTTGGCGGATCGTTGGGGCTACCTGGACAACGCGGATTGTTGTCTTAAGGACGCCTGTCATTTTCTACACACCCAGACAATAGACACCCTAAAAGCGGCGGGGGCTAGTGATGCCCATATAAAGAGAGCGCGGGACATCTCGCTATAGAAGCGCGCGCAAGCGCGTGAAGCGCTGAGCTGCGGCGCACTGTGTTATACCATGTTCGCCCACATGCCGAGGACGCGTTTCTCGCAAGGTCCGGGAATACGGTGACCTAGTCGCCACGGGCTTCATGACCGCGGGCCATTCGTGGGGCCAAGCGCTCAAGATGGCCGCCGGTAGCACTACCAAACAGGAGGCCATCCTGGAGTTTGTCAGGTGGGGAGACAAAGTCAAGAGACATATCTGCGAGCGGTGCCGCTTGGAGGCGTATTTGGACGAGTTGGTGCTCGCCTCCAAGTAATGGGCCACCAATGGAGAGCTTTCGTGCGTTATGCCGCGCAACATGGCGTTGAGTTGGGCGACGTTGTAACCGCCACGGCGGACGCCCCAGACGTGGAAGTCGCGCATTACCTCCCTCTGCCGGAGCTAGATGAGGACGCGAGTTCGGAGGCGCTAGTGGCGTGGGCCCATGACGCCATGTCCCTGATCGAGGGGCGTGGGTGGTAACGGGGAGGTATGCCTCTCGTGGCGCAGCGGTGTGAGAGGCTGTTGCGGGAGGAGCGTTCTTAAAATTGGCAGTCCTTTGCCGCCATGCTGCAAGCAACGCGACTAAGAGGGCGCGCCACGAGCCGGTGCCGACGCTGCAGCGCTGGGGCCGTTTCACCCTTCGTAAGCACCCCGCAGAGGGTCCGCGTGTGCTGGGCATATGCGACGGCATGGGGTCGGAGCTGCTGGCACTCCTCCAAGCGGGGTTACCAATGGCAAATTGAAATTGAAATTGACTTCTAGCGTGATGACTTGCCGCTCTCCACTGCCCAAGCCGAGTTGCTTTTATGATTTGCTTGATCCAACCGTTGTGGGAACCCTAGGGATTACGAATGCAGCTTCCGGCCTTCCTCCTTATCGCCCGCGCCCCCCCCTCCTTCCATCATGCCGCTTGATATTGGTCCCCCCTGCCGTAGCGGGGGTGTCGTGTATGGTGATCTGCGGAAGCGTGTATGTTAACGGTGGGTGTGCGTGTGCGGTTTGTGGGAGGTACTGGGGTTCGACATGGCAGGTTTGAGGGACTGCCGGGATATGCAGAGGAGTGTATGTAGCCATTCGATTGGGTGTCTGTGAAGTTTCCTACAAAGGCGGACTGCAGCGGCGCTGGGGGGTGGAGGGGGTTTGTCCGGGGGTTTCTTCTTGGGGCGGAGGACCGTGAGGCTATGGATGGCTTCTAGTGTGAGTTTGTGCATCATGGTGCCGCTGCGGCTGAGGGTGACGGGGATGATTTCAATTGGACACTGCCAGTCTTTTTGATGTACTAGGGCGTTCACCATATGTTGGTACTTTTCGGGGATGAGAGCGTGTACGGTGGCATGATTGAGATCACTGCATTTATTGAATTCGATGATATGTATTTTTTGGACGGCTCCGGGATCGCTGCTGGGATATATGGTTTCGGTGGCCGGGTCCTAGTCGAATCCGACGACGCGTATTGCGTCCGGCTTGCAATGTTTAGGGCGGAGAGGGGGGGGGGGGGTAGCATGGTCGTGGGGAGCATGGTGGGTGCTCGGGCGGCGCTAGGATCTTCGGTTTCCCCTTCTTGGGTGTCCGCTAGGCGGCGGTTGGGGATGTTGATGCACGAGACTATATGTTTGATTCTGTCGGATGGGTCGGAGATCAGAGTGTCTCCGTTGGGGGAGGAAAAGTCGGCCACATGCTTGTTGCCCGCGTCTGTGGATAGTACGTGCCAGCGACCGCCGTTCAAGATTTCCAGCTCGTGTAGGAGGAGTTTAAGCGTGTTGTTGTTTCGGTCATCTGTCTTAAGGCCGGCCATGGAGGGGCAGTTGCCTCCCATATGGCCGTTGCTGAGGTGTTGGCCGCATTTCCCGCATGTGAAGGGCGGTTGGCCTTTGCGTCTCATTCAGCTTACTTGTGTTCTCCACATTAATTTCAGCCTGTGGATTCGTTTTAAGGTGGTGATGTCCGAGGGGGTTACGAGGTCCGGCATTGCACTTGTGACCAATGTTTGGTCTATGAGGTGGGAGTGTCGGGTTTCGTCGGAGGCGTCCCAGCCTATTGTAGCGTTGGCGTGTTTTTGGAGGGCGGTTTTCAGGTTTTGGGGGGTGTGAGTAATGGTCGCTCGGCGCCTTAGCATGGAGTCAACCACACGTCATCGGCCGATTCGGGAGTTGCGCCTACGGTACTGATAGTGTCAGGTGGGATTGTGCCGTTGGCTACTTCGCCGCGGTGGTGTCGGCTTTCTCGCTGCCTCCACCCCAATATGAACTTTGACTTTATGGAGGATGGTTCGGAGTTCCAAATCCGCTCGGTGTCGGAGTTGGCAAACTATATGTTCGAGTAGTATTTTGTGAGCGTGGCGTCGCAGGGTGATTGGGCGGTAAATCATGCGTTCTATTAGGTGAAGAGAGACTGCGCTCTCTAGGAGGAGGTGCTTCGGAAAGTCAGACTCCAGTGCCACCGAAATGGCGGCTAGTTGCCCAGTTCGGCTACGTGATGATGATGGTGCGGCGATTTTTTTCTGCGTCCACTCTCACTACGATGGGTTTATTGCCCGGCGTGTAGACCCCGGCGCCGAGGCCCACCACTCCGCCGCGGTCGATACGGGAGCCTTTGGTGTATGTTAAGCGTTTCGGGTCGTGCCGTTGTTCCAAGGGTTGTATGGACGGGATTGATGTTGACAGCGGGCGGAGCTCCGGTGCGGCGGGTGGTACCTGCTGCCAGTCGTGGGGCGGTATGGGAAGACGGGGCATGTTCCTGCGGCTCTGGCTGCGTCCGAGCCTATTGGCCGGTGGGTGGTGTTGAGGTGGAAGTGCGGAGTGCGGCCGAGGTATGTACAAGGCCACGAGGGCAGCCGTCATCGTGGCTGAAACTTCTATTGCTTTGACGTTCACGAGGTAGGGGTCGGACGCCACCAAGTGCACTCCCACCGGTCATTTGGTGCCGCGGTCCATGGTCGGGGCTATCTAGGTGTGTTGGTTTGGGGACCGGAGTTTGCTGAGGTCCGCGGGGAGCTCGCACAGTTTCCGCATGTAGGGGTGGTTAAGGAGACGAGCTTTTTTGTAGGATGCGTCTGTCCACTCGGGGAGGATGAGCACTGTGGCGGTAGCCTCGTGTCTCTGAGCGTGCATGCTACGGAGAGCGTGTTGCACCGAATGCATCATTCATTTGTCATCGTATTCCGGGTTGGCGAGGGACATTTCACCCCACATGTATAGGTCGTTGGGGATTTAGCGCCGAAAGCTGCATCTTGGGGGTACATGCTATGATACTGGGAGGTGTAGATCGATTTGTTGAGGGGGTCGCTGGCGTGCGTGGAGCACAGTCATGATTGCTAGTGTAAAGCGGTCATCCGTGGCCCATCTATTCCTCCGGATTGTGTGTTTGGAATTGTCGTCGGCATTCGTAAGGGTGCCCACTCATCTTAGAAGCGCATAAGCATCCTCTTCAAACGTCTTATTCGTTCGGTCCGCTCTGAAGAGAAAGTGGAGGTGTTCGACCCTTCGGCGGTCGTGGGTATGGGAGGTTGTGCCGTCCAACTTGTGGAGCACTAGTTGGAGCACTAGTTGTGGAGCACTAGTTGGTGTGTGTCCCGGACGCTGAAGTAGAATCCCCCTGCGGGCGGGGAGTCCATGTTTGGGCTGACAGTGGCGAGTTTGATTTCCACTTGGTGTTTTGGGGGGGGGGGGGGGGGGGGGGGGGGGGGGGGGGGGAGGGGTTTCGAGTCTGGATCGAATGCGATGACTTGCATTGGGTGCGAGCGGTCCAAATTCCGTATCCACAATGGACTCGGCTAGTCGCCAGGCTGGTTCTCATTGGACCTCGAATAGGTGGGTGGTGTCGTCCTGGTTATTGTTAAGGGCGCATTTGGCAAACCCGGCATGCGTGGGGAGGACGCAAGCATGGTGGGCCACGTTATGGCACCCTGTGACATGGCTGTTCTAGACTATGCATGTTGCGGGGACGCGGCAGTAGGTACAGTGGCGTCGACTAGCGTTTTTTTACTTCTCGTGACGGACGGCGGTCTTGTGTGATGGGTGTGCACAAGGCCGGGATGATCTAGAAGCCCATGTTCTTATGGGCGTTGATTCTGCGAGGGTGTGGATTTCCGGGGCCCACTGGACGAAGTATAGGTTGACGCCATGTGGTAGTCCTCGGGCCGCAGGGGT
Source organism: Tetraselmis striata (assembly GCA_006384855.1). NCBI lineage: Eukaryota > Viridiplantae > Chlorophyta > Chlorodendrophyceae > Chlorodendrales > Chlorodendraceae > Tetraselmis > Tetraselmis striata. The sequence continues at coordinate 27,737 of VCJN01002001.1, forward strand.
GATGATGCGGGTCACATCGTTGACTGGTAGGGGAGTTGCATGGACTGTGAGGGTTGCGTGTGGAATTGGGCCGTGAGGAACCTAGCCGGGGCGCGCTAGGGGTGTAGGACCGGCGGAGCGAGTTGTGTGCGGTGCGCAGAACGATAGACATCCATGTGTTGTGTGTGGAGAGCTGACGCATGTCATGGGAGGGGTTGCACGGCGGGCGTACGGTATCTCTTGGTAGGGTGAGAAGTTGCGATAAAGTGTGTTATGCCATCGGAAGGGCGGGTAGGATGGCGGCTGGGGTGTGGTTAGGGGCGGCTCTGGTAATCTCTGCGACCGTTTTGAGGCAGAAAAGGGGGCGCTTTTCGTTGGTGGGTTGTTTGGGCGTCCCCCCAGGTATATGGGCCGACTGCCTAGAGCGGGGCCAGCCTGCGCATTATGGCTGGTTTTAGGTTTGGCTTTGTATTGCTTGTATGTGGCTGTTCTATTCGCGGGAGGTAGGTGTTCTGAGAGTTTGGTCAGTGTTGCTGCCTTTGCGGCATCGAGCCGGGAGTTGAAGGCCTCGCGGATGGAGGTGGCGAGATGTGTGTCTTCGGCGAAGGCGTACGAGCACCCCGTGATGTGGAGGTGCAGATCGCGGTGAATGTGCGTGAGTGTTCGCAGTGCCGGGTAGGAGTGGGAGAATGCTGTGCATTCCTCCGGCCACTTGGCGTATCTCGCTACCGTGTCTTTGATTTGGGCCTTGTACATGTCCCCCCTAAGGCCGGGTACGGTTAGTGTGTTCCTTGCGTGTTTTGCTGTCATTGAGGCGGCTTTGGCGCGGATGGAGGGGAAGCCGAGGCCAAGTTGGTTTGGGTGGCGCTGCAAGGCTTGTCGCGAAAGGGACTTCGTGGCGGACACAACGTTGTGGTAACCCGTACCGAGGGTGGCATCGAATTGGCGCAGTTGTTCCGTGGAGAAGAGGCCTAGTTGTAATGAGAAGATCTCCCCCTTCATGAGGGACTCGACTATACGGGTCTTCCTTGTCGAGGCGAGGCGCAGTGTGGAGATAGCCCGGACTAAGGGTCGGAGCTCACGGAGGGGAGCGGAGCGGTGTGCCGCAAATTGTAGTGTCATTGTGTTGGAGACCACTAGGATTTTGAACTGTTGGTTTGGGGGGAGCCGGTGTATGGGTTCGATATGGCCTAACACTCCGAGGAGGCGCAGGTGAGAAGTTGTTGGGAGAGGGCCGCCCGGTTCGCGGGGGAAAGGGGTTTGGGTCTGATCCATAGGGCTCCAGTGCCCTTGCATTTTGAAGCTTCTACCGACATCTTTGTGTATTCGCTGAATTCGGAAAGATTATTAAGTTGGAGTTTCATTGCCATTGTGGATGTGGTAATGCTTATGTCGTCCGCAAAGCCGCGTGGCCGGCGTAGGTTCGTCAATTGGGGTTGGTGTCCTCCCGCATGCAATGGAGAGGGTAGACCCGGCTACCGACCTAGAGCTATTGCATGAGGGGTTCCAGGAAGAAACTGAACAGTAAGGGGGGTAGAGATTATCCTTGTAGGGTGCCTCGCTCTGTTCACTTGGACCTTTGATGTTTCCCCCGATGGGGTGTGATATGAGGTGGTCGTTTTGGAATACATGTCCATGCACACAGCGATGTACTCCGTGGGGATACCCATGTTCGTCATGGTTTTCAAAATTATCTCTTGGTCGGTGGAGTCGAAGGCGCCTTTAAAGTCAGCATATATCGTGTACATGTCCTTGTGGTGTTTCTTTGCGTCAGCATATGCGGTCAGGATTGTGGTGAGATCATTGTGCAACTGCATACATGGGACGAAGCCATCGTTTGTGCCGCATCGAATGCCGTGTTCCCCGGCGTACGCAGCCCCAATATTGTGTAGGCAGGCTGTCCACAACTTCAGCACGGAGTTCATGAGGGCAATGGGTCGATATTTGCCGCATTTGGCCAGGGAGCCCCGTTTATATAGCAGACATGTGATGCTTGTGCACCAGGTTGAGAGGGTGTACAAGTGGGTAGCCATATGGATGGTGGAAAACGGTGATTCAAAATAAATGTTAGGTTGGTCAGTGGTTGCACGGTTGCAGTGTTAAGCAATGTTAGTATCAGAAACCTTGTTTTCAGGGGAGCAAAACGTCGGCTCTTAATACTAAGTGGCCATCTTGCCGGGCGTGAATAGTCATTAACCTTCACGGTTGGGTCAACATGATGATTACGGATATAACTTGGTACTGTATTAACAACATAGTGGGCGCTGTGGTTTATGGCTAAGTATTTAAAATAAATGTTCTATCATTCTTTGAAACAACATTGCCATTGCTATTTTTATGTATGATCAAAGCTACCATGCAACAAAACATGCATGATGATAAAGCAATGCAAGAGTAAGGTCTCCTAGACAAGCTCCGAAACCATCATGTTTGTCATGCAGCCCAAAACATGAAGTGAGGACATGAATGATATGCATGCTCCGAAACCAATTGTGGTGACACATTGTTACACATGTATTTATGACCGGCTCTGAATTGAAAGATGGGCGCGGCCGCCCAAGTGTCTAAACGCACACATGAGGCCGCTTGCGGTATCGGCTTAGTCACTCAACGGATCATCGTCACCATCACTGGAAGTATCATCGCCCTCCTCCGAATCCGCCTCCTCGGAGGAGTCATCCCCCTGCTCCTCCCCCTCCTCTTCGTCGGACTCCTCCTCCTCCTCACCATCATCATCATCTTCATCCTTGTCCTCGCCACTGGTATTGTCTGCGCCGGTGTCGTCCTCCTCCTCCTCCCCGTCCAGCTCCTCCTCCTCCTCCTCCTCATCGCCAACGGGATTGCCGATGTCCTCATTGGCCTTGGCTTGCTCGTCCTTCTCAGTAGTGGCGTCGCCATCACCTTGCCATGCAGCAGTTTTCTTGCCCAGCTGTGCCAGCGAACACAGTTCGTGCACCGGAGCATCCTCCGCCTCCTCCTCCTCCCCATCCTCAGCATCACCGCTAGCTTTCCTCGGAAAAGATCCGAGCTTGCGACATCCTCCAGCGCGTCGGCTTCATCCTTGATCAGAGCCAACCACTCTTTGATCTTCGCCACGGCGCCTTCGTGCTGGGTGTCGTCTTTCTCCACCAAGATGACGGAGTCGGGGGTTTGAATGCGGGCTTTGCGGCCAATAGCCAGGTCTTGCATTCTGACTATGGAAGTAAGCTGTAAATAATCACGGCCACGAAGTTATGTTAATTACGGAAAACAAAAAATTAGGTTGTTCGCTTCTGGTTGTATTCCGAGATGGACACGTCGGCGCCAAGGATCACTTACCGCTATAGTGTCGGTGCCACAAGTCACATCCAAAATGACACTTCCCGGTTCCGTGGCATAGTCCAATATCCTCCGAATGGGCGCAATTGGTTTCTGCGCGATGTTGGTGGGCTTGCTCAGATCGGTTGACTCCAGCCGGAGCATGTTGCAGGATGGGATGCGGGCGCAATAGTAGAGGTTGGTAGAGTACCGCTCAGGCTCAGAGGGATCCTTGTAGATGCCCAGTTGTTGGCCGGTGGCCAACACATCAGGAAGATCTCACCGTCGAATGTGAAACGGTCGCCGGCACAATTCCCGCGATTTTTGCTCCAATAGAATAGCTTGAAATTGCATGTCCCGCTCGGAGATGGCGGCCATGGCATGGGGAAGTGCATGGTCCGTGAAGAATCAGATGAACTTGCAATTCTGCAAGCCACCGTTGCAATGATCCACCACGATCAGTGTGTTCTTTAATTCCGAAGTCCATGACAAATCCCAGGGGCCCAAGTTGAGCCCGTAGTTGCTGTTTGCAAGGAGAAGAGATACGGGCCTCGCTGTGGATGCCACCAACTGCTTGATGCTGTCCTTGTGATTGTCGAAATCACCCTTGATGATGATGTGCTACCTAGAAATTAAAAACACGTCACTCTTGTTTTAGTGACCGCGTTGCGGTTGCCTGCAGAACAGCCGGGGGTGGCGGGGAGGGGGGGCTTACTTTGAAATGAGGTCACGCTGATGATGAATCAAATTCCATTGCTGGGCATCTTTTGTCAACGGCGCAGCCTGTACGCGCTTGTTGAAATAGCCGCTCTTGACTTTTCTAATCCAATCGTGCCACTTCAGGAAGACTGGAAGAGTTTTTGCCGAACTAAAGTAAGCTGGCGCTATTGCCTCGCAGCGGTGTTGCCTACCGCCATTGCCGTACGAGAGCCTGCCGCCACTGGCGCCGTCGCGTGTGAGGACACGCGACGAGCGACGGAGAATCGATGCATGGAAGAGAGCGCCGAAGGACGACTATCCTCTGGTGCGCTCCCCCCGCCGCGCTCCCCACCTTTACGGGTACACACCACGAGCAGGCTATATGAGTGGCTTCCCTCTGCTGCGCGGCGCAAAGTACCACGACTCGACCCTCGTCCTCTCGCGCGAGGCGCCCACCGACACCGCGTACTTGCTGAATGCCATTCGCAGGCAGACGGACGCACATAAGATGAGGGTGAGCTCAGCCCGCGTGCGCATGTGCTTGCTCGAACATGCCATACACCGGGTCGCCCTACGAGGCTGGCGGACTAGCGCCCCGCTGTGGTGCAGGACGTGCGTCTAAGCATGTTGGATGGGTTCATGTACCACTACGACAAGGGTGCGCTAGGCGAGTTCCGCCGGTGCCTGGCGCTGCGCCGCGGCAAGGACCCCCACAATTGGGGGCGGTTCCGCTCCCCCTCCTCCGGCGTTGTGATCACCCTGGGCGCCATCCACCTGTGCAAGCGCGCCAGCGTGTAGGGGATCGGAGAGAGCGCGATGAAAGGGTCGCCATACCAGGTGGGTGAGGGTCTGAAGTGAGGGCGTAGTCGGATTTGCACATTAGAATTATCTTTTAGATATATTATTGTTGTATTATGTGTATTACACTATTGTGTATATTATGTGTACCTGTATTATATTACTAAATGTATTATTGGATTAGATCGTTGTATTATATGTACCATCATTCATCAGTAACATAGACTGAATGGTATTATGTTATTGTGTATCGTTAATCCACCCGCCTGCCCGCCCGCCCGCCCACCCGCGCGCCCACAGTTCTTAATTACACAGCCGTCCGATTACGATCTCACGGTTGAGAGGCTATGAGTACTTTAACTCGCTACTCGCTGCTGGTACCGCTGGTACTGGTACTGTTACTGGTGTGAATTACAAAAAGGGCAGTTCCCCAGAACTGCTGGTACTGGTGTGAATTACAAAAAGGACAGTTCCCCAGAATTAGAAAATCAACACAGCAAGCCGCCTAAAAGCGGCCCGCATCCCGCATAAGGCGGGATGGATGAGTGATGCGCGCACGGTTCAGAGTCCTGGCCACGCGAGCACGTGTGTGTGTGGGTGATCCTCGGACGTGCTGTGCAGCTTCAGCAACGGGATGGCAGACGAATCTGCGCTGTGTGATGAGGCAGCGAGCGCGCTCTCGAGCGGCCACCAAGCTCAGGACCCCGAGGAAATCTCTTGCGAGCAAGGCCTCCTGGTGAGCCCGGGTGATGCACCGAGTGCCCCGCGATGAGAGGGCACCCCGATCCGCAGCCAAGCATGCGATACCACGCACTGTGCGGTGCACCCCCTTGCTCACCTCACCCACTGTGCCGAAGACCATGCCCGTGTACTCCGACATATCCAGGATGTCTCGAAGAGGACCCTTCTGTCCGGGCTCTGTGTTGTGCCACGCCGCATCCCGCGCAGCCAACCCCCGTTGTATGTCGCCCAACAGGGAGCGCTCAAACCGATCCACAGCCATGGTCCGGGGCACTGAAGTGTACTTGACCCCGTACCGCATAGTCTTGAACTCCAACAGCGTGGACTTCAAGCTCCGGGGATCATAGCTCCCGGTCACGACGTTGAACGCCGGAAGGGAGAGCTCTGCGTCCGGCACTAGGTCCTTGAGCTCATCCCTGGGTACGGTGTTGCCGAGAGGCACTGCCTGCTGGAACAAGTCATCCACCTCCCGCCGTACTGCGATAACTAGATCGTGAACACAGTGATCGCAGAAGGCATCTGCGATAGCGTCGTGCTGTACACGCCAGTGAGCGTCTCCCGGCGCCGGGAGGTTCATGAGCGCGTCGCCGTATAGATCAACAATGACGGGGTTGTGCTCTGTCGAGGGCAGAATGATCTGGCACCCAACCACCGCGGCCAAGCACGGGCTAGGCAGAAAGAAGTACCCGGTATCTACCTCCCGCAACTCATGCGGAGTCATGGCTGTCCGCGCGGTGGGGATGGCCACTGTCCACATGCCTGACGCCGCGTCGAGTTGGTTGAACAAGATCCGTTCCCTACATGTGGCGGGGAGAGCGCACACCTCATTTCGAAGCCGAGAGTTGTTGGCCTGGTCTAGAAATGCCGTCAGCTCCTTTTGCGAGCCCGACGCAGCCTCCACTTCCCGCTCCATCTGGCGTGCATCTGGTACTTCCCGCTGGTACTGGTACTGGTACTGGGACTCGCTACTCGCTGCTGGTAATGGAAAAAAGAACTCTGGTACCGACAAGCGACTACTTCAAAGCGCTGGCAATGCGAACGCTCGCTGCTGGTAAGGATTACTGGTACTCGCTACTCGCTGCTGGTGTGAATTACAAAAAGGGCAGTTCCCAAGAATTAGAAAACCAACACAGCAAGCCGCCTAAAAGCGGCCCGCATCCGCATAAGTACTCGCTGCTGGTACTGCTGGTACTGGTGTGAATTACAAAAAGGGCAGTTCCCCAGAACTGCTGGTACTGGTACTGGTATTCGCTACTCGCTGCTGGTATTAATGGGGAAAAAACTCTGGTACTTCAAAGCGCTGGCAATGCAAACGCTCGCTGCTGGTACTTTAAAGCGCTGGCAACGCAACTCATGGAACTGTAGGCCAGTGTTATAGAACCCGTTCTTTTAAAATTTTCTGAAAAATCGGCGCATCGCTGATTCAACTGTTACTTCATATTACTGTGAATATTATATTCTTTTGTGTGTTAAAATTGTTATAGCATTTATACCTTATATACCACTTGTTATTCAGGCATCGACATGGTGGCGCGGTGATAAATTGCTGACTTTCCCTGAGCTCCTGCACGTACCCCCGATAGTTGACCGCTGATCCGGGGCCGCAGTACCACAAGAACCAAGACCATGCGATGCACTTGTTTGGGAGGGCCAACGCGCACTCCCACAACTTCGACCTCGAGAAGCAGTGGATGCTGCACCTAGCCCGCGAGGGCCTGATCCGAAAATGCGAGTACGGCGCGTGCCTGGAGCCCGGCCAGTCCGCGTTCCCTGCGGGTGTGGCAAAGGCCGGCGGGGCGGAGCAGTCTCGGAGCTGACAAGCGCCGCACGGGAGGGCCCGGACGCTGCCCTGAAAATGACACGCACGTATGGCACGGTCAGCGGTGCTCGTTGCTCCAATATTATATCATGCGCAGGCAGACAACGCTGCTGATCCGTAATCGCTCATCTATTTGAAATTTCTCTCAATTTCAGCCCCAGCCGTTAAAACCGTGCATGCCAACTGTCAACATGCCAACTGTCTGGCCCGAGTACATGAACCCGTATGTTTATGGTTCGGCGGCGCCCGTGGCATGCAGTCCTTTGAGGGCCATCGAAGCCATTCGCTTGTTTAATCCCGTCACGCGCGCGCATGCATGCTGCTGCTCTGGCATCGCACCACGGAGGCATCGGGGTGCGGAGCCCGGCGTACACGTCATCATTGTTGCATTGTTACGCCAGCCGCCCGCTGCCAAACCATCTCAATCCACTCACAAATATCCGTTTCCCAAGAGCAATCACGGCAGTGATCTGCGTGGTCCCTGCGGCAGCCCTGCGCCACAGCCCACTGAAGCACATCCAGATGCGCGTTCTTGGTTGCATACCGGCAGGTCTCAGGCTCCCATGGTTCGCATCCCAGTACCACGGTCCACAGCAGCACCGCCAGGTGCCCACCTTTGGTTGCCTCTGCACATATGGAATTTGAAATTTCTCACAACTGTATAATTCTACGGCCCGGCTGCATGAGCCGGCATAGGGTCGGCGGTAGCCCGTTGCATGCAGCCCTGTGAAGGCCAAGTGCACATATGAATTCGGACGCCCAACAGCGGCACCGCTGGCTGTGCCTCAAGGCGGGGGCTGATCTTGGCAGCGCGACGGCCGGGCGGCCCCGCTTGGCCGCCGCCGGTGAAACGCAGCGTGGAGCAGGCTGCGAGATCCGGGGGCAGGAAAACTCGCATACGGGCGTTCGCGCGGTCGCGTGTGCTCTACGGACGTACGTCGTGCACACCGGGGCGGCGTGTCGTCCAGGTTGGTGTCCATGTCCGCGAAAAAAACACCCCCGCACGGAGCACTAAATGTGTACTCATACTGTAGATGCAGATTAATAGTACCGCGGCTGTACTGCAGCATGGCCACGCGGCCTACAGAGGCCACACCCTAGCTACGCGCTCAGTGATCCTAGCTATGCGGGCTGGCCAGGGGTGGGCCCTTCCCTGATGGCTGATGCTGGGTAAGCACAGCTTGTCAACGACATGTCTCGTTGTCTGTCCGCTCGGTACAACGGTGGTCTCCTACTGGGGAGGTCCCCGGATCGATTCCCGGCTCTGTCCCTTCAGGGCAATACCGTCCGGGCCCGTGTCCCAAGTTTACCCGCCTGTTGATGCATTAGCCCTTTGGGGTTCGAATGAGGCAGCGGTCGAATGGCCATGCCAGTCCCACGACTGCAGCTAGCGCGCACGAGGTCAAGTGCTCAGGCGGCTCCGGCCAATGACCTGGGGCGAACTTTGCTTTACTTTACAGCATGTCAAGGGAAAGAGCTTGACCGATTCAGCTGTAACAAACATCAATTTCAATCTCGGGCGCCAAAGAGTAGCCCCACTGCTCCAGTGCGCCATGCGCCACTGCCACACAGCCAAACATCCGTTCGCAGTAGCTGCAGCGTGGCAGGTGCACTCATCGCAGGGGCAGCCGCGCGCCAGCCACCATTACAGAGTTTCCAGACAGCCGCCTCCAGCCGCTTCTGAGCAGACGCCGTCCTCCTTCCAGGGGCAGCCCTGTGCCATCAACCACTGAAGCACCGTCAGATGCCCGCTTGCAGCCGCAATGGCGCAGGGGTGGGCCCGTCTCTGGTGGGTTCCAGTGGCAGCAGGCAAAACTGTTAAAACGCCTGCCCAAGCCGCGACTCGGTGAGGCGTCTGAACGTGATGTTTATGCCCCCCCCCCCCCCCCCCCCTCCCCCGGCGCCCCAAGGATGAGGTAGCACGAAAGGCTATTCAGTTTTACCAATGTCCGTACCGTTCCTAGCAGTTCCTTGTCGAAAATAGCGCTAGGAGACGGTCGTAAGGGTAGGGGCAATGTATCGGGGCCTCGGAAGCGCGGGCGCGGATGTTCATCGAAGCGGGTATCAGGGCATCTGACTGGTGTGTGACTGGCCTGCCCACTCCTGATGATACAGCAAAATAATCCACTGCAGTAACAATAACCCCTCGCTCATCTCTCTCCCTCTATGTTAACAACCCTTATGTATTCATACATGGTTGTATGCGTTCGTACATGTACTCATGCTTCGATGAGTATGGGAGTACATTTTGCATGCCTGTCACCAAGAAGTACATTGTGCATGCATATCGCCGAGACATGGAACCCCGACGTTGCGCTTGAACTTGACGCACGTCACCATGTTACCTCCATGGCGGTGGACATAACATTTTGCTGTGAAGACAGGGGGAAGGGGGGAGGGGGTGGGCGTGGCGGGCAAATGTATCACTGCTATAGGAGAGCATCATGTGCCCAGCATTCGTGGTCCGCGTGCAAGTACGTTTACATTCAGCGCACTGTACCCACCACCGAGCGGTGTAGGGTATTGAGACGCATTCCGCGTAAAGAAGCATGCCCATGTTGGCGCGGGTACCACGACCCAAGTCAAGCCTCGGCCCAATAGTTCTCCCACTTGGACGCAGCTTTCGGGTGTGAGGGCGCCTGGACGTCGTTCAGGTATGGAGGAGTTTCGGGTGGCACCAGCGGTCAACGCTTTGGTATAGGATTTTCCAAAAGTGATCGCGGAATCCTCGGGTCAAGTTGATGAGAGCAGAGGGAAGCGCGGGGGCGACGTGGCTATTACCTGCTTTACTAGAAATCCGGCAGTCGGTCGCCCCTCCAAGCAGTCCCCGCCAACGCCTGCCACGCGCCAAGGTCTTGCAGACCTCTCAATGACAGTCCAAATTAATACCATCACCCAAACAATGAAGCTGCTAGCCGTCTGCTGCTGGCTCCTCGCCCCTCGGCGCCTCCTGCTCCAGCACAGCCTTAGCCTCCCGGGCGGCGGCAAGCTTCCGCTTGAGGTCGGCGACCGTGAGGCGTTGTTCCTGCGCCGCCGGGAATCCATCGGGTGAGGCACAGTGCGGGCGCTGACACAGCCAGGATTGCGGCCGGAGAGAGAGCGGCCCCGCCAGGGGCGATGGCGGCACGTAACCCCTGCCACACCGTATTGGCGAGGGGGCTCGAGCAATGGTGTGGCTGAGGGGGTGTGGGGGATCCTACCAAGGATAAGAACCCTCGCTCTTATTTCTCTCTCTTTATCTCTCTCTCTCTCTCTCTCCCCCCCCCCCCCCCCCTTCTCCCCCTCCCCCTCTCTCTCGGTTAGTGTTACGACCTCGGCCTTCAAAGGACAACATGAAACATGCCCAGTCACTCCCTGCGGGTTCCGGAAGCCGGGCTGTAAGACAGCTAACCAGCGGCACTCACCAGCAACAAGGTATACCTAATGCAGTGTTCATATGTAATGGGTGGAATCACGACCCCTTTGCCGCAAGTCTCTGCCCTGTCACTTCGCATCGAAGACAGGACGGAGACTTGCGAAGTTCACTCTGACGGAGCGCTGCTGTTTCAGCGGGAGCGTTAAGCCAGGTGATGGGCATGATTGCCAGCATGGAGGGGGGACACGCGTATACAGCGAAGGGTGGAGAGTGGAGGTGTGAATCACCGGCATGTCGCGGGAGCTGCCGCGTGGTGTTGGTGTCAACGAGCCGGCGCCCGCCACTGCGCGCAGGTCCAGCAGCGGCGCCATCGTGGGCCGCCCGTGCGCGCAGTCGAAGCACAGCTCCGTGCCCTGTGAGGCAGACATCCAACACGCCCCAGACGCCGGTGGATCAGCACATACGGGTTATGCACGAACCCCTCACCACTCCTGGTTCCTCAACAAATCACCCACTTTTTGACGAGCTCAATCAACACAAGGCTAGCACTGCAATAAGGCAAAGTTAAAACATGCAGGCTTACATGTAGGTCCTCTCCAAATTTCCCCCTTGTGCAGTGCCGTGACCACACCTCTCTCTCAATAGCGGCCAACTACCACGAAGCAGAGCCTGGTATGTATGGGGTCTTGACAACCCAGACTGGAATTGTGGGTTATTCACGTTACCCACTGGACGACAAAGCGTGCAGTATAGTAGTAGTTCGATGGGATGAGGGAAGAGAATAGACCCTGTGATTCCGTGTACTGGTACGCATGCATGGCCCATCGTTCTGGCTGGTACTAGCATAGCAGAGTACAGCCATGATATGACAGCTGTAATCACTGACTGACTGCCACCGAGCCCCGACGTTTGCTCTGAGAGTGGGAGTGCACTGCGCACACAGCAATCCCATCCCGACTGCAATCGCATGCGAAGCGGTGTTCCTATCAAAGAACTCAAGCGGACTGTCGAAGCAAGTCCTACTCAAGCTCCCAGAGCGCGGCCTCCGCTTCCAGCGCGGAGGTTTGGAGGAGAGTACCCAGGGACTGTGTGTGTGTGTGTGTGTGTGTGTGTGTGTGTGTGTGTGTGTGTCATAAGGCACGTACTGCGAGGCGGTCCAGCAGACGCTGGCACTCGGCCGGCTGCAAGGCGTCCCCAAACATGATGGCCCCCCGGCACGCCTTGGAGGCCAGCACGCGCTGCAGCCCAGCGGGCGTCCCCGCGCCGCCGGCCGTCTCATGCAGCGCCACCAGGTGCGCGCGCAGGTCCGACGGCCGCAGCGTGGCGCCCAGCAGGCGCGGCGCGGCGGTCAGCAGCACCTCGTCCGACGCGCCTTGCGCAGCTCTGGGGGTGGCGCCAAAGGCCCAGCCCCAGCGGGTCACCTGATGCGGCGCAAGGCACTGGTTAGCATTCGCAGCTGGACAAACTGAGGCCTTAAGAGGGAAGCGGGGCGGAAAACATGTCGTCGCCCGCTTCAGTCTTTGCAAAAGTATTTGACTTTCATTACAATGAAACAATTGTGCTCATTTATTGAGAAAAACAAATACACTGTCTCCAAAATACGTGCGAAAACAACACAGGCATCACCAGACAGATTTGAGGTGTCAAAGGGTTTCCATCAGGCGCTTCTGCGCTATTCAAAATAATCACGCCGGGAACGGTCGTATAATGATTGCGGAGCAGTGGTAACCAGTTAACGGCCGGAATGTGTTATTATTCACAAGCAGCCGTGAATCACTCAGGCCATATGGTTTTGGAGCATTTTCCGCGTATTAGGGAGTCACACCAGCGCAGAGCATGTCGCAGCGCTGCCATGCCCCGGGCCATAGTCAAGCGGTGTTACATCTAGGGCGCGAAATGGGCCACTTATTTAATGTAGGCTCCTGTGAGATACCGCATGTATACTGCTGCGTGCCTAGCGGATATATGGAGCGAAAAGTAGGGGCATAAGCGGAGCAAGGCAGCTCGGCGTGATCGGCCGTTCCTGAGGGGCTTTGCTTGAAATAACCGCGCTGCGGGAATGGTGGTTTCGGAGCACTAGGGCCTTGAAGGAGATAATGCGATATTCAAATGCAAATGCCATGACTCGCTCAAAAGGTATGGTTTCGGAGCATTTTTGGCTTCCAGACATCACTGAAACCCTAAAACCCTAAACATGTCTATTGTCCGATGGCATGCCGCGCATGGCAGACTCGAGTTCGACTTTGTTTTATACACATTCGCCTGATGGGCCTGTATTGCCGCATGCCTAGTGGGTTCATGGAGCGGGGAGAGGCACAATGAGAGCCAACCACCCCGAAGACAAGAAACCATGCCTGAGGGGCCGTGTTTGAAATAACTGCGTCGCGGGGACGGTGGTTTCGGAGCACCAGCGCCTTGAAGGAGATAAGGGGATGTTCACATGCTATTGCCACAACTCACTCGATCAATATGGTTTCGGAAAACTCTTGGCTTCAGATAGCGTTGATACAGTGCAGCCGTGGCAGAATCGCGTAAGACCTGTGTCGATTCACCAAAGTATGTCTACAGCCGACTGAGGGGCTCTCCGCAGCCTTCCTGTTGGGCCCATGAGAGGGAGTGATGAGAAATGAAGGGGGCACCTTTTCTCGGAACCTCTCCAGCGCCTGCACCTCCCCGGCGCCAAGGAAAACCCTCAGCGGCGGCCGCAGCGGTACGCTGCTGATGATGTCCGGGTCGCCAGCGGCCACCTGCAAGTTGTCAATCAAATGCACCGCCTTGAGCAATTACCATATGCTCTAGGCCCGTAAACCCAGTACACACAGTAGCCGCGCTAATTGCGCTGGTCTTGCGCACGACGCCGATATTGGTGACGTCACAACCCGGATTCAGAATAGTTTTGGATAGGCATCTGGAGGAGCACCAAAGCCACCTTTCCCCGGCGAAGTACATCTAGAGCCAGGTTGTACGCATCCAGAAACGTAACCACGCCAAAAACGCACACACACACAACAGGCATTGACATGTTGCGCTACACACATGCTGAGCGGATGTGTCAGTGTGTGCCTCATCGGAAGTTCAGGAAAATGCTGATGTGTACGGGTACGTGTGCCAGTTGTGCGGGCCTACGCTGCTAAGAATCCGACCCAGTCTAAGCTGGTGCTTGCGCGCTCTGCCAGGCGGAAGGCTGTGCGTTGTTGCTGTAACTCGCGACCGCTATGGTTCGGCATTTCTGCATCCCCGGTAGCGCTACTATTACCCCTCCTCTTTGATCATCGTGATTGGGAACCTGCGGACAGCTTGCAGCCAAGGGAGGAGACATCCCGGAAGTGTACCCATTTTCCTCATCTGGCTCTGTCGTGGGTGGGGAAAGCGCTTGGGAGGGAGAGCCAAGGGAGGGGGCTGGTGGGGGCGCAAAGGGCTCGCCTTGGCCTGCAGCTCCTCCAGCAGGATGCGCTCGTCCGCAGCGTGCTGGTCCACGACCACCAGCACCTGCATCCCAGGCAGGCAGGCAGACAAGTCAGCTGCTGCCGAGCAATGCGCTGACCTCAGACTACCACATGCGCCACACCCTATCTGCGTAACGTGTGATTGTGTCAACGGGTCACAAACACGAGCTGCTCCGCACCATCCACCACCTTCCGCGCTGGCTCATGTTCTGGTTTGCACTGCGACTGCGTTCACGATGCATGGCGATATATTTCAATACCACATAGTGCCACAGCGCAATCCGGTACTACTACACGAGAGCGCAATTTACATAACACATTTAGCAAAGCATAAAAGGGTTGGAGGGCTCAGCAGTCTCGCGAATGGGCTGCGGTGATGCCCTTTAGCCACCTATGGCTCCATGTAAGGTTTCTCTCTCTCTCTCTCTCTCTCCCTCTCTAGAGAGTGGTTGCAGTATCATACAGCCCCCCCCCCCCCCCCCCCCCGCCAGCGCCAAGCACATGCACACACTCCGTTCCTCGCCCCCGCTGCACCCTCACGCCTTTCCCGCTCACCCAGAGCAAAGTCATGTACACCCGCTGCCAAACCATCGACGAGTTACCTGGCATAATGCACATTGTCATTCTGTCCAGCCTCTCATACCCCCCAGCCAGCCTGCTTCCCGGGGGGTCATAATGATTTGGGCAAGAAGGGAGGAGGAGGGGGGTGTGCACCTTGGTGTCGCCATACGAGCAGACAGCGGGCACAAACTCCGCGTCCACCTGCCCCACCGCCGTGCAGCCGCTGCCCAGCATGGCGCGCGTGAGCGTGCGCGGGACGGTGCCCCCCAGTGCGCCCTCCCCCGCCACCGGCAGCGCCGGTAACGCCGACGGCACACGCGCCGCGGCCGCCCAGCTGGACAACCACACAGAGCGCAGGCCCCGTCGGCGTTGCTTGCTGGGCGGCACCGGCTCCGGCCTACTGCCGGTGGCGGCGGCGGCGACCCGCTTGCGCTGCTGCCAGCCCGGTACCGCCATCAACTGCATGCCCGCGGAGCGCTTGCCTGCGCGCGAGAGGGGGGGGGGGGGGGGGGGCACGCGGCACGCGGCAGCTGAGCCGCGCGGGAGAATCCACTGGATCCGCAATCCCAGCGCCCGTGCCGGCGCGAGAATCAGAACACTGCGAGAAAAAAAAGAGGTCAAATGTAGACGAAACTATAGCGGAATTATAGTGTTCTTCAGGGTTGCATGCAAACCCAATGCGAGGCTTGTGATAAGGTTGTTATAGGTCCCTGAAGAAGCATGCGGCGCCAGCGTGGTCCAGTTGGAATGCGGCACTGACAGGCACCCATAGAAGAGCACGTAAGATGAGCTTCGAATCGGGGCTGCATGCAACCTATAAGAACATCCACTCAGATCCGCTATCGGTTAACCTACAGCCGACCTCTGGCAGACAGGGCGGGGTCGTATTCGCAGTGTTCTCATTGCGACGGTGGCTTGAGCAGATGGGAAGCATGCTGTGGCGGCCCGCGGAGGTGGCGTTAATGTCGGGATTCTGCCATGTGAAGGGCGCGCGAGATGGAGTAGCCGAAGCAGGGTAGTGAGGAGGGGGCGAAGGCAAGTGGAAGGGAGGAGCGGAGGAAGGGAGGAAGGGCGGGTTGAGGGGAGGGCGGGGAGGCTGGCTCACCAGCAATGCGCGGGGCGGTGGAGGCGCTGCTGGCGGGGTTGGTGTGCACGGCGCGGCGCAGCTCCCGCACGAGCGGAGGCGCCGAGTGCCGCCGCCGCGCAGTGGCCGCAGCGGAGACAGCGGTTTCTGCTGCGGAGGAGGGAGGCCCTGCGTCAAGGGGGTCGTCCTCCCTCCCCCTCTGCTGCTCTCCTGCCTGCTCCTCCTCCACATGCCGCTGCTGCTGCTGCTCCGGTTGACCCTCCTCCTCATGCCGGTGATGCTGCTGCTGCTGCTGCTGCTGCTGCTGGGTGCCGCCAGGAGCGCATGCCCCCACGCCAGGCCGGGACTTGCCCGCATCCTCTAGCGTGGCGCTCCACGCTAGCTCACGTGGCTCGCCGGGCGCCGCGGCGCGTAGCCGCTTGGACTCCCTCTGCCGCAGGCAGCCAAGCCGCGGCGGGCGCGCAGGGGAGCGCGGTGCGGGGGCCTGCGATGCGCGAAGCGCTCAGTGTCGCGCAGGCAGAGCACGGCGAGGGGGAGCTGCGGGGCGGGCACAATGGCCAGCGCCGCCGGCAATGTAACGCCACGCTACAGGTGGCCCTGGAAGGATGGCGACATGCAACAGTCCTGGCCGATCCTACGCGAGGAAATGACGTCAACCTGTGAGGCGGGTAGGGTTTGCTGTGCTGTCCAGAACTAGGTCGTACCACATACAGAGCTTCGAATTCCACGCTGCGTCATACCATGCCCTAACCCAACCTACACAAGACATATGCCAAAACAAACGAGAACTACGGATGCCACCAGAGTCACCGTTACACTTGTACCGTCACGAGTCACCGTCACTAGTCACCGTTACACTTGTACCGTACACTAGTCACCGTTACACCGTTACACCGTTAACAATGCAGCACTATGGCGTACCCGGGTGCCGGCGCACCTTTGGGAACCCCTCTCATGAGCCTCAATTTGGCTTGCATGCATCCTACCAAAAACACTCAATATAGTTTCGTCTCCATTTGACCTCTGGCAGCCAGGGCAGGTTCTAATTCGCAGTGTTTATTTGTACCGGGGCGGCACGCCGTAACTATTGCTTTCTTGCCCCCGGTAATGCGTCAGAACAGGCTTTCATCTGCGGCATGCTGATCGCCTTCCGCAAGACAGCTTTCAGGGTGGTACTGTTCCTGTGATACCGCTCAAATTGCCGAAGGTCGTCTGGCACACCGCTACAGTGATCGTCCTGATGCTCTTGCTCCCCCACCTAGCCCCCCCTCCCCCGACCCGCAATTTGCAGCTTTACGCTCGGCCTCTGCCAGGCGGCGTCCAGCCATACTGTTCACCCACACAACCCCACCTACACATGACCGGGCACTTGGGGCAATGGCGATCTCGAGTAGAGCGGCGCCTCGCCCGAGCATGGGAGGATAACATTGAGCTGCCCGCGTGGGATGCTGCTTGGCAGGGACACTTGGGGCAGTGGCCACTGACTAGCAAGTCATCTACACGTGGTCCTTGACCCATAGGACGGGAGGAGGGGTGATGGGAGAGAGGGGGGCAGGGGGGAGGTGGCGACTCACCGTGGGCAGGGGCAACGGTTTCGCGGGTGGCTGCCGCTCGCGGAGAGGGCTCAGCTCGCTGGCGAGCAGCTGCTCCAGCGACCACTCCGCGAGGGGCGGCGCCTTCGCCACGGGGGCCGCCACGGGCTCGCTGGCCGGCAGCGCCGGGCTGAGTCCGGCCTCAGATAGCAGCGAGTCCGGCGCCCACTCGGAGAGCGCTCTGCCAGTGGCCCAAAAGCAAGATCAAAACGGGGGACGGGCGCATCCAGGGGAGGGGGGGGGGGGGGGGGGGGGGGCAACGTGGTAATAAAAACGCTGCCATCCAGAGTCTGCTACGCCTGTCAGATGCCAAAGATAGGCTGACCTGTAACGGGACGATAGCGAACGCTCCTTATGGGTTGCATGCGATCCCAATTGAGGCTTGTGAAAAGGGCTCATACAGGTGCACTGGCACCCGTAGCTAGTTGTCCTGCTGATTGGCTTGTGTGTGGTTCAGTTGGGTGGCTAAGGACCTTCCCCCCCCCATTTCAGAAATAGAGACAGAGACACTCTCGTAAAGCAATGCATGGAGTAAGCCCGGACCCCTGCCATGGGAGGCATTGCGGGTGTAACGAGTCCGCACCGTCGAGCACGCCGAGGGAAAGGCCTCCCGCCTGCTGGCCAAAGTTTCAACCGGGCGGCTACCGAGCGTGCAGGCGGGCAGGGGTGTAGAGCATGCTGGGGCAGGCGAGGCGGGTCGCACCGCACGATGGCGGCGCGCACAAGCGCCAGGACAGCTGCCGGATCCGCAAAGCCAATGAGCGTCTTGTCCGCCTCGGCGGTGATGTCGTAGCTGCCGAGCGGCGCAGTGAGGAAGAGCGCAAATGCAGGGCTGGGAGGTGCAGCCGCGCCTCGCGCCCCTCCCTCTCCCCGCGCCGCCGCCGCCTCCGCGACCGCCGCCCAGGTAGCCACCGCCACGCGGCGCACCTCCTTCGCCGCCACAGCGCGGCGGTTGACGAAGACGCACTGCTGGGGGCGGCCGCCGGGCGGCGGCGGGTGCAGCGGGCTGCTGATGGCGCCCGACAGGGAGAGCCCGGCGGCGGTCGCGTCGCCCTGCAGCAGCAGAGCGTGGCGGGCGGCGCCGAGGAAGACGTGCGCGAGGTAGGCGCGCGGCCCCGGGTCCTGAAACCAGGTGATGAGACCGGCACGGGTGCAGGAGGAAGAAGGCGTAAGCCATGTAGAACCATCTGCGGTGCCGCTGCGGCAGTCACTGGCATGTCGGCGCAGCAGAGCTGTGGAGACGTGGGCATTAGGTGGATTGGGAGGAGGAGGATTGGGGGGGGGGGGGGGGCACCCGGGGCAGGTACAGCAGCTGTTGGTGGCGACTGGTCTCCGTCAGTGTGAGCGAGCACTGTGCGTGGTGCGCCAGCCAGAGCTGCGCCAGGCGCGCCTTGATCGCCTCCACCTCCGCTCGCGCCCTGCCGGACACCCACGCCGGCACGCGCAATCCGGCTCCGATCAGGGAGACTGACACGTGACGCAGGCCACAACGCTGCAAACGCAATCCGCAATGCTCTGCAGCTAAAAACACAGTTTCTCTCTCGTCTCTTGTCTCATCTCGCTTCTACTCATCATATCGTCTCTGCGCGCTATGTGCCTGTCTCGCTGATACACCCGACCACAAATGTTCACATCCCCCTTTATCTCGCACATATCCGTGCAGAGGTGGGGGCACGACCTTGCTAGGAGACGTCGGCGGCGGACGGGCTGCTGCACGAGAAAGTCGGCGACCTGGACTGTGGTGCCCCTCGCCGGCAGCGGCGACGCGGCGGGGCCACAGCTGAGGCGCCGCCCGGCCGCCAGCACGCAGGCGGAGGTCTGCCCGCCGGCGCCACCCGGCCGCGAGGCGACGCTGAGCAGCGCGCAGTCGGCAATGCTGGCGAGCGCCTCGCCGCGGAAGCCCAGGCTGGCGGGTGAGCCGGCGTCTAGCGCGCGTGCGCCACCCGGTAGTTTGGACGTCGCGTAGCGCTGCCCCAGCAGCGGCATGCATGCCGCCGGGATGCCGCGCCCGTCGTCCGACACGCTCACGTCCAGGCTGTCGCGGCGCACGCCCACGCGCACCACCGCCGCGCCCGCGTCGATGGCGTTGCACACTAGCTCCTCCACCGCCTGGCTGAGCGAGGTGATGACGGTGGCGGAGCGCAGGCGGGACACCACGCCCCGAGGCAGCGGCGCCAGGAGCCCTCCGCTGCGCTCAGCCCCTCGCGTGTCGGCCGCCATCCCGCGCCCGCGGTGCGGCCGTTTCGCGATGCAACCTCGGCGCTGTGCTGTGGCGTGCTATGCGGGTACCAGTCCGCGGGGAAGGGCGCACTACTGTACTCCTACCAGGGGCTGAACAGGGCCGAGTGCTTCGCCCTCTCGCGTCTTCACGGACCCGACAGATGCACTAAGGCTGTGCAACACTCCGCGTTATGGCTGCGTTCAGTAGCTACCACAGAGTCGCCGCTGGCTGCGCCTACTGGCGGCCGTCTTCGCACACACACTAACACCGTCCCATCGATAATGGGCGGCGGTGTCGC
Organism: Tetraselmis striata; assembly: GCA_006384855.1. Classification (NCBI taxonomy): domain Eukaryota; kingdom Viridiplantae; phylum Chlorophyta; class Chlorodendrophyceae; order Chlorodendrales; family Chlorodendraceae; genus Tetraselmis; species Tetraselmis striata. The sequence goes on from VCJN01002001.1 coordinate 47,627, forward strand.
CATATATTCACAAAAAGGCGCCGGGCTTCCTGGCGACGAAGCGGATGGCGAAGGCGCGTCTTCGCTGTGCGTGCTCTGTGCTGCCGTGATGTGCGTGCCTGAGCAGCATCGGTTGCCAACCGCCCGCCGCCGGTGGCGCGCGGGTCGTAGTTCGCGTTGTCATTGTGCGCGCGGAGCGAACAATGACCGTGAATAACGGCATGAGCGAATAATGACTGGAAAAAAAACGTCCGTGAAAATGATGAGCGTAGTAGGTGCTGCGGAGCACGACAGCAGGTAATCCTTACAGGTAGTAAGGATTAGTCGCTGCTGTATCCGGCGCGTCGTGTGCTTCACTACCTGTGCTGAGAGCAGGCTCAGCAGAGCAGCAGATATCAAAATATATGCACTGCTGTACACCGATGCGACCATCAATGAAAAAGATCCTAATTTCCTTGGCCGTATATCTGCTAGCGCTAGGGTCATCACTGTACTGTTTATCGACCAATATTAAGTCCTGCTCAACAAGGACACGCTGTTGATTGTAGATTGGCAATGCAGCTACAGTGTAGTATTACCACAGATTAGGGCTATAGGGTTATAGGGCTTAGAGTTAGAGGATTTAGGGTTTAGGGATGAAACACCCGCCCTCATCACACATGCCATGATGGGCCCTAGTGACCCGGGTCTGGATGCCGGCATGCAGATGCATTTATTCAACTTGCTGTTGCAGATCACCCAGAAGCTCTGTGTTGCCCTCTCTGAGCTCACTTTACTGTCAAACCAGAACATCAGCAAGAGGGGCGGTAGTGATGTGGCAAAAACTTAATCAGAAACTCGATCGTACCAGCTTCCCTAGGATAGTGGAGCTACTCGCTGACATGGTGACCACACAGCACGCCGGCACTAGCTTGGAAGAGTTTGTATCTGCGAAGCGCAAGCTCATTACAGACATGAACCATCACCTCAGCTATGTGGATGGTATTCCACAGCTGGGGACATGATAATGGTCGTGCTAGTCACGGGCTTAATGAATGTCAGTGCCCCGGCTGCTGCCACCGCCCGCTCCATCGGTCTTATGCCTGAAAACAGCATGGACTGCAACGGCCAACTGGACGCTGAAAAGACCTGCTCTCATATCATATTTCAGACAATTCCAGCAACATCGCGGGACATGTTCAGCCTCTTGTTCAGGGGCCCGCCAATACATGTGCATTTGTGGCGGGCATTAGCAAGCAGAGCAGCAGCACCAGATCTGGTGGCAAACTCGGTGGCGGCAGGCCTAGCAGCGGCAAGACACCATACATTCGCATTTCGGAGGAACACAAGTCACACGATGCATGGCATCAGGCCAGGTGGTGATGGCATACACTCGGGCGAAAAACAAGACACTGCAAGCTAAATTTGGGGGATCAGACCATAGTCAAGACAACTTTTATGACACCAAAAAGGCACAGCCCGCACAAGAACCGGAGGCAGAGGAGGATCCGACACATGAAGACAACGCCGACCTGGACGAGGAGGTGCACTCCCCTACTCTCGCCCCAACTGTGACTGCAATTTTGGCTGATGATTATACACACCACTATACCTCGACTGGAATTATGTGAGAAGTGGATTGAGGATGGGGGGTGCAACAGGACATTGACCGCTTACTTCCAGGAATTTGTAAAGGGCTAGTTCGAATCATTTGCATCCACCGAATCAGTCGGGGGCGTTCAAACCACAGTAGCTGGCAAAGGCATGGCGGACATTGCTATAATGTGCTGGAAGACTGGCAGCCTTTTGCCAGCCACATGAGGCCATGGTCATTGGCCAGCGGACCATCAAAGTACCGCCATTATACTCACCATTACTGCCATCCACTAACACAATCAATGGGAGCCGGTAGATCGCTTAGTCAATCATGGCTGCAACAACATGGGCAATGTGGTTTCAAATCTAATGCTGGTGCTTAATGGGGCTGGACGAACACTGGTGCATGACTGGTATTGTTGAAGTCCCTCCATGGACTTTACCTGCTAGACGATGGACAACCCTCCTCGGCCAACACCCATGACCCCATAGCAATGCTTAGCCAATCCGAGCTGGACAACGCCAAGCTCTGGCACAAGCGCATAGCAGGAATGCAGGCACAACACTCCCATGTCGTAGAGGATGTGGCCTGTTTCCCGACTGCTGCAAGAAATACTCACTGTGTATCATGTCACATGAATAAGGCGGTGGCAGCAAAACGGGACAAGCAGCCAGCATGCAAACCCGAAGGGGCGTGCGAACTAATATCTGTGGATGGGTTTGGACCCGATCAAGTCCCATCCGCAGGGGGTTTTTGATACTGCACTGGGATTACTTGTCACTATAGTGGATTTGAATAGCTCCGCTTCATGAAGTGTAAAAGTGACAGTGCCCATGCCATGCGTTCACTCGTGCAGGAAGTCAGACTTCTGCCTCGGTTATTGGTCCGTAAGGGGGAGGCAATTTGCCCTGCTCTGTTGTACTTGACCTCTTGGGCTGCAAGGTATACGGATGCCCTGAATAATTCTGTCAAAATGCCGGAGGAGGACAGGCGCAAATTGGACTGCAAAGCGTTCAAGGGCACCATGGTGAGCTACGCTGACATGTCACCAGGATACCGAATTTATAACCCGAGAACGCAGACTCCCTGGCATGGTGCATATCACAGTTAATGAAGCACTACTAGGTTTCAGCACAGACCTATCAGTTCAATCAGCCATCGAGCTAGAGGACCCACCGGATGCGGGGACTGATACACATACCACGGCAGCCATTGGGCAGGATGATGACAGGCATGACAGCCCACATGACAGTACCTCGGATCACGCCATCATGACACCTGCCATAGATCCAGTGGAAATCATCGAAGGGTCACGATGCCACAAACCACCAGATTGACTGATAGCATGCATACCTCAGACCAGCATCTGCTGCGATATCCATGCAGATGGCATGCTGCTAGACATGATGGGCGGAACACCGGACTTGTCACTCGCTACGTCAACTGAAGTTGCCAGTAACATGCAAGGGCGGCCCCATGATCGCGATCCCGAGACCATGATGGCCCTGGCTGCACAGAATTCCGCCCTATTGGACACATTTCCAGGAGCTGAGGGATGCGTCACCGGTCACTCCGTTGACAACCTAATCGAATTTCTTTCGGCTAGGGACGTCGAAATACCTAAAACACTCAAGCAGGCACTTGCTGATCCGCAGCATGTAGAAGGATGGAATGGCCACATCCACGTAAAACATAAAAAGCTCGCCGCCAACTGCACATGGCGTTTGGTTCCATGGCCGGAAGGAGCGAAGGTTATCCCATGCATGTGGGTGTTCAATGCGAAGGCTGACAGAAATGAGGAGCTGGAAAACTACAAGGCTAGACTGGCTCCATGTGGCAGCCAACAGCATGCATGGCATGACTTTTCAGAAGTGGTCTCACCGGTAATCATAATATCCAGCCGTCGAGCATCCTTTGTCATGTATCTCAGGCAGTTGGATGCAGTGACAGCCTATTTCAATGCGGAATTCCTGCAGGGGAGACGGTATACATGCGTCAGGCAGATGGTTTCAACGATGGTACTGGCACAGTCTGTCAGATGGACAGATGCTCATACGGTGTTCGACAGCCAGGCAAACACTGGAATGACATAATCGCCCTGTGGCTAAAGGATAATGGATGGGTCCAATCCAAGGATGATCCATGCTGCTTCATATATTTCGCGGACAACATATGTGGGATCATGAGCCTATATGTGGACGACATGCCCCGCCTGGGTAGTACCTGTGAGACGAGGCTGGATGCGTTTGAGGCACACATCAAACCAAGGCTCAAAATGAAACGGCCACCGCAACTGTAGATCCTGGGCATGGGAGTGGATTGTGACAGAGAATTTGGCAAAATTACTCTGCCACACAACACCCTACATCACCCGGATTTTGGACAGATTTGGAATGACGGTGTGCAACGCCTCCGCAATCCCCATGGACAAAAACTACACCAACCATCTGCCAGCGTCAGCCCCACCCTCTCCGGCAGTACACGCACAGGACACAGCCTTATACAAGCAGATGCTCGGATCAATGTAATACGTGGCCACTTGCACAAGACCAGACATCAGCACGGGACTCAACATACTGGGCAGCATGCAGGTGACACCAACACGTATGCACATGACAGCCCTTAAACGAGTACTCAGATACCTCGAAGGCACCATGCACCATGGACATACATTGGGCGCAGCTTCCAATGAAAAACTACGGCTGATCGGGCATGTTGATGCAGACTACGCAAATGACCCAGTCCAACACAAGTCCCGGTCCGGCTTTTTGTACTCTTTGGGTGACTGCAACAAAAAAACGACTATGCAACGTTGCATTGCTTTATCTAACTGCGAGGCATAGTATGTGGCTCTTTGCATGGCCCTCAAGGACGGCATCCACCTTCGGCTATTTGTGGACGGACTGCTGGGCCGCCGCACAGAAGATCCCTTGCTGCTACTGGAGGACAAGCAGTCAGCCATTAGCTTCGCCAACAACAGCATCCTCAGTGACAGGACGAAGCACATCGATTTCAAGTACCACTTCCTCAAAGATCATGTGCAGGCGGGCACCGTGCAACTGAAGTAAGTGCCCACCGACAATAACGTGGCTGACAAAACTGATACCGGCCCTGGCCCTAGCCAAGCCTGCTAGGACAGCCACGCGCAGGAACAGGAACTGAGACAATATATGATGACTGGATCACGCTCACATTGCAGCATATTACATGTCTCCTATTGCAGCATTGGGGGGAGTGTTGATGGTCGATTGGCAATGCAGCTATAGGATTACCACTGTTTCGCTCACTTATAGATATTGTATAAATGCGCTCTTCGCGCAGCATATGAGCCTCATTAGCGCGCTGCGTGTGCCTGCGCTCGGAGCTGGGAGCTCGAGGCACGTTTGTCGCGGAGAGCCTCAGCGCTTGTATTCACTTCTTTCGTTCCAGCAACGCTTCGCCTCACCCACCGCCTCTGCACTCATGCACACACAAGAGCCGGTGTCAGATTTCACGCTCTACACCGTCGCTGCATGTGCCCCGGTGGCTCTCGCAGTCCGGCCACGCAGCTGGTCGGCGCCATCGGGCTGCCACTGGATACTGTGCCCCGGCCGCTTTCGCAGACCCGGGCACGCAGCTGGTCGGCGCCATTAGGCCGTCGCTGCCCGCTTGGCTCGTCGGGCAGCCCCCTGCTGCAGCCCCGACCCTGCGCGGAGCTGGCTACTGATTACAACGTCAATTCCAACTACACGCCCCGCCGTGCGACGGTAGCCAGCCGTTTTTCTCCGGGGCGATCGCTGCTCGCTCTCCCGGCTGCCGCACTGCGGCCGGCCCCCAAGATAGTCCGGCAATATGCTGGCGCCCCTCCCTCCCTTGGAATGTGAACTATTAGTAGTTGGGGTTTCCTCCTCCCTTGTCTACATAGCAGGCGCGGTACTACTAGCATGTCGTCCACGTGGCATGCCGTACCGCCCGAGGAGCTGCATCCAGCAGCAGCACCTTTGTAGTTTCATCGTCCGGCGGAAGTTGCCGTACACCCGTACGGCGCCACCCCGCGCACGGTTACCCGACGCAGCCTTCCCGGGAACCGCTGCTCCCGCACGCTGCTCCGTTGTGTGCTTAAACACCAGGGGGCTTGCCTGTCACCATCTTTTGTCGCGGCGCACCCGCCATAGGGTCGCGCCGCGACAGCCACGCCCACTCTTCACCGTGTTAGTCTCAAGATCTTCGAGGGTCTGCCTCGGAGGCTTTCTGTCCACTCCAAAAAGCATGTAAAAATGCCGAAGCGCCTTTTCGGCAATATGCCTGCGCCCCCTCCCTTCCTTGGGATCAGGATTTACTTCTGGATTTCTGTATGGATTTCTTGAATGTTGCGTCTAGCACATGTAGTAGTCGCTAATGGGTGCCGACGTGACTGTACGAACCCAACTTTGCTCTCAGAATGAATGGGGTGCTAGTAAATATCCTTAATTCCCGTGATTATATCGTAATATATTCGTCTTAGCTTGGACCAATAAGGGCATCCGCGCGTTCTTTTTTTTCATGCCCACGCATTGCTCACCCTCTCCATTTGTACAAGTCATGCACCAAGTTTTAATAACCTCGATTGCCAACGTCTGCAACATTGATATGGGTCCTCATGTGACCCCCCCCCCCCCCCCCCCCCCCCCGCCCCTTCCATTCTGTGTATGTGTTAAACTGATGTATGCAGTATTCGCCAGCTGCTGAGAGAAGCAATTGGGAATCATTTTGAGATGGCCAAATTTGTCGGCCCGCTCCTGCAAGTTTGAGCCGAAGAGCAGATAACAAAAACCCATGAATGTGCACAAATGACCATGAGGCACTTGTTGCCACTGGGTCAATGATGTTTAACAAAACCATCGAGATATGTCATACTTCCATCGCCCCCTGAGCAGCCGAAATGAGGTCATGCACCGCTGTGTCGGCCATTTCAACACCGGCCACCTGGCACAAATTCCTCAACGCCTTGGTCGCTGTGACGTCTTGCTCATAGCAGAAGAAGCAGTATATGCTCCAGACGATGTCCTGGTCCTGGAACGCCGAGTACACGTCTCCCGCCTCCTCCAGCAGGTACGTCTTCAGCCACTCCCGAGTGGCCGCTTCATGCAGCACCTTGTCCGTCCACACCTGATACCCGCTGCGGCACACATCCGCCACCGCCTGATACAAATCCGTGCTTGTATGGAACGCTTCCACAGCTAAGCGAATCTCCTGCTCCACGGCGGACAGCTGCTTCAGCACATCGCTCGGGAACAGCTTGCGCCAGTAGATTGCCGCGGCCGAGCCGTCCTTGCCTCCAAGCATGGCGTCCATGACCATGCCAAGCCACAGGTCGAGCGAAAGCCACTCGCAAAGCTTCTCCTTCCTCGAATGCCGTGCCATTCGCTCTGCCAACGTCCACACCCGCCCTGCAACATGACAAATGAGGACACAGTGCATGCACCGGGGGTCAACATTGGGGCTCCCTATCGGGCAGAACAGCACCGCCACATCCACAGCGTGGCATGCACGCCCAAGGGGCCTCACCAAAGTACTCCCGGCTGGCCACAGCCTTGGCGTCAATGATGCGGTGCAGCGCCCGCGCAATGAGCCGATCCCTGACTGCATCGTCGCCACTGCAGCTGCTTCGCCGTAGCAGCAGCTGGGCGTGATGCAAGGCAACCATCATCACGGGGGTCGTCGACAGCTGCCGGAACCCGGGCAGCACGATCAGAGCGCGGGCACGCGCGTAGTACAGCCGGCTTCGATGGATCTCAACCAGCGGGTCGCCGACATACTGGGGGACACAGCTCCAGTCAATCCACACGTACTTCATCCCCGCCTCCGCTGCTGCTCCCATCTTGCGCTTCAGCTCCAGAAACTGCTGCTCCGACATGGGCGAGACGCCGTCCTCGGCTGCAGGCGGCTTGCCCTTTGCCCACCTCCAACTCAGCATGCAGGTGCTGTCCCAGAGTTCATCCCGTGTCTCGCGGTAAGGGACCTCAATGTAGTCACCACAGTGAACAGCCTCATACACTGGAAGATGCCGCCAACGATGCGCCACTGCGTGAATGTGGAGGAGGCGCAGCGGAGGCGTGCTGAGATGGTCCGGGAGCATGACATGAAGATTGTACACTTGGTGCCCAATGTATTCCGGATCCAGCGGTATGTTCCGCTCTGGAAACTGCGCGTCCAAAGCAGGGTCCGACACAAACGGGCTCTGTGCCATGCGGGACATGGGTGAGGACATGCAGCCATGTGGCGCTGCGCCTTTGGGGCTTGGCTTGCTGAGTGGCGTCACCAGGGGTGGGCGAGGCGTCGATTGAGGGGCCGTTGGTAGCGGAGCAACATCCATGAAGACCGCGTCGACGTCGTCGGGGGATGCCGTGGGGACAGTGGACGCGGGCTTAAGGGGTCCCCTGCCCACGTTTGTCGCTCTGGTCGCGCCGTCCGCCGCTTGCTTCTTCCTTCTGCGAGTACACAAGACAAGAGCAACCCCGGCCAGTACCACAGCCGCGACTGCGGCCACACCGCCAACAACAGCTGGAAGCGGCGGTCCAGCTGCTTCGTCATCGGAGGAAGCATTGCTGATGGGTACAAGAAATGCCCGGAGGTCAATGACAAGGCGGGGACTTTTTGGCAGTTGCGCAATGGTGTCCCATTGCACGGTGACAACAGGCAAGGCACTTGAGATGGGGCCAAATGGGAGGCCCGGTCTGCATTAGATGCTTACCTTGGCGGAGGGACGATGATTTGGTAGACGGCAATGCGACCGTCATTCCCCAGGTGCTCTACAGGGACGCCATTGTAGTCATCTGCCAGTTGCCCTACCGTGCATTCCCCGTCCGGGACTTTCTCAAACTGCGGCGCCTTGCCCAGCAACTCCATGTCACCGTAGAGGCACTCAAAATCAGCGCCACAGTATCCCTGAGGAAACTGCGCGCCAAAGCGGGTCTCGCCAGTGGCTAAGGCTGTGTTGAGACATGTGCGGAAGTCCATCCCATACGAAGCTTGTCCAAAGGCTCGACGACTTGAGCTGGCTCTGTAGCAGCCCACAGACTCGAAATTTGTGGGGGTGTTGTCGGTGGCCAGTCCATTGGTTCCAACAGCATCCCTGCGAGCGAGCAGTGGCCGCGCGGCAATGACGAGTCAGAGTTGTCCTTCAGTAAGGGAATGCCACCACCTCTACATGGGGGTGCCAACGGACAGACGGACGGAAGAGCAGCGTGTATCGAGGGCAGGAAGGAAGATGAACGCCACAGGGATATGCTAGACTTTACAAATTCCAGGGCTGTCATGGCAACACATCGCCTGGGATATCGCAGGCGAGCGATCCGGGCATTGCAGCTGCAGCTGTGCCTCCGTGCAGCTTACCTTTGTGGGGCGATGCGGACGTCCGCTGGCCTCAGATCCAAGCTGCCTGGCTCCAGATAGTTCCTGCGGACATCTGCGTGTGCGCAAGCAGAATGGTGCAAGTCGGCTAGCGCTCTTACTATCCTCCAGTACGTTGCAATCAATCTGTAGCCACGCGCAAGAGTACGGGGGCAAAGGCCGAGCACTGCCTGGGCCGGCGCACTGACAAGTTCTCTAATCTGGAGAGCGCACTCAGCTGCGCCGGGATTTCGCCTGTCAGTTGGTTGTCACAGAACCACCTGCGGGGCCGGCAGCGCAGCAAAGTGTCATCGGCAGCTCCATCCGGTAGGGCGGGGCAACGTCATTCCCAGCCCCTCAATGCCACAAGCAACTGCACAAAAATAGCCCAGGGCCAGTCCTCTGCATGCAGTGTCAAGGGCTCCGCCCGGCCCGCCAGACTCACATCTGCCGCATGCTGCTTGACAGCGCGCTCAACTGCGGGGGCAATGTCCCTGTGAGCTGGTTGCTGTGAAGCCACCTGTAAAGGTTGAAAGCAGCTCTTTGTTAGTAGCAGAACTGCAAGGCTCCCAAGACTGCAAGCGGGGCACTGTAGCTCGCACACGCACACACACACACACATACACACACACACCCTTCTTTCCAAAGGTACAGGTAGAAAAGGAGGTTAGATGAAGCTCCAAGCAACAAAAAAGCTGACATCCTCCTGCGCATTCAAGGCACTCACAGTTCCTCTAGGCTCGAAAGCGCGCTCAGCTCCGATGGCACTGTGCCCGAAAGAGCGTTGAATTTCAGCGACCTGCACGCGCGACAATATGAGCCCTTCTCAGCAACAGTGCCACGCGCACAGACACACACACACCATTGGCGCTGCCTGCCGGGGTACTGCGCCCACATCGTGAGTCCTCGGCCACTGAAATGAAGCCACGCTCAACCGCCCCAGGAAGTCTCAACACCCTCCCAACGCACTCACAAGTGTTGCAGGCCCGACAGAGCGCTCAGCTGCGGCGGTAGTGTGCCGGTCAGCGAGTTGGCATAGATCTCCCTGCATGGGCAACATCAAGGGCCCTTCTCAGCGAGTCAGCACAAGCATGTCGATCAATACAAGAGCCACCAGGCAGGACTCGGCGCCCACACTCTGTGCACAGTTTCTGTCCCTCAGACCAGGTCAGACGCAACAATCCGGAGACAGATCAGCGCCCACCCACCCACCCACCGCAAGCACAGCACTGCTGGGGCCATGGCACTCACACCCATGTTAAGCTTGAAAGAGCGCTCAGCTGCGGCGGCACCGCGCCCGTCAGTGCATTGTTCCAGAGTACCCTGCAAGGGCAGCAAAGTCTGAGCCCCTCCTCCCTCCTTGAGAGGCAGCCAGCAGCCAACAGCACAACAGTAGGGACACTCCAACGACCATGGACAGCGTACACAGCACTGCCTCGCCTGTGGCACTCACATCCATGTCAAGCTCGAAAGAGCGCTCAGCTGCGGCGGCAGTGGGCCTGCCAGCCTGTTTCTTTGCAGCGCCCTGGAGAGAGGGGCGGGGGGGGGAGAGGGGGGGGGGGGACCTCCTCAGCGGCAACGCCGGAAGGCAGAATGCACACCCCCCCCCCCCCCCCCCCCCCCGCCCCCCTGCTGACCGAGTGCCGTAAATTTGCGCATGTTAATCGTATCATCGTGCATGGGACGACCGAGAGATCCCGAAGGACACAGCCTATTAGATCGAAGCCATCCAGGGTCTCCGTCAGTCTTCTCGCTGCACTATCTCCTGAAATAAACGCACAGGATACTGCGTGCCGGTAAACAAGGACGATCGGCGATGATGCAAGGACACAAATTGCGGCCGCATGCCGCCGATGATTATCACCGGCCAGCAGCTGAGGGATAGGGTACCGCGCCTGCATCCTGAGCCCATAGATATTGACCCGCACGCAGGAGAGTGCACGCAGGGCAGTGCCTCGCTTGTCGGACTCACAATCTCCACAAGCTTGAAAGCGTGCTCAGCTGCGGCGGCAGCGCTCCGGTCAGGTAGTTTCCAGCAATATCCCTGTGCAGGCAGCAGCACGCGTCCTTCTCAAAACCAGCATCCGCACGAGTGCCATCAGCACACTCTCAGCCACTAAGAAAAACCCGGCTGCGTCACCGGGAAACCCCCCTCCCGGCCAACAAGAAGACAGCTGGTGCGACAGCCGGGGGATGGCCCAGCACGAATTCTGCACAAGCAAGGAAGGGCACCGCAACGCCCGTTGCACTCACATTCTCCACAGGTGTGACAAGACGCTCAGCTGCGGCGGCAATGTGCCTGTCAGTTGATTGTCCTCAAGGTTCCTGCAGAAAGGGCAGCACCACACGCCCTCTCTCAGATGCCGCAGCATCGCAGCGCCCCCAAGCAGGCCCAAGCGCTCCGCATGGAAGGCCTCCCCCCAAAAGCAGCAGCGCATCGAACCCCAGCAGCTGTGTTCTGCAAGCAGGACGCTGCCTGGCTCGCCGCACTCACAAATCTCGTATAAATGAAAGCGCGCTCAGTTGTGGCGGCACAGTGCCTGTGAGCGCATCATCCATGATCGTCCTGCGGGAGCAAGAGATTCTCAGTCTGCTGGTGCACATAGTGGCCACTAAGCAGGGCGCCATTCCAGTGATACATCTACCCTAAAGGAGAGCATTTAACCGTTGAGACTTGCTGCAGCAGAAACAGTAGCCCCCGATAGTCCCAGATACCCATTGACATTCCCAGGCAGTTGTTGAGAGTCAGAGTATACGGACCTTGCGATTTTCCCAGTGTGACAGCCACTGAGCCACCCTTCAGATGGTTATACTGTGTGAGCACAGCTTTCTACATTTTTTGGACCTATCATGTGATATGGTCATCACTGACATGTGTGATAGGCAAGAACGCTGCAAGCATAAGCAGAGAGGACTCACAGCTTTGTCACAGCGCCCCCCTCACATTCCACTCCTTCCCAGGCTACACAGTGATGGGTGGAGGTGCTCCAAGTCGATATCCTCCCCTGTGGATCTTGCTGCTGCGAGCGCAGCACCAGTAGCGCCTCCCTCTCTACCCCACCAGACGCACACCACGTCGAGTCAGTAAAGGAGGACGGAACCTCAGCAGGTGCAGGGTGTTCTGGGTGAAAGTGCGAAATTGCGGCGGCGGCGACTGGCCACGGGGGTCCAGAGGCCACACCTGTCGCGATGCCGTCCACCGGTGCCAACATAACTGACGCCGACACCAACAGCAGCGCCACCGCGGACGCCAAGTGCACGGGGCGCATGATATGGGGAGGACGTGCGCCGTGGGCGGCAACCGAAAGGTCGAACGCAAGAGAATAGCAGAAGAGGCGCAAGCGCGGCAAGCGGAGGTACCAGGCGGAGGTACGGTAGCGCAGGCGGCTTTGAATATACCGACTATGTTCGTCATCGTGCCGTTTCGATAGCGCGAGAAGTCGGTACCAGTAGTCGCTATATTCAGTCTGATGCGCTGCTGTATCTGTACTTCAGCACCAAACTAGTCGCTAGTGTAAACCAACACAGACACTAACCAGCACTGCTGCATAAAGGGAAAAACAACGACCGAAAAAACCGGCCTTTAAACTATTATTAATTAACAAACGGCCTGTCCAGCTGTACTACAATGCGGCTTCGGCCGATGTCCCGGGGCGAACTTTACTTTTACTACAATGCGATCCTTGATCTGCTTTTTTTTTTCCGCCCCAGGGACAGGACTGGCACCAGTGAAACCCTTGATCTGCTTATCCCTTGTCCGCTCGGTACAGCGGTCGTCTCGTCTGCGAGAGACCCGGGTTCGATTCCTGGCCGATGCATTTCGGCAATATCGGCCCGACGTGTCCCGGGTTTGCCCGGTTGATGCATTAGCCCTTCGGGGTTCGAATGAGGCAATGGTCTATGGGCTATGCCAGACCTACGACTGCAGTTGGCGCACGAGGTCAAGTGCTGGGGCGGCTTCGGCCGATGTCCCGGGGCGAACTTTTTTGATCTGCTTATGCTCATATCGCGAATTTGACTGATGACGCAAATACATCCAATTACAAACTCGATTGTGGCGCCCGCCGCCATGCAGCGGTCCACCAGGAGCGGAGGATCCCGAGTGCGGCAGGCATGGCGGCACCACCCCCACCTCCACGCGGTGGGCGCTTGTAACCCCCAAACCTTGTGCCCGGCTGGGTGCGGTAGGGGGCTGAGCGGGGTGGCCGGTTGCCGATGATCGTCGGATTGTGCGACGACCGGGGAGCCCTACGGCCTACGGGGCGGGCGTTTCAAAGAAAACTTGTTGTTGACTTGTTGGTACACTGCTGCATATGTACAATGTAGCTAAGGACTGGGATATGCTTTAGTACTTCAGCATATGTCATCATGCATAGTCCGGACTAGCACGGCGCGCGCGCACCAGGCACCGCAACTACGCCTGTCTAGATAGGCGCGGCGCCCAGGCGGGCCTAGTCACTTCTCTGTAACCAGCCACTCTCCGTGCTTCATGCTCCCGCCCACAGTATCCGGCTCGCGCCGGGACCCGCACATGGCGGGTTGGTAGGGACGCTGCGCGCAACACTTGTAGTCCTATTAGCGCCTGTGGGCGCCGCCGGGCAGCAGCTCTGTAAGGCCGGTAAAAATTGCAAGTGTGTTTTAGGTTCACCTCCCCCACCCCCCCGCCCCACCTCCATAAGTTTTGTAGCTGGTTGATGTACTATGTAAAGTGCTATCAAATCAGTATCCAGGGGAAAAGTCTTGCAATTGTCCACATATTGTGTAGGGAGCAGCTGCCATACATTTAGGTGTATATGTCATCAAGGCAAGATGGCGACAGCCACAAAAGCGTTCGGCGCTCCGGGCCCGCTCACTTCTCTGTACGTAACCACACACTCTCCCTGCTATGGGCTTCCGCCCCCCAACCCCGGCTCATACCGGGACGTGCGACATGGACCAGCACGTCGGTTGCGGGGAGGTTGCGCACGACAAGTTATGGGCCCTCTACAGCCTATGTCGGACACTAGTGAGAGTGGTATGACGCTTGACCTCGCAGGAAGTCCGTCTGGGTGGGAAGCCCGGAAGTAAAATCGAGACCACCGCAGCCAAAAGGGGCCTCGACACTCGACAGGTTGTTTGCGTACCTACATCTAAAGCGCACACCCGGACGCTGGCTACCATAACGCCAGCGACCGCCATGTACGGGCTCCCTCGCCAACTACCACGACGCCAGCGACTGCCACGTACCGCAGTTCCCGCCCGAAGAGTTTCTCGGCTCGACCGACTGAAAAATTCGGGCAACGCTCGTCGACTAGTATGAAGTCGTATGCGAAGCTCGGCACACTAGCGCCAAGGGGAAGTAAGTGGCCACCCGCACCTGTCATCCGCTCGACAGCCGGCGCAGTCAGACTCCCTAGAGGACATGCCAAGGTCAAGGCATGGCGGGCTGCCTCTCTAGGCTAGCGACTAGCGTTAGCAGCCAAAACCCCCGCTTGACGCACCCCCTTGCGACATTGGGAGGGGATGTTGACACCAGTGCTGCTGCCACGGTTGTACAAGCACCAGACAATGTAGCTACGGTATGCGTATTAGTACTTTAGCACAAATCTAAGTGGTACGAGCACTGCGCTACGCATGCGCCGCGGGCACCGCATCGCGACAGCCACAAAGGCGTTCGGCGCTCCGGGCCCGCTCACTTCTCTGTATGTAGCCACACACTCTCCCGGCTATGGGCTTCCGCCTCCCGACCCCGGCTCATGCCGGGACGTGCGACATGGACCAGCACGTCGGTTGCGGGGAGGTTGCGCATGACACACACGATTAACGTTGTGTTCTATGACTGCCCCTGCCCCTTGCTTCTTGCATGTGCCCACCATACAAATGGTCACATATTTGCTGTGAAGCTGGCCGCTACTACATGCTCACTGTCTGTCTAGATGGTGTTGCGCCTCCTTTCCCGCTCCAATTGTTGCAGCTTGCTCTTGCCATTAGTTGCATATCCTGTGCAGCGATACATCTCTCTGTTGTCCACACATGTCTGGCACATGGGTAGCAAATTCTTCGGGATCATGGATGATAGTTGCTTGTTAATGAAGGCGCCATCTTTGTCTTGGGATGTGACTGCGCAACTAGCACAGATCATATACGATCCATGTCGATCTCTGCGTCCTCACCATAGGGCAGGTGCTGCTTGTTTGAACTGCTATAGAACCCGGACTGTACGGCTCGGTCACATGTGAGCGTGTCGTCACACAGAATTACAAAGTGCAAGGGTTGGTCTGGATAAAGGGGTTGCATGCCACAAACATATGTGGTCAATGCCATGGCATCCAAGATGGCATGATTGGCCATTCAACAACCTGCAAGTAGTGCGTGTGTTTGCTGGTTTGAGTTGCTAGCAACAAGGTTGTGGCGTCTCCTAACCGAGTGCGGGCGCGTCGGACTTCCTTCAGCGTCACGTCGAACATGGCCGAGTGGGCACCTCTTCCATCACATCCCACATGTTGTGATGGAGCATGCGGCTGCCACCGAACTCGCCAGTCACGCGCCGCCTCTTCTTCCCCCCATGATGGCGAGTTGAACAGCTCATGCTCCATGACTACGACCACTGCAACTTGTTCAACGAGCTCAAAGGATAAGCTAGGGTCAATGTCTTTCACTGCATACTCTAGCATGATGCCGCGCACGATACGGGCCTCTAGCCAACCTTGCTCTAGGGGATAGAGCACGGGCCTAGCGGAAAGCACTCTGCCGTCCCACTTCACCTCCACCACGGTGTGCCTCGCGGATACCAACATGGTTTCATCTACCCAAGCCGAAGGCTGGCGAGGTACTAGGCGTGGTTAGTTGTAGTCAGGATTGATAGGTATTTGCGCTCGGGCCGACAGCAACATGCCGGCCTAGCCGCGCCGGGGGCGACGCTGCCACCGGCAGTGCTGGTGAGGGTGTGCGGTTCGTACGGTGCGGCGGTTAGTCGGAGCCGGTAAGCAAAGTGGAAAGTGCAAGAAACCCTAAACCAAGTTTTGGGCCAGGCACGGCCAGCTATCAAATTTGTACCCCCCCCCCCTCTGTTTTGAGCGAGATAGGGCACCTAAAACACACGTGCAATTCTCACTGGCCTAATCCTTACATGGGCTACTAAACAGAATTCTTGTGCGACCTCGGCCATGCGTCGGCTCTACCGAGATCCGCCAACGACGAGTGGGAAAACGGGGTCTGTGCGACTCGATCGGGGGCAGCCTACTCGCGAGGGTTGTTCGATATAAAAAAATCGTGTTGTCAAACTTCGGTGCGACCCGGCCAGTGAATGGACGATACCGCACTGGCGGAAGTGTAATATTGGTGCGTTTCAAAGTTTCGGAGTGAATCTGGTGTTGCCAAATAGGTCGCGCAAGGTGTTTTTACACGACAAGAGCCGAAATTGGCAAGAAGGTTCATTAGTGAAAAGTTAACGTGGAGGGAAAACGGAGTCCGGGAACTGGAAGATGGGAGGCTCAGCTGTTGCAACTGTTGTTATGTATACTCGTGCTGCACCCGAAAACGCGCAACGACGGGCGAACTAGTACCCGTACCACTTTGCAGCAACGGAAGCCGGAAAAGCGGATGGGAAAGGTGGAAACCCCATAATCTAGTTTAGATCATTTCAAAGTTGAGTGTAGTTTTGCCAGTGAGGAGCGAACGAAGGGAGCGGCAGATTGACGTGGAAGGGGACCGCGGCGCATGGTCACGAAAGGGACACCGGGAAGGCCACCGCTGCGGAGTCTTGTTAAACTTGGAAGTGGCGAAGGGGCGCGATGTGACCGAAGAAGACCACGCGCTAGGTGAAAGGGAGGACGTTGGGGTCGATGTAGTCCAGAACATCGTCGGAGTTCGTGGCCCATGCGCCTTGTTGGCGAATGTGGGACAGCGAAATTCCGATGGCGTTAGCAACAAAGGCTGCATCCTTGCGGAGGCTGTGAGAGCTCAAGGAAGTGCCGGCGGAAGGGGCAGCACCGACGAGACGAACGGCCGTAGAGAGCCAGCCCGACATGGTAGCGGCAGTCCGAGACTTGGACTACTCGCTTAGGCCGAATGCCTTGAAGTTAGTCTCGGCCAAAGGCAGCAGGAAACATGGGGGTGGACTGGACGCTGTCGATGAAGTGGTGCAAGAGACGGGCGATGCGGGGGTGGTCCGAGACGGGGAGGAGCAACACGTAGGTCGCCCGGGCCGCCCCGGCCGGCGCGCCCCTTCTCTCGGTAGACCTGCAGGGTGATGTCGTAATAGAAGTCGTCATGCAGGTCCCGCACTCGGCGGGACACTCGGCAAAGAAATATGAAGTTGACAACCGAGGCCGTGAGGGCTCGGAAGTCAGACTGGTACTCGGGGGGTGGGCGGTGGGAGAGGGCACAATTAACTCGGCCCGATCGATATAGCTGCAGTTCGCAACATCATAAGGCAATGGGACTCGTAAAGGGGCACACTCCATGCGGCGTTGCCTTAGCAGCAAGCCACGACGCGCGGCGGTGTGGTGCATGCTATCCTTAGCGATGGGGTTAATGTTGTGCGGCTCGAAGAACGTGTTGATTGCTGGCATGCAGGGATGCAACGACTTAGCCCCAATGTGGCCCCGTTCACTATAATCCAAGCGACGTACCGGACGACAGTGGCAATGGTCGCCTCGAGTGCGCTGATGTTCTCGGAGTCGTGGCAAGAAACTCCGCGAATTGAGACAGCTTGCCGGCGTAGCGCTTGATCGTATGGGCGGTGAGGGAGCTGGAGAGTAGATCGAGGGCCCGTTGTCCCAACTCGCCCGAACCGAAGGCTTCATGTAGACGGGACCGGAATGAAGCAGCCCACGAGGCGACAGCTTCGGGCTTGTCAATACGTAAGTACGACGCTTGGCTGACACATTAAGAGGGCCCCGGCTCATTTTAGCAAAGTATTTGGCCGCGCCGGCTAGGTTGCAGCATGGCGGTTGGCCGGTAATTGCTCGACGGGTTTGTCAGGGCACCTGTACGGATTTGCGGGACAAGGTGCATGCATGAGGCCGCCCCACGTGCCCGTCGCGCTAGTAGCCCATGTCCCGCGCGTAACGCACACACGCGAAATATGGTTGTTGCGAACCATCGGTAACACAAACTGTAACAACTGTCGACGCCTTATCGATAACCTCGGCGTGACTCCGAGCCCGCGCGAGGTAGGGGTTGAAGTCTTAATTAGCAGCAGGGACGTAAGGTAGCAGCTCGTCGAGAGCTAAGAAAAGAGCAGCCATGTGGGCCCCAGAACACGGCATATAAAGGTACTCCTCTTGAGCCGGCAGACGCCGGTCTATTTGCTTGAGGTAGTCATTCGTCAGGTCGCTACGCAAAAGGAAAAGCCCACGCACTCGGCTGACCGGTCGAACGTCCTCGTAACTAGACTATGCTCGTTGCAGTAGCTCTGGCACCGCGAGGTAGTCGTCATCGTCACTCGCGAAGTAATTTTGCCCGGACAGGGCCGCCTTGGGCAAGCTCTAGCAAGTTTGGGCGCATTGCGGCTCCCCCGCTACCTGTCGGTTGTCCCGCGACGCGCTGCCCAGAACAAGAGCATTGTGCTCCGTCTCCATCAGCAACACGAGCCGTCAATTGGGCCAACGTCGAGGTGAGCTCGCGCCGCAATGTAGACAAGGGCATGCAAAGTATGCTTGTAGCGACTCGAGTGTCGGCTCGGCGACGGGTTCATCTCCATCTAGCAATAAGGCGACGCACCGACGTGCGGATGAGAATTACACACACGGATGCGAGCCGGGTGTGGTCTCGAAACAACATGCGATCTTGCTTGCAACATGCTACGAGACGATAGTTAATCGTTGAGTGTAACACAGCGAAGCTGGAATATGGCAGACTCATGTGTTACGACTGCTTTTATATCTATACTCGTTCTACACCCAAAGGGCGCAACGACGTGCAAACTAATAACCCGTACCACCTAGCAGCAACGGTAGCCGGAAAAGCGGTCAGGAATAAAGGAGGAAATCCCATAAAATAGTTTATATAATATCCTACTCGCACGAAGCGAAGCGAGCGGGAGCGAGCGAGCGAAGGCGAGTCCAATATGCAGTAATACACGACCGCTGGTGCAGTATGGACCGTAATTAATCGTTACTACGAGTATAATCTGACAGATTGTTTTTTAGCCCCCGGGACAGGACTGGCACCAGTGAAACTCTTGCAGCGTCTCTACGACGGCCGTTTGAGCAGCGATCCAGTTACGGAGAGCCCTGGGTAGGCGACGCTCCGTTATAGTCATCAAGCAAATTGCCGAAGCATTGTGCAAAGCTAATTGAAGGCCAGTGACGAAATTTCCAGCACTGTTGGATCACCGTCTAAAACACGGCCATCAAAATACCCGGCACTGACCACGAAAGGTCCGCCCTACCCGTTTGGGCGTCGGCCCATTCGAGGAATGCGAGTTGGGGCAAGCCCCAACCCGCGGAGCAAAGCATTTCGGGAGTGCGATACATGTGCAACAAAAAAGGCAATGTGAGGGAGGGCCCGACGCCATAGCTGGAAAAAATTCCCATTCCCGATAAAATCCAGGGCGCCGTGAAGGGAGGGGGGGACCCCGCCCAAAATAAAGGCTGTCAAGTCCTCATGTGTTGACGCAACAACCTGACTACTAATAAAATCCCTGAACTCCGGAACTAACAACCCAAAAGTATGACGGTGATACCCCCACCGCGGGCACTCCACCAACATATATTTTCGATAGTCTCAGATTCACTTCCGCCACATGCATGGCAGTGTTCCAGGAACCGCTCATGCATGGCATGAATCCGGGCCAACCGGCGGGCAGTAGGAAATACTCGGGTGCGTACTTGTATCATAATGTGCAACCCGGCCACAACCCCCGCGGGGACACCCACACCGTACTGTGGCAACGGGTTTGACGCATAAGATGCCTGGACATATATACCCCAGGTTTTATTGCGTGCTAACGATGCCGACGATTCGTAACGCGCCCACACCGATGCCTTTACTAGTTTAGCGGCATCGCGCGCAGCTAGTGACCTCCACTCAAGTGGAAGGTGCGCCCCCTCAGCTAGCCGTACGTTCGCCCTAGCTAGTCGATCTAACCACCGCACAGTCCATGACGTTCACGTGTTAGGGCGCGCCCGACTTTGCTGATCTACTAAATGGGTTATACATGTATTCAAGTCGGATGCTTTAAGGAACGCCCGAGCCCGTGCCGCAGCGGCCGTAGCCTCTTTGGGCGCAATATCCAATTCCCGCATCATCGGTTCAGTGGCCACCCCAAGGGAGTTTTTACCCACCCCAATGAGGCACCGCAAGCACTGATTTAGTACGGTTTGTAATTTGTTTGCGCTTCTAGTTCTATCCACGCCCCATACTTCACACCCATAAGTTAAAACCTGCAGTACACCGGTTTTAAAGACCGACACACGCACATTAATAGGAATTATGTCCACCGACTAATACCGAATCGAGCGCCTCAATGGCGCGTTTCCCCTTCTTAACCCGGTCGTCTCCTATGTGTTGCATACCTAAATCCGACTTAATGACCGTACCCAAGTACCTACATTCATTTACACCCGGTACCCGTTCCCCCCCAAGCTGCCATCGGGCAGCTTGTTCGCGTAACGCGGTCTCGTCGGAATATCGGCCTAATGCCCGCACTTAAGTACCCCAAACCCCATAAAATGGTCCTCCGCCCACTGCGAGAAGTGGGCGAACATGGCATACAGGTTATCGAACGAGCTTGTGATACCATCAGCGTCGTCCGCGTATAACTGACCTGGCACTCTTAGTGGTTGCCTTGCCGCTAATGTGTCGGTGCACCCTCGTACATCACACCCTAGATGTTCTACCCCATCGAATATATCGTTAATAGATATGTTAAATAGGATGGGGGAAGCGGGGCATCCCTGTCGGAGGCCACGCTCTATGGGTATGAGGTATGATAGTGTTCCTGTGGCCATAGATATACCCGCTTGTTGCTGCCCTTGCCGACGCGCAAAATATCTGGAGTCTCGTACTTGTAATGGCTACTATTAAAAGGTGTTATTGTCCGGGCAAGTGCGACACTTCATACGTATTGACATAAAGTAAGGGTTCTAGTGGACATGCATCGCACAGCTTGCGCAAGGTCGCGGCTTCGGCAGCGTGATGCATCGGCGTCCCCTTGCCAGCCATAAAGCACTGTGGCAAGTGGTCGAAAAACAACGAGATGGTTACATGGAAGTACATCGACCCGACCATGCGCCCGACTCCCCCGGTCTGGCGGTTCTTCGGCAGGCTCGTCCCCGTTCGGCCGCTACACTAGCTTACATGTGCAAGCCTTTGGCTTTCGTCGCTGGCAAATCGTTTGCCTTGTTTCCCCCTTGGATAAATGATTAGATGTAGCCATCTAGAGATCTACAATACATTAGCTACGTTGTACTGCGCAACACCCCCAGCGGTCGGCGCACGGACTAGGGCCTGCCGGCCCGTTCCGGCACCACGACATGAGGGACGATCCACCCTCGGGCACCGGCACTCTCTGCTTTGCGCTCGCCTCAACCGGCTCGCGCACCCGCCCACCCACTGCCATCTTTTTGCGCTAGGAGACACCAAGGTCAAGCATGTGGTTCTTGTCTTAGCCTTCAATGTATAAGCGAGCTGACATTCCTTGGCAAATCATGCCCCCGCCTTGGGTAAACATGCATGCTCGGTATTTGTCAGTACTAAGTAATGCCATGCAATAACGAGGGAGACGTTTTGTCTTCTATTCGACGCTCCACGGTGGCGCTCTTTGCAGTGAGCGTGCTGCTATAGGTCGGCATGGTACGTCCGACGACCAATGCCGACGCCAACCATAGTATATACATCTGCGGGTGGTGGCAACGGTGTAACAATCAGATTTGTATTTTCAAAACATTGAAGCCCCTCGTCTTTGCACCACCACTGCACACCACCTTTGTTTGTTATCTAAGCCTCGAAACGGCGGAGACTGTCGCATGGGCGTCAAGCTCCGGGAATCATATAGATCACGACGTTGAAGGCCGGGATGGAAAGCTCTGAATCCGGCACCATGTCCTTGAGTGCATCCTTTGGTACATTGTTGCCGAGAGGTATTGCATGTCGAAACAAGTTATCCACCTCCGGCGAACAACGATGCCCATATCGCGAACACGGTGATCACGAAAGACCGTTGTGCAAGGATCGTGTTGTACACGCCAGACTGAGTGATGAGCGTCTACATGTGCCTACATGTTCATATGAGTGCGTCGCCATAGAGGTCGATAGGGTCGTGCTCTTTCGAGGGCAGAATGATATGCCCCCCCCCCCCCCCCCCACCCGGGCCAAGCATGGGCTAGGTAGAAAGAAGTACCCGGCAGCGACTACCTCCCGCAGAATTTGCGGAGTCATGACTGTCCGCGCAGTGGGGATGGCCACCGCCCACTTGTTCGACGCCGCGTCGAGCTTCCCGAACACGATCCGTTCTCTGGATGTGAAAGGGGGATAGAGTGCCCAACGCACCTCCTTCTGAAATAAGGCACAAGTTGTTGGCATGGTCCGGAAATGCCGTCACATCCTTCTACACGCCCGGCGCAGCCTCCGCCTCCCGCTCAATCACGCGGGCGTCCGCATCGCTGAGGTGGCGAGCAGTAGCCGCCTGAAGGCGCCCCCACTCTTCGCGCTCCGCCGCGGCGTAGCTTCCCGACCCACGAGCATCGTTGAGGAAGTGATCGTACCGGTGTGCGGAAGAAGTTGCGTTGAAGCTGCCTCGGCCAATTATAGACTCAAGCCGTGGGTCAAAGAAACCATGCACGGGTGGGGTGTTGGTGTCGGAGTTCCTATAGTAAGGAGTATTGGCATGATGTCGTCCATGCAGCCGATGAAGGCCGCATCACGGACGGTAGCCATGCGGCGGATGCCATCACCCTTCAACCAAGTGGGGACTGAGGTGATGCTGAATAAGTTATGCCTCCCCTTATTCAGAACCGCATGCTTCTTGTCCAATCGCACGTGACAACAGCGGGTGAACTCGACGAGCTCCTCGTCGACGAGACAGAGGGTGACTTCGCCAAGAAAGATTTATTGAGCATAGTCCTCAACAAACACATACTTTTCGAGGCGGAAATAAAGCGCGGAATCGAGCTGACAAGCAAGGCGCTCTTTACAACACAGCTCGGCCGTCGCCGTGTCCAGCCGGATACCATCACCGATGAGAAACCCTGACTTTCCGCGTCGAATCTGCAAGCCAATAGATTACACTAGAGGACCCATAGAGTCGACCAACCGAGTTGACGACCCATAGATTACACTGTCGTATGTTTTTGATCTGCTTATGTGATTGTAAGACCACCAGCTGCAGTGTTAGGCAGACTGCATTGCCCGTTGGGAGCTGGATGATTTGCGCCGATATTGACACTAGTACTTATGCATAGTGTATATAAATGGCGTAATGTATTAAGGAGCAGAGAGCTCCCCTAGGAGCTCAGCTCCTAGGGAACCATCAGTAGGCATGTGGCGAACATGCCGCCCACTCTAGAATGACCTCAGATGGTCATGCAACTCTGGGCGCCATCTCAACCAGTAGTTCAGAAACAGGAGCCGCCAGAATGGCGGCTCAAGAGGCTTTACATACTAGAATACAGCAGTGCCAAGGTGCACCAGGTAGCCCATAGCCAGCAGGTGTAGCTGCTGATAGTACTAAGGGCTCTGTTGAGCCCGGAGAACTGTAACATATTCTAATCCATCCTCAGCTGCTGCTTGTCTCCAAGCCAACCTGCACAAACTTCGAAAGACACCTGTACTACTGTCCTCTAGGACCGGTTTAAATGCTTTCGAGAGCGGAACGTGCCAATGAAACTGACGTGCCAATTGATCACAACTGGGTGATACCTCTCCGGCTGTTAGAGATAGTCACCGAAATGGGTAGCCTTAAACTCGTGCATGCGGGGCAGCTATTTACTTGCGCAGCTGCGATGAGACTGGTACCTTATCGAGTCACAACGCGGTACCCCCTTGCCTGGCCAGCTGCCCAGCTTTGTGGCGCGGCTCAGGGGACTACACCTGCTCCACGCTGATGGGTACATTCCTGTCGACGACGCGGTGCTTGGGAGTATCTCTTCTAAAGTTTGTCACCTGCAAGCTTTCACAGCGGATTCCAAACCTCAAGTCCTTCGGAGTTGACCGCCTTGGCGGGTACGGCACTACTGCTGTCAGTGTCGATTGTTAGAAACTTTTGGACGAGTAATGTGCCTTCGTGGGCGACTTTGATAGCCAGTGCCTCGTCGAAATGGCCAATGGAGCAGGTACAATGATGGCTGCTCCGGATTGTAGTGGCCGGCGAATTTTCCAATTTGGACTACTTTTACCTGACGCCGGACGAGCACAACTTGTCAAACACAGGTGCCAACGTACTTCTCACAATTTGTACTCGTGGCTCACATAATGTGCGTGATTTGTTGCGAATGTCTCTGACCATTTTTTGCATTCATGCCCTTGCGCAGGCCTAGAATGTCTCGGGAATCTCCCCTCTTTTCAGGTGCTGCGCTTTGGCGGAGGTCACAGTACTGACTTTTCAAGCGCCAATATTCTCAATCTGGCCTTGAGTTGTACCCGGCTGACGACAATCCAGGTTTACATGAAGGATGCCAGGGAGAAAGATCCCTTTGGAAATGGAGATTTCGCTGCCAACTTTTGCGACCTCGGCGCCTCGCCCCCGGGGCTGCCGCACCTGGACATACATCTATGGAGGCTGGTTCACCTATGAGGATTACAATGCCAGCCGGCCTTACGATTGTCTCCGAGGCGTCACATTATCTGATCACGGGCTGGCTAATGATTCTGGGACACATTGGGCCTCATGGGCGCGCCATTGCCTGGAGGCAGAGGCCAATCCCGAGTGAGGCACTGGGAACTTGGGGTAGAGATCCACGTTTTTGTTTCCCAGCGATTTAATTGATTGGGCATCGGCATTCAAATTATTCTTGCGGGACTCAATTTGTGACAACACTCCCTAGCGAGGTAGTATTCTGCCTTACAGCAACATGGGCATGAACCCTAAGGCAACATGATCTTCTACAGCCATGGCCACCAGTATCGAGAAGCTCACATATAGTATGCAAACCTCCTAGCTTGTCCGAACCTCATCCGCCACATGCAACAGCATATGCCAAGCCCCCCCTCTCTGCCTGTAGATGCACCCTGTTGCCGCAGTGTCTGCACGGCATGGTGAGCACGCTCAGGCACATTTGATGAGAACACTTCTACGGTGCAATCGCAGATACACACAGAGACACACACACACACACACACACACACATACCTGTATATATATAAATACATTTATGGGTATGTTTGTGTAGGCATCATGATATTTATTTATATACAAACGTCTTCACTACACCAGAAGCCCGCAGTGGGGTATATACATGCCGGTACTCGCACATGTACACAGTCACACCAGAAGCTCTCACGGTGTTCGCCACGCGTAGTGCGCATCATTGTAATCCCCCTTGGTTCACTCGCTCCCCCCGTCTAGCACTTGCAGCTTGCAGAGACACACATCAAGAATCGTTTCACTGGGGTAAAGGGGCGGAGTGGTTCTCAGCAGGGTGATACCTGTTGGATGCGCGTGATTTTACACAAAGCAGGCGCTTGTACAATAACCTGCAGCAACTACAACCGCTCTAAACAGGGGTATTAGTCAGCCGGCTTGCCCAGCGCGGCCCTGACGCCTATCAGTACAGAACAATGTACTGAGCTCAGACTGCCACAATATATTCACAGCTGCTGGCCTCGC
The DNA here is from genome assembly GCA_006384855.1 of Tetraselmis striata. NCBI lineage: Eukaryota > Viridiplantae > Chlorophyta > Chlorodendrophyceae > Chlorodendrales > Chlorodendraceae > Tetraselmis > Tetraselmis striata. The sequence continues at coordinate 73,282 of VCJN01002001.1, forward strand.
CCGTGGTAGAATGACGCGCTTGCAGCTGCCAGGCACCGCGCCTGCCTGACTCGGATATACATATTGACGTGAGGATCCAGGAAGGGATGCTAGCAGGGCCCTTTGGCGGCTTTCTCGGCGGCATGACAGCCTGTGGTGTCGGCAACATGGCTAGGGGAGAGGACACGCGCGGCAGCTCATTCCAGGTAACGCTGCGACCGGTTCTTGCGGATGTCGCCGATGAGGATCTTCATGAAGAACGATGTCTCCTCCGGGCTGGCCACCCACAGGATGGAGCAGCACTCGCGCGTGGCGGAATCGTTGCCGCTGGCGGTGAAGCGGTCGCCCACGTGGAGCACCTGCGCGATGCGAGACAGGGAATGGGAGACTCTCAACGCCGACACCTTTATGCCGACACCCACCTGAGTGGGTGTGTGTGTGGCGGGGGGGGGGGGGGGGGGGGGGGGGCGCAGGAGGGGGCACGCGAGGATGCACCTCGTCCGACTCGGCGTCAAAGTATTTCTGCAGTGCCTTCAGACCGATATTCTTGTTGCCGATGTCCACAAACACGTCGTTGCCGCCGTTGAAGGCGCAGTAGGGCACCTTGCTGCCAATCAGCCCTGTGTGTACAGTGATGGCCAGGTCCTCCAGCACCTGGGGCGGGCACGCCGGCAAACATGCTGTCATTAACATGCATGGGAGGGGAACCCGGGCTCCCCCAAGTACTGTCCAGCCTGTCACAGTAGCTTAAAGCATAACTCGCACTACCTGTTATGCACGAGACGGCAGCAGCGACATAAATTCACGGTGCATTAATTACACGTGTCGCAAGCCTTTGTAGTGCCGTAACCGCGCTTTCTGTTTGCGGTCCACTCTCGTTTCCGACCCGCGCCAAGAGAGGAAAATCATATTTAATTGAGAGTATAACAGAATGCACCTTGAATATTCCCGTGGTGCTGTGGTGCCCAGCACCTGGTTGTCACAGCCGGCACATGGCGGACAACGTCGCCACGGCATCTGCCCACCTTTCCTTGCAAATATCCGCCCTGCATGCACATGGCAGCACGGAGGCTCACCTCGTACACCGTGGATGCCCGCGGCACGATGCCCACTGCCCGCTCCTTGCGCAGGATCTGCCACAGCCAGGGACAGGGGTGGTTACAGATCCCTGCCTGGCTCATGTGGAGTCTTCCGCCATGCCATCAGTGGCAATGCCGTCGCTGCGGCGGTGGCTGCTAACGGATCTGGCATGCTTGGCAGGCACTCAGCGGTGTCGGCGGGGAGGCCCCCACCTGCACAGGAAGCCGCAGGCGGGAGGCGCCCTCCCGGAGCAGCGACTCTGCACTGTCGAGCAGCTCCTTGATGTCGTTGTCCTGCCATAGCTTCATCTCCTCCGACTTCCACTCCTCATCGTGCACGCACTCTAGCCGGTATGTGTCCGGAACAACCCGCACCAGGTAGTTGCATTCTCCGCCCATGATGTGGAACCTGCGCGCGCGGCGCGGACACACAGGTCAGACAAGCAGGCGCTCACAAATGGGCAGGCACTGCCGGTGGCGGTGCAGCTCACTCACCGCTTGATGATGCTCTCAGGCAGCGCGAGGCGCTTGAACTCGTCCAGCAGCCCCTGCACCCGCATCTCAAACTTCTCGGGCTGCCCGGGGTACCCCGCCGCGGTCACGATTGCGACCTCGATGCCGCTGCGCATGAGCGTGATGATGTGCTCGATCATCGCGTTGTCCGTGTCAAAGTGGTGCCCGTCCGCGTACAGCGTGCCATCAGCGTCAAAGGTGATGAGCTTGAGCTTGTTGGCGGAGCTGTGCACCTGGGGGCGCCAGGGTGGTTGAGCAGATTTGGTCTGTTGCTTCTCTTTGAATGTGGAGGGTGGTGGATACGGGGCGTGTGTCTCTGTGTGTGTGTGTGGGGGGGGGGGGGGGGTTCGCTACACATGCTTGACATGCAAGATGTGGAAGGAAGTCCAACCTGCGCGATGCCCAGGATGTGGCGGATCTCTGCAAAGTTCGGGGTGATGTACTTGCGGCGGCTGAGCGCAAAGTGGTCGTCATACTCCAGGAAGGCCTGCGTCAGGTTCAGCGGGAGGAAGATGGGGCCGATGGTGGGGATGAGCCGCTTGAGCGTGCTCTTCTCCGGGACGATGGTGTGCTCCCGGATCCACCGGTCCATCTTGCTCATCACCTCGGCGCAGGTGTGTGTGCTGTGCATGTCCGTGATGAACTCAATGAAGAAGTCCTGCGCCAGGAGTGCCCTACGCATGTAAGCCAGCGCCGATACACGGCAGAAGACACGCAGGCAGAGGAAGCAGATGCTGGGCAATCCCATCTCCCTTTTGTGCGCGAGGACAGGTGTGTGTTTCATCCTATACATTCAGCCTAGAGCAAACCCCAGGACCGTCAAGGAATGGGAGGGAAAGGCGAATTAATTTGATTGATTTCTCATTGCTTCTTTGGCTGGAAGCCGCTGACAGCGCGTGGATGCTAGAAGTCCGCTGATTTTGTACCCGCATACACGGGCCGACCCTTGCCTGCCTCGGCATTGGCCTACTCGCCGCCTCAGCAACGCACGCACCTGCTCCTTCAGGTGCCCCTTCCGCCGCAGCATACTGGCATCCGTGGCACTCTTGGCGCGCATGATGTCCTCCGGAAGCACCAGCAGCTGGTCCCAGTAGTCGCCGCTGCCCTTCTCGCCGCCGTCGACGCTGTCCGCACTGCTGCTGAGAGCCTTCGTGTCGGCTCCGGAGGGAGCGTCGAGAAGGTCCGAGGGGCGCAGCGGCGCGCCGGACCCGTTGGTGTCGGCTTCCAGCATATCACTGGGCCGAAGGGGCGCGCCGCCGCCGCCGCCGACGCTGCTGCCGTGCCCGGTGCCTCCGCCGCCGACCAGCGCGGGACAGGGCCGCACACCAGCGCGCTGAGGCGACGGCGCAGCAAAGGCACGCCGGCTTGATGAGCCCGGCGACGCGAGGCAGCGGCCCAGGAGTGACGCTACCGAAGACATTGTTCACGGATGGCGTTGATGACAGGAGGTGTCGTGTGGGAATTGGTGGAATGCCGACCGTCTGCGGTCGTAGGGGCGGATGATAGCGGGGTCATCAGCAACCCATGTGCGTTATTTTTATCGGGGGTGCTGCATATGCTGTCCCGTGGCCATTCTTTTATGCGGGTATCTCCGCATATATAAAGAGCGAATACCGTACAGGTACACAGGTATGTCCGCGCATGCGCCTACTCGCTACCGTACGTGCTTCCCGGTCAGAATTCAGTCAAAGGTCTCCCTGCGAAACCATAGACGCTAGGCAAATCCGGCCCACCGGGCGCGGGCTTTGGGGGTCCCAAAACAGACCTGCGTTAGTGTCCGAAGCGGGTCGAGTTGCAGAGTCCTAAAGAAAATCCCCGTGACGAGGGTTCCGCCGGGTTCTGATGATGATGACCCACACGACTCACCGGTCGTGCGCCTACCTCCAGATGAATCAAGCCAGGTGCGGAAAGTGCTCGGGAACAGCGCCTGCCTGGAAGCGTGTCAGCCGTCACGGTCACGTAGAGCCCGTCAGTTTTGAGCCCGTCAACTGGAGAGGTGGGGTGCAGGTCCCGTCGAGTGGAGCCGGCGACGCGAGGCTGGTGGATTTACGCCGGGGCGCGGGTGACGGTGCAGGTAATCCTTATTAGCTGCACACCAACCGACGACGACCCATCCGTCCATGGTCATGCGTGGATTAGAGGCCTGCGGCACACGTGATGGGTAGCAGCGAGTTAGCGATGTCGTCGCTACAGGGTACAGCAGTAGGGTACTGAGTATTCTAGCGACCTGTAGTCATGTAGTACCTGCTTAGTCCTGACGACGTGTCAGCATGTGGGCGTGAAAGACCGCCTGCAGCATATATAATCCTTAGACATAAAGCAGGCTCAGTAACCCCCTATATAGGATCGATATTGCTTCGGTTCAGTTAAGCGATTTCCCGGTGTTAAGGAATAAAAAATATTGTACTCGCGAATATCCTAACCGGCTCGGTTTAGCGGCCTTACCGAATCGTCGAATTGACCGTTACCTGGTCGTTGCAACGTCAGCACCTCGGGGTGCAAGACCACACATTTTCCTTAACCGAGTGTCCGGTTAGCCAGCACCCCGGGGGGGGTGCTGGCTAACCGGACTCTCGGTTTGAATATTTTTATTCCGCGCGCGCATGAGCGCCATCGCCGCACGTCGGAGTCTCCACCCGCACCCTGTACCCTACCCGCGCCATCGCAGGCACTATGTCAGGCCAGCAATCCCTGCCCGACCGCACCGGCGCCCCGAACTTTGACACACGGAACGCGTGGCGCTTCCTGGGCAAGGGTCAGCCGACCGGCCCCGCGGACCGCCCGCTCGCAGTCCCAGAGCGCGACCCCTAGAGGCTGACCAAGTCGATCCGGACCGTGTTAGTGAGCAGCAGCCTGCCAAGGAGGACGAAGACGAAGCCTACGGTTTCGGTGACAACTCACCCTCCCAAAGCGACGGCTCGGGGGGGCTTTGGTCTTATGGCTCCGACGAAGGTAGTCGCTGCTGCATTGCTTGCTTGCCTGTCTGTAGTCTGTACCGCAGCCGCCGCAAGTCGAACTGTCGAGTAAACGAGCGCTCAACCTACTGCGAGTGCCCCCGCTGCACGCGCGTTCTCACGAGTCGCGGCGTGCGTGCTGCCACTCGCAGCCGATGACGCAGGCGCTCCCCAGTCTATCCAGGGAAGCGAGCCTGTGAATCCAGTGTATGTCGAAGAGGGCAGTGCTGAAGGTGGGAGATCCCGCTGCTTGACCACTGCCCGACCCGTACCGCCCTATTTGCATTCTGGCGCGCTGCTGCCCACGCACGTCCTCACTATAGGCGTGTTATCCTTCGCAGCAGGCGCCAGTGGTGACTTCGAAAGCGATGTGCTGCATTCGCTCGCCAAGGCTCAGAATGAAGAAGGTGAGGTAGTGTTCCTGCGCAATTGCTGCGCTTGATCCGCCGTTGTTGCATGCCGCCGTGGAGCAGGCCAAGGCGTTGAACGGGGGCGCCCTGGAGTGTGCCACGTATTTGGCGGGCGCTGTCAAGGAGGGCGCCCGCCAGCAAGCTGACGCCCTGAAGGAGGAAGGCCGTAAGAATAGGGAGGATGCACGTATGAACAGGGAGGCTTTCCTCACCGCTATTTCAATGATTTGCCAGGCCATCAGGCCTGCTGCTGCAGGTCCTCCGCCTGCCACTGCTTATCATGTATGGCCATCTGCTGGAGGAGCACCACCTGCGCCTGCCTGTCATGCCGGATCACCTGTTGGAGCAACTCTGCCTGCGCCTGCTCATCATCTTGGAGGAGCACCGCCTGCGCCTACTGACTATGCCGAGCCACTTGCTGGTGGAGTTCCTCCTGCGACTGACTGTCATGCAGGGCATCCTGCTGATGTCATGAGTGGCAATCAGGATTGAGGCTGATGCTAATGCCGATGATGATGATAGAGTGCAAGTGATGTAATTACATTATGGCCATATATATCGGTGGGGGGGGGGGGGTCACACACAGACATAGACATACGTAGATATGAAAGCAAGCAAGAGAGAATCAGAAAGCGCTCCCATGCGGGCGGGCGGGAGCGGTGGTGGGTTGGCTGACCAGCAGAGTTATATTGTGTGAAAGCGATACTGCTATTAACATGGTATATAATTTACTGTCGTTATCACTGAAGCTTATCATAAGAATTGGGATTGTAGCCAGCAGCCGCTTGGCATTTGGGAATCCACAATCTATCTGCTATCCCCTCCCTGCGCTGTGCCATAGCGGCAGCCCCGGAAGAGCAAGCGTTCACTCAGGATCTATTGAGGTGCACACAGTGCACCGCACTGTGTTCCTTGCAGTTCTTGCATCTAGAATGTGGAAAATTTTCCATGAACGCTGCAAGGTCTGGCGCTGCATCATCCATATAATCATCGCCACAATCCCACTCAGGAGTATTCCTATAATAAATGCACATGTTGTGCAATATCATGGCGGCATACATCATGAGCGTCACCATGGGATGAGAGCATTGCTGCAAACCCGCCATCTAGACTTCCATATCCCGAACACTTGCTCAACGAACATCCTGGTGGAGCTAAAGCAGAAGTTGGACCACCGCTGCTTGTCCGTCATAGTCCATACAGGGTAAGGCACCATCACGAAGTCGCACAGACAACATGCTCCGTTGCTGATGAGAAGGCCGCCGGGGCCCAGCCAGCCCTCCTTATCCTCCAACATGCCTTAGTAGACGCTTGAGAGCTGGGTGGCTGTGCTGTCGCTCATTCTCCCAGGCGCCCAACTTCCGCATCGACAAACATGTAGAAGCTGTTCACCATGGCGACCACAAGGATGGAATACCAGCCCTTGTAGTTGTGTAAGTCTTCCATGTAGTCCTCGCAGTCGGGTTGCCACGGAACGTGGGTGCCGTCCACAGCGCCGCCGACATTCCGGATACCACGCCGACAGGCAAAACGCTCCTCGACCTTGCGGACTTGCTCTGGAGTGGGCTTACCAGGCATGAACAGTGGGTGCAGCACGTCGACGATGCCCTCGCAGGTCTGGCGACAATCCGGCAGGCTCGCAGGCATGCGGCAATTCTTCGGACTGCTCGACGCGCGCAATGGTGGGCAGCAGCAAGTGTCGAGTCCGTGAATCCACATCCGTGGCCCCGGACACTACAATGTACTTGAATGACCCGTACAACATGGTTTTGAACTTCAGCAGCGTGGGGTTAAAGCTCTGGGAATCATAGCGCCCGGCCACGGTTGAACGCCGGGAGGGAGAGCTCTACGCCTGGAAACATGTGCTTGAGGGTTCATCATGTGTACCGTGTTGCCAAGAGGCACTGAATGCTAAAACAAGTCGCCCAACCGCCTCTCGCCCCTTCGGTGTACATCGATGCCCAAATCGCGAACTCACCGATCGCGAAAGGCGTCTGCGACAATAACATCGTCTAGCACACGCAAGTGAGCGTCTCCATGTGCCGGCAGGTTCATGAGCGCATCGCCAAAGAGGTCGACAACAGTGACGGGGTAGCTCTCTATCGAGGGCAAAATGACATGGCTCCCAACCACCGAAGCACTGCATGGGCTAGGCAAAAAGAAGTATCCGGACGAGTACCCGCGAGCCCGAAGCAGCCTCCGCCTCCCGCTCCATCACCGGGGCGTCCGATACACTGAGATGATGGCCAGCGGTAGCCGCTTGAAAGCGCCCCCACGCCTCGCCCATCGCCCATCGCAGATGGCTGACCGACGAGTATCGGTTAGAATGTGATAATATAGGCAGGCAGAATTTTCTTTCTCACAGCCGCCAATTATCACCGGGATAAGTACTGCCACAGTACCAATCTCGAGTAGTATTTTACGGTAGCTTGTACTCATGTGCGGAAAGTAAGTATGCTCGTCCGACGACCGTGCGTTTGACCTGACTACCGACTGCCGGTATGCAAAACCGGGGAAATCGAGGGCGCAGCAGCACATGGAACGCCATGGAAGTGAGCAACGGAGCAGAGCCACATGGCTATGCCAGCAGGGAGCGGTGGTACGGGGCGGAATGACGCGTCCGTGCGCCGGCCCTTGCGGAAAGCAGCAACGTTTCCGGGGTGCAAATAGCCCTACCCTTGACCCACTGCATGCGCCCGGCCGCCCGGACCACGCACATGATGATCACTTGCCAGTCAGCCGACATCGACCCGGAGGCACCACTCGCGGTGCTCCTTGGGGACCTCGTCAACAAGGGCAAGGTAAACGGCCCAACCGCGGAGGTGATGGTAGAGTGGAAGTGCTCGGAGCATGTTACATTGGGTCTGCGAGCCGGGCTCGAGCTGCGAGGGATGTGGGCAGGAAGAGAGTGGCAGCACATACAGGGCCCGGTGGCCCTGGAGACAGACACGCGCCGGGCCGGGATACATGTGGGCACGCAGAAAGGCGCGTGATCATGTGTCCGGGCGGTGCTAGGGTATCGGACGGTGCTAGGATATCGGGCAGATCCCAACAGCCCCCTCAATTGCTTACGGGGTTCTGCAGTTCACAACTAACCGTTGCGTGCGTGTAATTGGAACATATCAGTGGGAATCGGGTACTGAGTAATCCCTAGCACTTGTATAACTGCTTGTACTTGTACCGATAAGTATCATCAATAAATTATATCATATAGCGAGTACCCTACATTTGCTCTTATGCGACTCGTCTCGATGCTTGTCCTCCGTCGAAGCAGCGCCGTAGGTGAGGCTTATTGCTGCCTCGCCGACGCTAGCCCCATCGCGCAAGCACGCCTCCAGGCCAAAGGGCAGATAGCCAACGCAGTCAGGGGAGCCCATACGGCTTACACCCAGGCTGCTCGTATCAGGGATGCTCGTATCCGGCCTGCTCGTAGGCGGGCTGCTCGCAGTTGCGCTGCCGGCACCCAATATTGTTGGGCTGCTCAAAGGCGATCTGCTGATCCGGATGGTGCCCTCGGCCTCCTCGCGCTCTCCACTGCGCTCGCCGATGATGCAACAGGAATAGCAGCCGCCGGGCGCGGCGCGGAAGTTGGAGTACTCGCACGCCCAGCCGCCGCAGTGGCCGGCTTTGTCCTCGTCGTCGTCGTTGCTCGTTGTAGCCTACTTCGAGCGAAGGGCGCTATAAAAACCCGATTCGGGAATATCGGGGAGGGCACCGCGGTTTCGGGAGCGGGGGCTATAGATTCGACCTCATGTGTATCGGGTGAGCCATGAAGATCGGCGCAATAGGCGCGAGGGTCGTCGTAGCGGCCGCCCATAGGGTCCGCGAGCACGGTGTTGTAGATGCGCATTCTCGCCAGGCGGCCGTGAAGAAATCGCCATGTGGCGTTATGATGCCTTTGTGTGAAGCACAAATCACGAAGCCCTGCACGAAACGCAAAGCATTGCACGACGAAGTGGATGCTCGTTGCGCGGCCCTGCGTCGGCGGCAAGAGAACCACGTTGTTAATTTTGGTAAGTGGGACCGGTCTGCGGGATGTGAAAGGCGGGACCTGGGTAGGTAGCCGCTTGGTTGGGTAGTTGTAGCCGGGTTGTTCACACGCATACTCCTCGTAGGCGGGCTTCATGGAGATACGTGTTGCGACATTGGGAGCGCTCGTATTATCCCATGTGCGCGCGGTTGACGAGTGGCCAGCAGTACCATAGGGGTCGTCCACTCAACCGAAGGTGGAAGGCGGGACGTGATAGGCGGGCCTGGGTAGGTACTAGGCGTCTGGCTGGGCGGTCCGCGTGTTGTCCTCGCTGCGATGTTCCTGGATGGCTTGAACGACGCGCTCCGCGCTGAAAGGCTCCACTGTGTTATTGTTGTCCGGGGTCCGGGGATCCGCACAGCAGCTCCGCGACGGCCGTCCGGCGGTCCTTCCACCGAGCAAAAGCCACAGCGGGCTCGCCGGTCGTTTCACCGTCTGCCTCCGGTGATATTGCTAGTGGAACCACGACGTGTGACGGCCTGGCTAGACGCAGGGTGTGTGTGTGTGTGTGTGTGTGTGTGTGTGTGTGTGTGTGTGTGTGTGTGTGTGTGTGTGTGTGTGTGTGTGTGTGTGTGTGTGTGTGTGTGTGTGTGTGTGCATGTGTGTGTGTGTGTGTGTGTGTGTGTGTGTGTGTGTGTGTGTGTGTGTGTGTGTGTGTGTGTGTGTGTGTGTGTGTGTGTGTGTGTGTGTTCGAATTCGATTTTTGAGTTCCTCTAAATCAAAATCAAATAGCTAAGCACAGCGGTGCTTGGTTTGACGAAATCCCAGGGACTTGTCGGTTGAGCGCAGCCACGGAGGCTGGCTATCTTGCCTGGGCCGATAGGCGGAACCCCGATACGGTGTGTTAAGCGCAGCCCCGGAGGCTGGCTATCTCGGGCCGGTAGGCGAAACCCGGATACGGTGTTGGGAGAATTGTGTACGGGCCCCGGAGGCTCAACGTGTATTCCCCGCCCCTTGTGGGCTTGTTTTCGGCGCACTTGTGGCAGCCGTTTTTCGAACAACTCCGGACGTGCGCCGGACGCACGGACTTCTCCATACACCCCACCCAAGCCCACGCGACGTGTCAGGGCCCATAACCTAAACGGCCCAACCGCGGGGGTGATGGTAGAGTGGAAGTGCTCGGAGCATCTAACAGTGGGTCTACGAGCCGGGCTCGAACTGCGAGGCCTGTGGGCAGGAACCGAGTGGCAACACAGGGCCCGATGGGCCTAAAGACATGCACGTGCCGGGCCGGAAGACAGGTGGGCGCGCTGAAAGGCGCGTGACCATGTGCCCGGGCGGTGCTAAGGTATCGGACGGTGCTAGGGTATCGGGCAGATCCCAACACAAGGCGCTGAATGAAGAAGCTCGCAGCGTCACCACGCGCAACCTCATCCCTAATATTGCCAAAGGGCAACCCCACCTCGAAGATATCCGAGTCGTCACCCTCCGCCTTGGAGGCGGGGGACTATCAAGCCACCAAGAAGCTTCCGGTCACCACCGGTAACGTCACCATTCGCGTGTATTAGGCCAGAACGGCCGTTGAGATGCTCGCGGATTTCGGCTAGGACGGACTGGCGAAATAGCTACTGGACCGCTCCCGCCGGCCGCCGGTGCGCAATCACGCTACTGGGCGCCCCGTAGTAGCTAAAGAAGGCGGAGCGCCCGACACACCAAGTTTGGGTGCAAGGCCCTGCGGGCGATGCGCGGCCTCACAGAGGCCGAGCTATGGACACAGCTGGCTCTCGGCATGCTGCCGGCCTAAGACACGGGGACGGACCGGCTAGGAGTTACGACCGTTGCTACGCTCTCGGCGCTGCCGCCGAGGAGGGGTAATTCCACGTCGCCGGCCAACAAACCCCGACTTCTCACCGCCGACATCGCGAACTGCTGGGCAAGGGCCGGGCAGCTACGCCACTACCTTCGCGCGATCTATGCGTTTCGTGGCGTCAACGTAAGGCTTGCGAGCTCGTGGTCGGCAACCGTCGCTAGTGCAGCATTGGCGGCCGCCTCGCCACACCCCGCACCGTGAAACCCGTGGCGACAATATAACGTATTGAGTCGGCCGGCCTTCTGCGACACCGTCGACTACCAACCTCGACACACATCGAATCCGGTACGGCGCGACCAAGCACACTGGGTTCCACGTGGCCGTGCCCTACTTTTGCCCTCTTTTCAATTCGGGTGCCGCCGCCCCTTGTGCGATGCAGCATAACGACACCAACGGCCGAACGCTGCCATCGTCGCGCGTCGTCACAGCGTATCCACCTCTCGTGTACAACGCAAGTACGGGTACATAGTTACCATCGCGTCGCGTACAATACCCCGTACATTGCTTGGGTGGAACTACGCGGCGCGCGCTCACCGTACCTGTGGTGCTCATGTTGGGCACTCGCCAGCCATGCTTGTTTTTGCTGACCTACACTCCGGTCCTAGTAGCCGCGCGCGGACGCGGCGCGCAACAATTGTTGTGCGGCGCCATCATGATGGAACGCCTCCCTACTTCCGCAACGTCATCCGGCAGTATGACGCCCCGCCATCCGCCGGCGCCGTTATCTCCCGCCCACATTTGCACTTCGCATGCGCCACGAGGTTTCTGCCCGTCCTTTCGGCGCGAGACCCCCTACAACCCACGACGTCTTCCACGTTCGTCCAAGTTAGTCGGCACGGATGCCGACAACCCACGCTCGTCCCGTGCGTCGTAAACGAACCGCGCGTAGTAAGGCCGCGCAAAAAACAAGCTCGATTGCATGTTTGAAATGCTCCAAACATGTTTTGAGGGTATCCCACCCATGTAAATTGTCCAAGTGCAATTCGTACTTTTTGGTGGTTTCAACGGGATAAGTGACCCGTGCCACCATATTTCAGTACGGAGTGCCCCATCGCCCGTGAGGCAGCCTGCATTCCCGGACGGGGAACTACTTACGACAGCCACTATCATTCAGCTCGCATGCCATCTTTCACCTCGCTGCCTTCAGCAGCGCCCTCCCGTTTTCGGGTCCCGCCTTCCGGCTCCGCCTGCCGGCTCCGCCTCCAGCACATTTTACCTCTCGCCGTACCTCCTTAGCGATAAAATGGCGCTTCTTCCATGTAGTAAAACGTCCTTCACACCCTTCTTGGCAGTCAACCAAAGTCGAGCGCGCATTTTTGTATAATATAAGATAAAATCGTAGAAATAAAAGATATCGTATTGGCGCTACATACACGGTGCTCGTACTCGAATACATCGACGACTGTTCATACCATGTAGTGTAATAATCTTTAGCGACCATATTGCGGCCGCGCGGCCCGGCGCCAAGAGGGCTCTGCTTAAATTTAGGCTTTTTCCTTCCCCAGTAGTACTTTCCGTGCATTCTCTTGACGCTCTCCCTGTAACCAAAAGGTGCCTGGGTAACATATGGCGGGCGGGACGTAAATCCCCGTAGTAGCGCGCTCGTGCATTGCAAGGTCTGCTCTGGATCGCCACGCCAGCTCGCTACCACAGTTGCTGCCTCCTTGCTCGCGCTGTCTTGCACTGCTAGCTGGCGAGCACAAGCAGGAGGTTCCGTCGATTTTGTTGAAGCTCGCGGGCGGCCCCGCGGCTTGGCGGCGCCCGTGTGCGGGAGATACGCGACAGCAATGAACAGGCGCGCTTTCTGACGGCTGGTCGGCAGCCACTCCTCGAGGAGCAGCGCTCGGGAATCCTTCTAGCCACAGTAGGCTGCCATTCACGACAGCTGGGAGCAAGCGAGGGCAGCGATACAGGCTCCGCACATCACGATGTGGGACAGTGTCGTTTTCAGCATGAGCCCCGGGGAGATCGTGCTCGTCGTGTTTGCTTGCTGTATCGGCGCCATGCTGATCGGAGCGGTGGGAATTGGCGGCGTCATCATCTTGCCGGCGCTTACTGTCGCCGGGGTGGAGCCCGCCACTGGGATAGTCACCATCTTCACGGGGTTCGTGCCAGTGGGCATTGTCAGGTTGATAATGATGGCCCGCATCAAGGGCCTGGTGCCTTGGCGCGCAGCGCTGAGCGCAGGAGCCGCGGCGGGTATCGGAGCGGCCATAGGAGGCGTGCTGGTGGATCAGGCGCCTGGCCGAGCCCTGTCCTTCTTCATAGGAGGAGTTGCTCTTCTGGCTGGGATAGCAGATCTTGTGGGCCTGGGTCTCCACTACCGTCGCAAGCGGCGTGCGCAGTGCGAGCAGGCCCGTGCGAGCGGGCAGGGTATCAGCGCTGGGTCCAGTGAGCAAAGCGCGGCTCCGGGACACACAGGCGGTGACGCTGATAGCGAGCATCGCACAGTGGAGCCGGACAGCTCACCCGATGTGGCAGGTCCAGTCTCAGAAGCAATGCTTGAGGAGGAGGTGGAAATTGAAGTAGAGGAGCGTAACCAGGACAGCAGAGCCTCGTCTGAAGGGAGAAAGAACCCTGTGGCGGCCGCTCCCGACGGGGCAGAGGTCAAGCCTGGTCAGCCTGCTGATAGACCTCAGCTTTTCCGTTTTCTATCAGTACAGACGAAGGATACTCTCCCGGGGATGCAGTCCACAAAGGCACTGAACCTGGAGGTGGAAGGCTGGGTCGCTACGTGCTTCGAAATGTGCGTGATGTCCGTCCTGGGGCTGCTCACGGGGGTGATCTCCGTACTGACTGGTACTGGTGGCCCTCTTATCATGATCCCAATGCTGCTGGTGTGGAAAGGCAATAAGCTCGATCGCAAGGTGATAGTTGCGAGCCTTGCCGTGCTCAGTGCCACCCTGTCGATAGTGGCAACCATCTCTCTTGTTGTGGATGGCCTGCGGCCTGACGCACTGCTGGCCATCATCATTGGGTCTTGCGCCCTGGTGGGCATGTTGGTGGGCGTCAAGATTCTGACCATAGCAAGTCGGGAGGTCTTGCAAGGGGGCATGGCTCTCCTGCTACTCGCCATTGCCGCTCTCACTATCACTCAGGCCATCAAGGGGTAGGTACTAGGCATGGCTCTACTGCATAGCACTCGACTTTCTAGCGTACATAGATACGCCTACTGTCATAGTAGCACTCCCAACTTGTTGATAAGCCAGGTATTTGCACTATACATTCTCTGCAGAGGCTCTTCAAATTTAATGATATTTTTCGTTTTCCAGCGACTCAAATTATGTGAGTGTAAAGACATGCTAGAAATCAAGCAAAAACGGCTGCTCCTGGAAATCAAAGCCCCATGGGAGGATCCAAATCATGGAATGACTTCAAAACTGGCAGCTGCTCCTGTGAGTACATTTCCAGTGCTGAGAGGTATTATCATCTAATCTTTATGCTGTTTGCCCTAGTTCCAGGCGCAGGAAGCCTCAAGCTCATGAGCGAGCGCTTTTCAGCGGCACGACTGTGCCCTATGTCAACGCCTGGGTGATCCCAGACAAACTTAACGCCTCTTAATGTTTGTGCTCGGAGACGAAAAGCATCAGCAGGAATGCTGCGTAGCATAATATAAAAGAGCTCAATACTACCGTTTGGCAAACTAATGATGTTTATCTTACACTGTCAAAAATAGTCCGTGGCATAAATCAACGCGCCAGTATTCCAGCAGCAGAAACTGCGTACTGTGCCACAACTCACAACTCTGCTTTAAGGCGAGATGCTCTATACTGGCTAGTTGCCTACTTTAATATCAGATCACATTCTCCACGGCCCATAGCGGTATGTTTGCAGTGGTCGGCGTGACAAGTAGTCCCGCCGCTTTCCGCCCTCGGGGACTGCGCTGTGCAGCATCACGTACCGGTACACCCGTCACGCAATCCGGATGAATCCATTTTAATTGGCAGCGACAAAGTAATCCTTACTAATGGTAATGGTAATAGGCGGATTTATTTCGACTATCTGTGTGTAACGGAGAGAACGATCATATATATACAAAGTCGCTAATAAACGTCAAAACGTCATCACTAGTTTTGTTTTTTCGCCCCCGGGACAGGACAGGACAGGAATTACAAAAAGGCCAGTAACAAATCCACCTACTTTTCCTAAAACTAGTAGTAAAAAAATGTTGTTGACATTCTACTGGTACCTGTACCTGTACTGTAGTGCTCATTTATTATTAATATTGTCATTGCATCACCGGTACGGGCTGCAGGACCATGAGCCAAGTCGGTGTTATTGTTATTGCACCGGTATCCTTTCTGCAGTCGGGCCAAGCAGGACGACGCGCCGCGGCGATTTATACGTCGTGCAATAATTAAAATACTCGTACAAGTATTCACTCATCGCTGTCATCGTCGTCATCACGCAATCACCGATAGCGACTGTAAATGGACGATGACATTTACCGCCCGAGCTGCGGGCTCCATGGTAATATCCATAACCCGTGTGGCTGGGGACTACCCTGGGGACAAACTCCCAGTGTCAGCCAGTGAGCCAGCAGTCCAGCCACACGTACAGGTACGCGACGCGATAGGATTGTCGAGATTTCTAACCCTAGCAGTCAAGCTGGAGCGCCGTCGACAGCCGCGCTCGACGACACTGGCTCACGGGGTAACACTCGGCTGTGCACAGCTTCGCGCCCGTCGGCGTACCGGTCGTCCCATTCTCGAGGTTTCGTTCGTTGGGCTGTACTGAGACGTGGAGGCTTAGGCGCTATCGAGCAAAGTCGACTAGCTATCCCCAAGGAGCTTGGAAAGGTTGGGATACCGAACAGAGAGTACCGGAGTCGTAGACTTGGGCTTCTCCTGCCAGAAGCAACCGCGTGACGCAGAAGTACTGCCCCGCATCTCCAAAAACCGGAAACCGTCGCTGTGCCAAGATGATTGCCCCACTCTTGGTATCGCCCTTCACACTGTTCCGAATGACACGGCGTCGGATGCTCCTCCTTGCCGTGCCTTTCGCTTTTTGCTTGCCGATATTCGGGATTGAAGCCACCTCCCGAGGTACGCTTCCCCAATGCCATTGACGCGAGTCTTGTTTTCTGGCTGATCAGTGCTACAATAGAGTCGGTCGTTTCTACCGTATTCATTCTCTTTCCGTGGCAGTCCCGTACGCTGCGTAAGAGTAGCTCAGCCATAGCCGGCTGCTCTCGTCGCTGTCATGTAGGCTTTTGTTTAAGAAGGTGACGATTGAATTTGTTTTGAATAAGTGGCAGCGTCGTCAGCGACGTGGTAGCAGCGAACAGTAAGTGGCCAATAAACAATTCGTGAGTTCGGCTGTGTTGCATACCATTGCCGATCGCGCTATAACTTAACCGCAAATGTCACCTGAAACAACACAACTATAACTTGCCATTCATTCGCCTTTGATTCCCAACGAGTGTATACTAGCAGGGCAGTGAAGCGCAGCCTCGGAACAGGTCGCAATGCAGAAGCGTGTTCTGGGCTAGCGGAAACATGTGACATGTAAATTCGATTCCCCCGTTTCCGTGTTTCAACAGACTTTACATGAATCCTCGGGACCTTATCCCCGACTCTGTACCCGGTGGGCGGCGCCCCATTGCGCCTTGTGGATGCTGTCGTCATCTTCCCAGTGTTGGCAGGATGTCGGTGGGTTGCGGCGCGGCGCCCATTTAGTTGCGGCGCGGCGAACATAGGCCCCATTTGCTTTACTCCGAAATATTTAGATTCAATTGCTCGCAGCTCCCAATATATAGTGCCAACGCACCACATGATGTCTTTCTATGTCGCTCCAGTCGGTGCAGTGGCGTTTTGGTGCGGTTTAGTAGCATGTTGCTTCTACTAGAATCATGTTTCCGTTTCAAAGCGCGTGTTACAAACAACCCAGATCGCGTTTCAGCCAACCTATATCGTTTCCATTGTCTGCAACTGACTGTAGTGGACCTTGCACTTTGGTTTCAAGCGACAGTTGTAAATATATGGTGCCAAAAGCGTCTGAAGTAGAAAGACCATTTTCCTGCAGCCTCTCAAACTGAATTCCGGGCTCTGGACTATTCAACTTCTATTATCGTTACCATTGACCTCGGCAACTTGTCCATTTCCCATTTTCTGAGAATCGAATATGAAAATGTATGCAGATGCGTACGCTCTCTTCCTCACATGTCTACTGTGCTTGTCTGCGATTGCTATCATCGTGTTTTTGGCGTACTTCAAGGACATCGACAAGATGTTTTCATCTTGGCCTTGGAAGGCAGAGCAGACTGGTGGCGTGGTCAATGCCCAGATCGTATGCTGCCCATTCACTGGTGACAAGCCTACCATGAGGTGCAACATATGTGGATGCAGCGTCAGTCAGGCTGCCTTCCATGACGACGACGTATACATTCTTTCGAAGACCTACTTTGGCAACATGGTTATCTGTTGGGACCTTGCAGCTGAAGCTGTTGCATGCGGCGAGGCAATCAAAGGCCGCCAACGGCTGGATGCCATCATCGACTTCAAGGGAAACTATCTCATCAACGCCACTGCTCCGGCATGCATCGGCTGTACGACCTGGGTGAAGACCAACAACCTCAGCCCTCGCATCTCCATCACCCATATCTGCTTGGGCATGATCTTCGCAATGGTCCCGTACGCCTTCAATGGCTCCCTTGAAAATGCCAATGCTGGTGGCATTGTTAATTTCACGGTGAGTGCACGGCTCCATCCTTGAAGTCCACAGCTTTGACTGCTCTCCTATCCTGATGTACACTCCAAGTAGCATGCTCTATCCTGCGCTACACTGGCACCATCTGGTTGTTGCAATTTAGGAGACATCTCAAGCAGACCGCAACGTTGTGAATCGGCATGATATTGTGTAGGATCACGTGTTTTATACACAACAACTGACAAGGCTGTGCTCAATGTCATGTAGGCTGTGCTGGGCGTCTTGTTTGCTGCGTCCGGACTGATGATGTCTGCCATGGCGCTGGCTGTGGTTTATTCCTTCACAGACAAGTACAACACCTACTTTCCTCAGAACCCGCTCAGCATCCCCAGAAAGCTCGGTAGCGCATTGAGTTGGTACGGCGCTGTTCACGTCCTCCCATGATGGGCAGACATAAGCTTCTGCCGATCTTGCAAAACGAAGCTTCTTGCGCTTCAAATCATGGCGTCACAGCCCATACTGCGTTGGAAGTCATAGAAATATCGGCATCAGCAATATTGTCTGCTACCTTGATCTGTTGTCCCCACCTCCTATCCCCTTACCATGTAATGACATTGTTGAGAGTACTTATTCGCTGATAGCCGGCTACAGTGACTACCATGATAGGGGCAACATTGCTACCATGATATGGGCAGTATATCATCATCCGATATCCCAGCTGTGCCGCAACTGTTTTGCTGACCTCGTCTGTATGTTTAGAGGTGCCATGCACCGTGCTAGACATCTGCAGTATTGCCTGCCGCTGCACAAGTCGAGTGTTCGAATTGATATATCCCGCCCGCTGCATATTCGTGTCGAAACCTTATCGTCAAAGGTGATGCCGCACGACCAATTGTGTGTCCGCATGATATGTATTCGCCTTGTTTTCGCCCTGTCGCATGCAGAATTGATGCTGTCCCCAGCTCCAATAGCCTGGCGTTTCTTGTGTCACAGCCACCCGCAAATGGAAGCGGGCAGCGGGTGAGCAACAGCAGCCTGCGGGCAAAGCGCATTGTGTCTCCAAGCGTCCTCAGCGCGTCGATCGCACATATATATAAATATGAATGATATATATATATATATATATATATATATATATATATATATATATATATATGCATACATATATATATTATATATATCCATGTATATATATAAATATATATATATATATGTACAAATGTATATGCTGTAAATGCATGAATGTAAATGATTTATATTAATATAAATGATTTACACACACACACACACACACATACACATATACATATACACACACATATATATATGTGTGTATTTATTCATTTATATTTGTACACACACACACACACAAACACGCACACACACACATATACACAAATAAATATATCTATCTCTATCAATCTCTATAGGAATCTATATATATATATATATATATACCGGTGCTCTTCGCAGGGCAATTAGTCCTATATGATTTTTCAAAAAGGAATGCGAAATACGGAAACGGTATTCCTTACCAGACAATATGCCGCATATGTCACTAAGTATGTACACATCAGATAGGACGTCGTCGTCATCAGCAGTACAGGGTATAGTTGTGAGGGGATGCGCTTATGGTGGCAAGGGTCTGTGCTACTCTGAGGTTGTGAGGGTGGAAGTATTCTGATTACAGTTCCGGCAGGGCGCCGTGCTGATATATCAGCAGGCGCCGGGCGGCCGACAGGGCGCAGGCGCAGTGTTGCGCGCGCTACGCGCCTTATTGTGTGCTACTGTTGATTAGGGTTAGTGAGGGTATAGGATATATCCTCACAATAGTAGTACGGATGAGTACAGTAGCACTCCCGTATAAATAAATACCAAAACTAATATTTACGATTGTGTGATATTAATGTAATCCTAATGGGTACGTCCAGATGCACCTGAATAAATTTCCCGCGTTTCCCTTGAGGTTGCGTAATGATACGGCAAAACGTTCGTGGCGTTTCAAGGGCTGGATTAAATTTATTCCTCTCGATTATTTTTTTATCGGTATTTGACGCGCTTTCAGTTTCTGTACAATCAGCCTTTTAAAGAAACATTCGTCACGATCGATTACAGTATACGCGTACACAATAGCGCGTGCATGTCCCAGGTGTCGCCCACGGTAGTGTGCATCTGGACAGACCGATCTACACACGGTGAAATATTAACCGCAACTACCATCATTTTCAAGTATATTGTATATTTAAAAGATGTTGCACCGCTGATTTTATGTCGGGACGACATGGTGCCAGATGAACACTTTCCAACTACAGGGTACGTGTGGTGACATACAGCGGAGCGCAAACATCCTCTTCCTCTTCAAGATAAACATAATATAAGAGTTGATTATACCATAACGACATCAACTATAAACACTGGCATGCCGGGTCGTCAACTGATATATAGAAGAGTAGCATATCGCAGGGACTGGCAGCCTGCGTGCCCATTGGCTACTTGCAGCTATGAGACCGTTCTGCAAGCGCCTCTCATGGGACCACCTTCCGGTGGCCCGGCCCGTTGCCGAAGCGGCGGAGCAGCAGCAACTGGTTGAGCCCAAGCCGGTGAGGGTGGGCCGAGTTCACTGCGTTGTATAGTAGCATAATTTTTATGTATTGCTTACGTACTTTCCACACCAGTACCAGGCCTAACAGACTCTGCCCCCCTCGGGCAGGCCAAGACGACGACGTCGAGCCGGAAATCGGGTGCTATGGGTCCAACCTATTGTGGGCCGCGTCGCTGCTCAGCTGCTGCACAATTACTGACTGGAACAAGGCCACCAAGGCCTCGATGTGGCGCTCGCGCATGACGCTGATGCTGGTGTACATGGGCGTGCTTGTGGTAACGGCATCGTTATGTACGCGTTCTACGGCGGCTATGAGAAGCTCACCATCCTTGATGATCAAGGTAATGCCTGAACTCCATCCCTTGGGCGGACTGCAGCACGTTGGGTGCAAATGGCAAGGGGCATTATTTGCAGCACCGGGGCATATTTGCGGTGTAGTGTTTGAGTGCGTATTTGGCGGCTTGGACAGGCCAACGGACGCTGATGGTGTTCGGGGACGGTAGTCTGACGGAGCAGCTGCGCTGGGACCCATCGGAGAGATGCGGCAACGGGGAAGGAGGGCCTTACGCGCTTCCTGAACGACACGCGTCTTGGCGTCTTCCATGGTGAGTTGAGCCGGCCAACTCTGGGCGGCTGTGGGCTGTGAGTACTTTATTGCTGAGCATCAGGAGGGAATGTCACCGCAGGTGCAACGGGTCCGGAGGGATGCATGCGGCTGGCAGTCGAGGCAGATGCGGATGCAGTGGTGATGTTTGAGGACGTGGACGGAGGAACTGTAATGTCGGTGTTCCGCAACTCCTCCAATGTGGCAGACTTCATGTGAGCGTCCCCCTCTCCCCCATAGTACCTCGCCCCCGAGACCTATCCCTCTCTCCAATCTTTCACCTTTCTGCTTTGTATATCTCATTCCGATAGAGCTGAATTGCTGCACCGCATCAGCACTCATATCAGTGTGTGTGATGGGATGTATCCCTGAGTAAATGCTCTGTGCCTCATCCTCTTGGCATCCACTCCAACATATATTACATTCCGCAGGATGGGTAGCAACTGTCTGCAAGGGCACCAAACAGTATGAGGAATGACATTGTGAATGAATAGTCATGCTGTTGCCAAGTGGTGGACGCTACATGTTTGTATGGCATGTTGCCATTCTCACGTATTGCTGACATTCCCGGCAGGGACCGGTGTTAGTAACATATGAAATAATCGCATATTTAAGACAACAATAATTACACATATGGGCTTTAGGTTTAAGGGTTGTAGGGTTTAAACCCTAAAGCCCTAAAACCATAATCCTTATACCCTTTAACCTGAATACGCACATGGCGTTGCCAGCTTCGCCCGCTGTCTTCCTCTGTTCCGTTTTTGACATGCAGTCATTCATTCACTGAGCTGTACATTTACTCATTGAGAATAAGATCGACGCTCTCCCCATATGCAAGGACGGCGTATATGCTGTGCGTGTGATGGCGGCACTGGCCGGTGCCCCAGCGCTCCAGTACAACCTCACGCTGCAATCCGAGGGATCGCCGGATCTGCGCCTTCAGGGGAGCGTGCCCGCCAGCGCCACACAGACCGCCACGCTGGTCACTGTGGCCGGCGGCGCCGGCACGCTCTCCGCGCCCACAGAATGCGCGCAGCTGGTGGTCACCAGCGCGCCAGAGGGCTCCATATGGGAGCTCGCGCTGCCAGGCAGCGAGCCGGCCGCCGGCACGACTGTGATAGCGTCAGGACGCGGAGGCTCGGCTGAATCCAGCGCACGGCTGTGCCTGGCAGCCCGAGGCGGCAGCTACCGCGTACGCTTGTTCTCAGCTGGGACCGGATCCAGTCTGATTGCGGATCCGTCAGCGTCCTGCCAGGTGAGCCAACAACTCATGCCTTTGTTAGCGCTTTGCAGCGCTCGGTCGTAATTGCCGTCAAGCGGGAGCCAAAAGGATTCTGTACATAGCAACTAGATCATTCTGTGT
This sequence comes from Tetraselmis striata, assembly GCA_006384855.1. Lineage (NCBI taxonomy): Eukaryota > Viridiplantae > Chlorophyta > Chlorodendrophyceae > Chlorodendrales > Chlorodendraceae > Tetraselmis > Tetraselmis striata. The sequence continues at coordinate 95,274 of VCJN01002001.1, forward strand.
GATCGGAGCATAAATCTAAGTTATTCGCGACCATCTCAGCTATTCGCGATGTTGAATGTGCCTTTATTCTTGTGGCGGCATGTCTGCATGAAACCACGGTAAGAGTGCTTGATATATTATTGTTTATTTTGACCCCCCTCCCCTCCAGGGTGAAGAGGGTAGAGAAACTTTCTTTGTCATCTTCAAGTGTAGCACTATACACCACGAATACCACTCGGATATTCCGAATCGTTGCTGCAAAACAATTCATAATGACTTATGGTTAGCCGAGTACCTCGTTATGTCGTTCGCTTCGTATGCGGTTGACTCAGTGTTCGATTCCCGGCGGCGGTGATGGTTATAAACCTCACTGCTATCTCCGCCCCGGGTTTCGGATATCTGTGTCCATGCCGGGTGCTCCATTATGGGTGTCCATTATGGGCGAGGGTTAGCAGTGCGGGGGCTTGGCAGGTAAGTGCCTTTGTACTTACCTGCTTACTTTAACAACCTAATGTCCGAACGATATAACGTGAACTATCACGTTCGTTCGACACATCCGCGAAAGATGCATTCATAATGACCCGCAAACCCAAATTAATGGTACATGCATATATTATGGTGCTGCGCATTGAGCTTTATGTAATAATAATACAGGGCGTTTGTGTGCACTCATCACGAAACTCGTGTGCCACACAGATGGAAGTGCGTGGCAGTGACGGGGGCGTGGTCTCCTCCTTTGCCTGCGGCGGCACCGGGGCTCCCCAAGATGTGGCCGTGCTGACAGCGGCCCCAAACGGAGCACCACGATTCGAGGCAGCAGGAGGGAGCGATGTCTGCAGCTCTCTAGGAGTCACTGCCGCGACTGGCAGCAGCTGGTGGATCATCTCGCCTACCGGGCAGCTCATCCGCGGCGCCGCGGGATCCGGCACGGTGAGACACTACACCGCAAGCACCCCTCTTGAATAAACGCGCCCCTTGCCGCATAAAGTCGCAGCGAGTCTCAGCCTATTATCGTACATTGGTTCAAATCAGCGAGGCATTTGGGGTGTAAATAGTGCACTCGAAGTCTCAACTTGCATATGACGAAAACATTCCTAGCGGATAATTAATAGAATCCTCGTGAATATTTACCAGCAGACCGTCGGCGCACATTCGTCTGATTTATTTCGTTTATTGTTCCTGCGGCCCTTGCAGGTACGCCTCTGTGACACGGGAATATACGAGTTCGGCACGGATGCCCCCCAATCCGAGGGCGCTGCCACGCTGCAACTAGGCACGCTGTCAACCCCCCTGAGCCCGGGCAGGAGCTCTGCGCTGGCACTTGATTCGCCTGGCGGCAGCAGCGCCTCTTGGCAGCTCGACGCACCCCGTCGCTTCCCGCAGCTCTTGTCGGGCGCCGGCCCCTGGCCGTTGCCGACGCTGTCCGGAGACGCGTCCACCAGCGGCGACGAGGCAGGGGTCGTCCGCCGCCAATTCTGCCAGCGTGGCGCCTACTCGCTGCGCGTCACCGGCAGCGACGGTTTTCGGCTGGCCTTCAACGGCGATGTCGAGTTTCCCCGCTCCTGCGCGCTCTCGGGCTGCGAGTACGATGGGAGTTGCGGCGGCAATGAGGTTGCCGACAACGCCGGTGGCTTCCTGGGCAGTCTGCAGAGCGCCGCCGACTCCGCGTGGGAGGGCCTCGGCAACGACGAAGGCTCGCTCGCGCTTCGTGTCACCGATGACGAGAGCGGCTCGACGGTGGCGGTGTGCGGCCTCAGCCGCACCGCTAGTGAGGCGGCTACAGCTGATGCGGTGTATTTTGCCAAGCCGACGGCGAACGTCGGAAGCGCCGTGCTCCTTCCCGCTGGCGAGGAGCCCGACCCGGCGCTGTTTTCGGCCCAGGCTCGGCAGGCGGCTGCCTCCGCGCGCGAGGAGGTTAACATGTTCTGCCGCCCGGTGGCATGCCAGTCGACGCCGCCGCCAGCGCCCTCGCCTCCCCCGCCCCCACCGGGCTCTCCCGAGCCCGAGCCTCTGGACTCGTCGCTCTTTGATCTAGCCTCAGGTGGCAGCAGCCGGCAGTGCTACCCGCTGCTCTGCACCGCCACGGAGGGAGACGTCGTGGGCGTTCCCGTGGAGTACTCCTGCTGGGAAGCGACCTCCGAGGCCACAGGCGTGATGGCGGTGATGACTTTGGTTGCGTTTATCGTTTGCCCCGTCGCCTGGTTTGTCATCAAGCTGATGGGCATCAAGGCCGAGGCCCATCTCAATGAGCAAAAGGAAATGGTATGTTTGCTCCCCTGCATGCCGGCCCCAATCTCCTCGTTATGTCTCACCAAAGGCATCCACCTCCAGTACCATGTGATTAGGTCCTAATGTAGTCAAGTGTTTCATACATTTCCTTTACCGGGGGGGGGGGGGGGGGGGGAGGGGGGGCAACAACATGAATCATACGCGAACCCAAAGTGTGTTATTGGTATTTCCGACAGAGCATATTGTTACCAGCAGGACTGAAATGCGCGCCATGGGGGGCGCGGGTGGTACGAGTACACCTCTATTCCCGCGCGCAGTATTTCTGATGAGGGTGATAATGATGCGAACACGTGCAGGAGGAGGACGGTCTTGGCATGTGCCTTTTCCCCTGCTGCTTCTGCATGAGCTTCTGCGGCTGCACGTGCGGCGTGGGCACCCTGAAGGTCGCCAAGTGGTATGTATGGTGCAACTAAATTGCAACGGATTTTGTTGTCTCCTGTGAATCATTCTTCTCATTTAAAAACATGTTTGCAATTATATTTTATAAGTAGAGCGCCATATAACACATATATTATGAATATGTGTATGAATATATATGTATAGATATTAAATATACATATACATATATATTTCTATTTCTATAGTTATTGTTATTGTATTTGCTTGGAGGATCTACTCGCAGGCACTCCGTACTCGATTGGTTCTGAATCATTAACAGGTTTGAATTCACTCTGTTTTGCTTGAACAGGGCCTTCACCTTTGGCGCCAATGCGGTGCTTGCCATCAACCTCTCTTTTGCCTACGACGCAGCCAACGACCAGTACATTGCCGACCTCTTTGCCGCCACCACCTGGCTGGCATACATGACCATTGCCTTCATTGCCTTCATGCTGGTCAACATCTGTTGGGGGCTGTGCAACGTGCGCGACCTCTGCAAGAGCCGGAAGCAGCTGCGCGAGGAGGACCAGAAGTTTGCGAGCCCGGAGGGCTGGACGCCGAGCATGTGCTGCCAGCTCATCCTTGGGGTCTTCGTGTGCGGCGCCGTCTTCGTGGGCATCTTTGTCTGGGGCGCGGGCGCATGGTCCGCGTACGGCCACTACTCGGACGACATCGCGGAGATGCTCTCTGGGCTGGATGGGGCCACCGTTCTTGCGGTGCTCAAGCGCCTCGCGATGGGCATCGCGCTCATCCACCCCAACCTGCTGCAGATCCCTGACCTCACGCCTATCCCGCTGCAAGTGGACCCGTCACCCCCAACCCGCCGCCCACCTTGCGATTCAGCTTACCACTTGCCACAACCCCCTCGCCACCCTGAGCCGCGTCTGACTCTGTCATGTGCCCCGCCGCTGCGGCCCAGGTCTCACTGGCGCTCACCATCTGCATCGGCCCTGTCCTCTTTGTGGTGGACCTTGTGTCCCAGGTGAGCCAGCCCACCGGACAATGCATATATCCTTGTAGCTGATATGATGCCGCATTGCCAGGTAGAAAACCGACATGATAGGCGTCTTCACTTCAGCTCACCGTATAACCACGCTCTGGGTATTCTTGTACTTGACCCCCCCTCCCCTGCGAAAGGAGAACAGCTGGGTTTATCTTCAGTTACACCACGAATACATCACGGATGCCACACGGATCTCCCAATTCGTCGCAGCACAATTCATTGTAGTTGTTCCGACTCGCGAACCCAATTTGATTACCGACTAGCGGTCCACACAGGTTATTTTCACAACAATGTTTCGTTATGATTTTGCCATGTAATCACAACAGTACTCTTACAGTTCACACAGCGCTCCTCTATAATAGTGATTTTACCAGTCACTATTTAAATACTCCAGTTGTAGCCCCTGCAACCCAGAAATTGTCCCAAACATGCGGCCCACTACTTGACTCCATCATATTCTTATCATAGCTCCGGTAGCGTTAAAAAATGCCGATGAAAATACCGAACAGTGACAAAGCCACCACAAGTTGCTATTTGTTGGCTACAGGTAAATTATTGTTTATAGCGGCTCGCATCAGCGCCTCCCCCAAAACTGTTCTGTCGAATCACCAGCCCCAATGTGTTGTCTGTCTGGGGAGCTGCTCTCGCATGGCATCGCTCTACCTATTCGCAACACCGAACTGTGCAGTGTCTTCATTGTGATGAATGATACCGCAAGCAAGGTCTGTTTGGTTAGCCAGCGCGGAGCGGGCTTCTCCCTCCCTCCCCCTTTGTCGGTCCTTGCAAGGACATGTCATTAACCAAACGGATGTGCTTACATGTCTTGATTGTGCATCCTCTGCACGTGCGGGTCTTGTGAGTGGGCGTGTGTGACACTGACGCTATCTTATCCCTCTGTATGTATGCCTCTGCTCCCACCGCAGCTGCCCTGGAAGCTGCTGGCCGGCTGCATGTTGCTCAAGATGCGCGTTGGCAAGGTGGCGGCGCTGCCCCCTCCAGGCGCCGGCGGTGCGCCCTCGCGCTCCGACGCGGCACAGGCGCTGAGCGACACGCAGGCCAGGGTTGGCGACAAGCTGGGCGCGAAGGACGAGTCGGCGAGGCAGAAGCAGAAGGACGGCAAGGGGCTGGACGACCGCCTGAAGGCGGGCTGGGAGGGGCTGCAGGGGAGGGTGGACCAGGTCACCGGCGCCACGGACCGCGTGGCCGCCTTCGTGGAGGGCGGCGTGCAGGGGATGGTGGAGGAGTCCACGGCCGTCGAGATTCTGGACGCTCCGCTCCAGTACGGCGAGGACGCGGCGGTGGGTGCGGCCAAGGCCAAGGCGGAGGGCTGGGCGGAGGAGCAGACCCTCGGCAAGCTGGACGCGGGTGATGAAGCGGCGCAAAAGGCAGCCCAGAGCGCTCGTTCCAGCAAGAAGGCGTGGGACTAGCGACGCGACGTGGTATAAAGACCCCGAGCTGCACCGAGCTGAGACCATGCTTGGAAGACATGTGCCGTGTGTTGTGTCGTGTGGTTACAAGCGCCAAGCCCAAAGGTCGAAGTACGTTTTCATTAAATTGGGGCGCGATCAGCCTGGGAGAGGCGCGATTTGGTCAAAGTTGGGTATATCTAATAAAGGGCATTCCCCTGTCCGAAACGTGGGCACCTGGCGATGGCCCCGTATAGTAGGCTGTGTACACCTCTCCACATAAGTATGGGCTCTGCGGATTCAATCTTGATGCTGTGACATATGTTATCCATGAATGGTTACATTGAGGCTGTGCGCGCGTGCATGCATGTCGCAAAGTACGCCTTGGGTCAATTGCTGTGATAGCACATTAGATCTGCTAGTGCCGCGCTGCAGCCGTTACCTTCAATGATTACATTTATGCTGAATAACCATTATGTGTGGCGCTAAAATGAAACCATCCATTGCCAACGTGTAGCCATAGGCCGAATTCATACCACGTCTCCTATGGTGTGTGAACCATAGGCCTTGCATGTAGGGCATTAGAGTTATGTCATTGAGGTTATTTATGTGTCAAGCCCTATCTGCTATCGATTCGGTTGGCTTTGGGGAAATTCATGGCAATAATCTTGCTGCAATCGTTGCATGCTCAAGCATGAGAGGGCTCGCGTGATGTAGGGCGAAGCTTTTTGATAGTTGTGCATGGGTACGTGCCCATAGCGCGTTATCGTGGGCTGGAGTGGCAAGAGAATGGCGTGGCCTTTCTTGGCTCAATGATGGTGGAAATGGCGTTGTGAGAAGGGGGATAAAGCGTGGCGCCCATACCCAACGGTAAAGGGGGGCATGGACCAAGTATGAGTTGCCCGCGTGCAAGTACATAAAAAACAGGAACCCATCACCGGCGGGTGTTATGTTGGGTATTGAAACGCATTAACCGTAAAATTCCGTGCCCATGATGTGGCCACTTGTTGCAATGTGCGCCATTTTCCAGCTACTTCTACGTTAACGAACGAAAAGGCGCCTACTCGTCCCCGGACGCCCGCCAGATTGCGACGTTCGCTTGTTACCTTTTTCGCATAGATAACTCTGCATATTATTTGCGAACTTTCTGAGCAATTTCCCTGAGCCGCTATGAATTTCTGAATGAATTTTAAAGGTTGCTTAACAAGGCAACACCGCATTCATCAGTGATGGTATCGTCAATACAAAACGTGCAGTGGCCCGCGCTCACATGCCCCCACCCCATCTAAACCCGCTCTTGCCCCTTTGCTAGCCTGTTTCCTTACTCAGCCAGTGCCGTCCCATCATCCAATGGTATGTATGCGCAACGGCACGTCATGGGCACCAACCTATGTGTTAAGGGGTATTTGACATTTACGCCGAATATGGCACCAGGTAGGCTTGCATGGCACAGGTATTTGGGTATTAGGGCTCGATTTCACCCCACTGTGATGACGGCTTAATATCCTTCAACATTCCAGGATTTCAGATCACACACCGTAGATTAAGCTACCCTGCTTTTCGCAAACTCGCATTCGGCGAAAATTGGCGAAAATCCTTATGGGGAGGGGTTTAGTAAATCATGCCGGTAAAAAGATTGCTTGAGTACTGTCTTGCGCCACTGCCCCCCCCCCCCCCCCCCCCCCCCGGGCTGATGATGACTGCCAAGCACAGTGGCACAGCGTATGTAAACGTACCTGTATTTATCTGGCGGATGAAATATATCGCGAGATACACCGCGCGAGTTCAGTAGCATGGAATTTCCGACTAGATAGTATAACTATATATTTTAAAAATAGTGATAACCATTCAGATGTGTTACTTTTCCTGCAGAACCCCGTACGATTTCCCATCCGCCATCACCCATCACTATAATTACATGAGCTAGCAGCAGAAGGCGATATCGGAAATCACCAAAATAAAAGGCAATCAGAAAGGTCCTCTACAGCGACTGCGGGGTGGAAGCAGTAACATGAGAAGACGCAGAGTGGGCACGAGCACACTTCTCTGCCGGTGTGCAGATGGCCAAGTCTGATGCGTGTGCTCGTGCCCACTCTGCGTCTTCTCATGTTACTATTACCCATCACTAAAATGATACGATAGTGCGCTGTCTCGCGCTCTGCCGCCGGGGCGCGTATTATGTATGCATGCGCGCCACGTATGTCACAAGAAACAACCATATATTGCTGCCTAGTACTTGTGCTGTCCATTTTGGCGCCTGCTGGTGAGCATCATGGGATACTGAAATCGCCATTGTGGGACGATATCACCCAGGACCACAAAAGCGAGCCATGGGTGGGCGTCACGGTGGAACATGATAAGCAATCGCCGAGGGGACAAGACTTCTACTTATTTCCCGAAGGCGCAATAAATAGAAGTCTTGCTTACTAGCAGTAGTTGGGGTTCCCTTTCCCCAACTATTGGTAGTATGTCTTTCAGCCCTGGCACATGCAGGTTGGCGTTCCGCGCGGCGTCAGCGGTAAGGCGCGCGCAAGTAGCCGGCAGCCCTCATCCACGGCGGCAGCGGCCCATCGGCAGGCCAAGCATGCCGCGGAAGAGGGTAGGAGTCGCGCAACGCCGCCCAGTCGGCACACGCGCACGGAGGGAAAGGAAACCCCAACTACCGGTAGTTAACAAGACTTGTACTTCTTCCGGTATTGGTTGACGCCATCTGGTCCTCGGGTTGTGGAGGTGATGCGGGTCTGTTGATGGTAGATGATTAGCAATGTGCGGCTATAGAAGTTACATTGATTAGACCGCTTGGATAATTATACTAGTAGCAAGCTGATCAAGGTATGCGCTCATATATATGAGCCTCATTAACGCGCTGCGCGCCTGATGAGCTCGGAGGTCAGAGCACGGAGTAGGGGAGCTCGGAGCCGGGGACACGCATATCGCGGAGGGCCTCAGTGCTTGTAATCACTTGTTCATTTCCATGAACTCATCGCCTCAGCCTCCGCCTTTGCACTCACGCACACACAAGAGCCGACGTCAAATTCCGCGCTCTACAGGTTATGGTTGCCCTCACGTCACAACATGGGTGAGGCAGTCCTCGATCACTTAGGACACGCTGAGAAGTCCGCGCTTTTTTTTCTGCATGTAGCGCGAGCCCGATATTGAACACGGCTCGGCGAACCACTCGGCTTTGAGGCGACTAATTCGCTGCAAGCCCCTCCCCCCCCCCCCCCCCCCCCCCCGACTCGACCACTCGAGTCACCACCGAATCCGTGTCCGCGTAGTTCTGTCAGTGTTTACATTTTGGGCTAGCTGCACATGACTGTCAGCAACACACATGTACCGGAGCGGGGCACATACATGTACCGAGGCATTACATAGCGTTGCGAGCGGTGCACAACATAGGTACCGGAGCGTTACGGAGCGTTGCGGGCTAGAGCTGTGCACTCGGCGGGAGTGCACATCAGTCGGATTAATACCATCTTGGACAGTTGGGTCAGCCCCCAGCGTCCCTGTAGTGCCCGACACCTGGGTGGAGGACTCGGAAAAGGGAGAGCTTAGGGACATCTCTTAGGCTTCAGAGCCGGGAGATGGTGGGTCTCTAGACCCAACCTTTCTCAACCCGCCGTAGGCACTATCGCGACGAGTGGTGCTCACCACTGTCCGAACCCATTCCGTCACTCGTTTGGCTTCGATGTCAAGGGATGACCATGCCGGCTCGCAGAGAGCTGCCGGTCAATCCGACGCTTTACAAGGCTACGAACAATATGGCATGCATCTCAAGACTCGGCTGATGTCGCAGTTGGCAGGGGTACAGGGACAGATGTTCCACCACTATGATGTGCTTTACTCCTATCAGATGGAGCTCTATACTGCGCCGGAAGCCCACGAGAAGCGGAGCGCATCTGAAAAGATGGTTGCAGAGGCAGCAACTCCCGCATCTCGCGCGGCGACCGAGAGGACGGCGTTCGGGGATGGCCGCCAGGTCGGACAGCCGCCCTGGCCTCGCGGCAAGACTAGCGGAGGCAACATGCCACCAGACAATTTAGCCATGCTTAGCCAATCCGAGCTATACAAGCAACGGCTGACAAAACCGGTGCATGCCACGCGGCGACACTAGCCAAGCCTGCCAGGACTGCCACGGACGGGCAAGATCAAGAACTAAGACAACGCATGCTGACAAGGGCATGCTTGCCTTGCAGTTTGTTACATGTCTCCCATTGCAGCATTGGGGGGGAAGTGTTGATGCTGTATATGCAGCTATAGAAGTAACATTGATTAGATCGCTTGGATATACCAATAGCTAGCTGTTCTAGATATGCGCTCATCGGGCATATGAGCCTCATTAGCGCGCCGCACGCCTGAGCTCGGAGGTCAGAGCACGGAGTAGGGGAGGTCGGAGCCGGGGACACGCATATCGCGGAGCGCCTCAGTGCTTGTAATCACGTGTTTATTTCCATCAACTCGTCGCCTCGTCTTCCGCCTCTGCACTCACACACACGCAAGAGCCGACGTCCAATTCCGCGGTCTACATGGTCACGTCTCTGGCTGGCAGGAGGGTTGCATGGACTGTAAGGGGTTGCGTGCGGAATCGGGCCGTGCGGGCCTGGGCCGGGGCGCGCTAGGGGTGTAGGACCGGCGGGGCGAGTTGTGGGCGGCGTGCGGTGCGCGGAAGGACAAACAACCATGTGTTGTGCGCTGAGAGCTGACGCATGTCGGGGGAGGGGGTAGCGCGGCGGGGGTACGGTACCTCTTGGTAGGGTGATAGTTTGCGATCGGGTATGTAATGCCTTTGGGAAGCGGATGGATTGAATTGTTGATGTGACACTACATAAGCAATCTTGGTTTTAAATGGTGAAATACCCTTGTTGTTTATCGGGTTTTTGATTTCTGAGGGGCCGCGCGGTTTTCTGCAGCCCTTTTGCGATACTATAGCAATATCTAATCAATACATTAAAGCGCATTCACCGAAATTTGGTAGTTGGAGACATAGAGTGCGCGTCGCGGTGTGGGGAGCCAGCGGCCTCATGCCTAGTACCGGGTTCTTTGCCACCGCGGCCTATGATATGGCATTGTTCACGACTTGCCATTTATTGAATATCCGTATTTGATATATGTAGCACATATGATGCGTCGAGAATTCAAATGAAGATCGTAGTTGTGACTGTCAAGATGGGCGGGCCGCATTTCCTTAATAGTGAATATTGGTATGATGTAGTTTGAAATGTTGTTCATCACCACATTAATTATAAAGAGTTTATTAAGCGGTGGCGCGGATTGTCAGCTAGTGTGTGCACGCCATATACGTGGGTGTACCTGCACCAAGGATCAGAATTGATGCGCATCGTCGAAATGCAAAAAATGCTACTAAGGATTAGCACGATTTGTACACCGCTAGGCGGCGGCCACACGTTGGCGTTGCATATTACCGCGTGACTACGTACATGCACGCGTTGGGTTCTGTCCTCCTCCCAACATGGAATCTGCAATAGCGCTTGCTGTACGGTTTGATGATTCCCTCGGTTTATATTACTGGTACCAACAGGTCTTTGTACGGGCTGCTCCACCGCCCGTGACCCTACGCTTCCGGACGGAAAGCTATTTAGGGCAGCCACCACGCGGCTTCGCGTACATGTGCGCGTGAGGGTCACGGCTGATCAAGTCCGCACTGGAGACCAAGTCGTCGGTGTCAGTCGCTGTGCCACGCACATACGTTACTTCCCGGGCAGCGACAGACATGCCCCTCGTATTAATTGTGCATGATTCGTGCACATGGTTTGTGCACCCGAGGTAGTTCCCCATTGAGTCTTACCCCGGTTTGGCAGCCGAGACAGTTTTGGTGACCATGTCATGACGATGTGGTGTAGTTAGGGGGTCCCCGTTGAGAGGTTTTAACCTCAACACCGGAGGTTGAGTCACAATACGGGATTTCGGGGCTCCCGTAGTAGAGCAATATCTTGCGGTACTTCAAACTCCGGAGGTTAGGTGTGGCAGACGCGTGTGGTACCAAGGCCGCAGTGCATCATAGTTGTCAACGACGACCGCTATGCCTACCGCAACAAACGGGTACGGACGAAGTTGTAGGAATCTGCCCGATACCCTAGCGCCGGCCGATACCCTAGCATCGGCCAAGCACATGTCTTGCGCGCCTTTGCGCGCGCGCGCCTGTCTCCCGGCCCGCCGGGCACTCTGCTTTCACTCTCTTCCTGTCTATAGTCCCCGCAGCTCGTAACCTAAACGGCTCAACCGCGGAGGCGATGGTGAGTGGAAGTGCTCGGAGCATCTTACAGTGGGAGCAGCGAGTCGGGCTCGAGCTGCGGGGACTGTGGACATGAAGAGAGTGAAGGCAGAGCGCCCGGCGGGCCGGGATACAAGCACGCGCGCGCAAAGGCGCGCGGGACATGTGCCCGGCCGGTGCTAGGGTATCGGCCGGCGCTAGGGTATCGGGCAGATTCCAAAAGAAGTAGGACGCCCGTGCAGTCAGGACGGCTTTTGCTGTCTTGTAAGACATCACCTGCGCCACGCGCCCTCACTACATGGCATCGCGACAACGGTCCCTACGTGGGGCGGTGTTTTGCGCTGCCTTTATGATACGTCCGCCGTGTTCGGGTTTCTCAACGCGCCGCTCACGCGCAAGTGTCGCGAGAGAGCTCCTTGCTCTCTCTCTAACAGTGCCCAACATCACCGTGTTGTGTTGTCGTGGCCGCGGTCGGCACGTCCCGTGCGATGTCATCGCGTCGTACGGCGTGTGCAATCTATTGCACCCCGTCGTCGTCACCTGGACACTTGCTTCGCAATCCGATTACGCATGGCTGCTCATCGGGGCCGGCCTGTCCAATTGACGCACGTTGCGTCTGGTGGTGACCATAACTTTTCTCACGCCGGGATTGTGCGCAACGGCGGCTGTTGTTGGTGCATCATCGGCGGCTGCCTCGCCATATCCCTTCATGGTGTTCGTGCTATTGTTAGTCGAAGTCGACTTGCCTCCCGCAAAAAGGCCACCGCGACTCCGCCCGCTAGATGAGCTGCCCGTCGGGGGCAGCTCACCCACTGGACACGCCAAACGTCGTCTCGAGGTGACCGTGATGGTTTCTCCTTGTGGATTGTGCGCAAGGGCGGTAAGTTGTCGTTGGTGCACCTTGCCGGCCCCTGTCTTCCACGGTCGTTTGTCCCTAGCATGTGTGTCGTATATTACGCGCATTGGCTACACGCTTCCTTGACGGTCGGCAACCCGCGACTGCGATACCGTATGCGTCCTGACTGAAGCCCGGACGGGCTTCAATTGGCTGCGCCCCGTGCCAATGCCGTTCGTAACATGCATTGGGCAGCGGCGCTCGGTGGCACCGCTGCACGTGCAGCCTCGCTTTAGACATCCGCCCCTCTTGCGCATCTTGCCCGGCCGGCCGCCCGAGCAGCCGCCGTCACCATCCAGCTGATCGCTCGGCCGTGCGTTACGGGGCAAGGCTACTTATTTTCCGTCGTGATGCGCCCCTTAACCGTTTCTTGCGACGGATGTGATGCAGCACGGGTGCTCCCAATACACGTACGAGCCCCGTTGTTACGTTGCGCCGCGGTGCTGTACTGCGCACAACACCACCGTCCGGTCGAAATTGCAAGCGCCGCCCTCCGTTCGACCTCAATAATAACTTACACAAGCAAGACGCTACCTGCAAGACATGCGGACTCTCACGCCCCGCTTGACTACGCTTAGCGTACCATCCGCGGCCTTGATGGGCGGGCAAAGCGATAATTCTACCGGACACTTATCTATGTTCTAGGGGGGGGGGGGGGGGGGACGTAGTGTGACAATTACACGAGAACGATATACTATGAGTAAGTACCTGTGAGTACTAGTACAATGTGTACATGTAACTACGTGTATATGTACTGTACAATGCTGCCATGTGGTAAGCGTTTTGACAACCTTGAAACCAATATCTTTGTATCGTCAAAGCACTGACGCCTTTGCTCGCCTTTGCACCATCACCAATGCATACCACCTTTGTTTTGTTTCCACAGTCTTTCTCATGTTGAGACTGTCGCACGTTCCCTGACTTAGGATTTCCTCGCACCCGTGCGGCGCACGCCCAATTCTGCACGTTTTACACGGGCAAACAATGAAATCGAGTGCAAACAATGGGATTGAGTGCAATTGTCGCTCCAAGATATGCGTTTTAAGAATTTCTTGCAAAATTGCTCAACGGAAAAGCTACTTTCACAAGTGAACAACCTAACATTTGTTTTGAATGTCTGTTGCATGCCTCTAGGTGGTTGCAGTCGGGGTAGGGTTGCGACGGGTTGGCGGCGGGGGGGGGGGGGGGGGGGTGTAGCTGTGGAGCTCGTGCCACTGTCGGGCCTTGTCGTCAGGCGGCTTAGCGGCCAGTAGGTGGAGCTGCGCCCCATACGCCCGGTTGGCGTAGTGTAGCGGAGAGCTGGGGGGGGGGGGGGGGGGGGGGGGAGGGGCGGCCGCTCGCGTCGAGGTGGTCCTTGGAGGCTTGGTAGGAATTAATGTAGGTGTGGCAGGACGTGTCCCCCCAACGATGGGTAGACGCACCTGTGGACGAGATCAGCTCCACGGGCGTCGTGTGGTCGCTTGGGGTTGACGCCGGAGGAGGCCTCGGAGCCGCCGGGATATATGGCGCGCGTTGCGCCGGCATGGGCAAAAGCATGGGCCTTTAGAGATTGGTTCTCCTTCAACACATGGTCGACCTTGCCGGTGAGGGCAGCGATAGCCTCGACCAGTTTGATGTAGTTGGCATGGGTGAGGGTGAACGGGGAAAGTGGGGCCGCAAGCTCCAGTTCTGGCTTCAGTTACGGCGCCTAGTCGGAGTAGGCGCCGTAACTGGGGCCGGCGCCGAAGCCGGAGCCCGCGCTGGCGGCGTTGCCAGCGGCGGTGACATCGCGGGGGTGATTCCATGATCCGCGAAACCACGTGCCGGTGCGCGCTCGGCCAGCGGGGTCTTCAGCCGGCGGAGGGACGACCGGGCCGTGATTGTGGCGGGTAGCATGCCATGTTGTACGGGTAATATTAGGCGGTAGTACGGAGGGACGGCCGGCTTGCACACCGGTTCGCGTAGGTACTCGTTTCTGAAGACCGTAACCGGGGCTCAAATCCGAGATGTGTAGCTGGCAACGCTTTTTGGCTACGTGGCACGCGCTGCGTGCGAAATATTAGCACGTGACCGCTCGCCCTCCTCCCTCATCATCCCGCCGCCAGCCCCATCCCTGCCCGCGACACACAAGACGAGGCACCTGAACGCCACCATATGACTACGTTAGCGCGCTGCTACCGCGGTATGCGCGTGATGGTGCCGGCCGGTGGGTTCGACTGGCATCGGTGGGGCGGGATGGGTTGGCGAGACGGGTGGTCACGTGGGCTCTGAGTTTTGATCAAATGACGTTATATTTGACTGTATCAACCGGACACTAATCACTATTCGCACTCGTTTCGGTAGTTGCATCTCACGATTGGGACCCCGCTACACACAGCTTAAACCCCGGGAGGATTTCATTCAGCGAGTATCCAGGGAACCGGTGTGTGCCCGATTAAATAACTTCGTCGTTGGGGATCAACCCCCAACGGTCGCGCACGCCGGAGTAGCAGTCGCAGATCACTCGAGCGGATGAAGGAAGATCGGCTCCTGAAGCCTCGGCTGCGTAGGCAGCTGCGATGTTGGTGGCGCAAGTGGTGCAGTTGAAGGTGTAGACGCCGTCGGCCTCCTCGCTGTCGGAGGGATGGTCGTCACTCGTCGGCTGTCCGCAGCTAAAGCACACGTAGTTGTTCCCGTGAGAGGTGGCACCGTCGTCGTCGTGGGCCAGCAAGGGGAGTCCATGGTTGCTGTGGCTCTTGCGGTAGGGGAGGCCGTTGCTGCTGCAGGAAGGGCATCTAGGGCCGTCAACGTGGGCTGCCATACATTGGGCAGCCGCGTCGTCCCCCAAGAGTGCAGAACGCGGCCCGTGTAGTTGAAGAACGCGGCGCGGTCATCGTCAGCCAGCCGAGCGATGGTGTTGCGGTGGGCCAATGCCCGGGAGTGAAGCACTGGGCTGGTTAGGTGGAACCAATCCGTACAGTGGACCTCGGCGGCGGCGTGCGGCCAGATCTCCCGTTGCACCGGGGTGAAGGCAACATACATGTCGTGCGTGGGCGTGTTTGTCATACAATTCGGCGAGGGTCTCGGTGGCGGCTCGTGCCGGCACACGCAGGGGACGCTCGTCGGCCGCTAGGCCGCCCGAGCCAGAAGCCATGGTGCAGTGCAGATGGATGTATGCTAGTATAGGGGTGCTAGATGCAGTTTCAGGGCGACTTGTTATGTTGGTGGTTACATACACCAGTCCACATAAGTTTTGCACATAGAAATCCGCGCGTATCCTTTCCTCGGTGCCCAAGCCATGGGGCCACGGGGCCATGGAGCCTTGTAATCCAGTGTATGCAAGCCTCCTACGCCAAGGAGGCAGCCGTTTCTCCCGGTTATCGCACTGTTAGAATTGTTCTTCGGCAATGGCATTGCTTGGCACATGGCGAAAAGCACAGAAAAACGGGCAATTAAATAGGGGACAACTTGTTGGCGGCGTAGCTACCATCCTTTGCATATGCCCGCGCGCTGCCGGTGGTGGGTCACCGTGGACGTATGCATGCGCTGTAAGACCACCGAGATTGAGCCCAATCCATGCACGCTACCGATGCAATGCTTGGTATTTCCATAATAGTGTGCCAATAATCCCGTCGTCGTGATGGGGCCAATCATCCCACTATTTTCCAAGCTGCAAGATAAGCGTGAAAGGGTGAAAGTAGCACACATAAAGTGCCTTCGATTCCATATATAGGTGCATGCTTATACCGCCCGCACCGTAGGCTAAGCGCGGGCGGGCCCCCTCTGCAGCAATGTCGCCACTGCTGCACAGATCTGCACGCATGCTGTGAGTCACACATGTCATCCATCATCCAAATGGAAAAGCCAAAATGATGACGGGGTCCGCGCGACGTGGGACCTATCAAAGGGGTCCTCGCGCCTGGGAGCTTGCGTGGAAGGGCACATTACATGCCCCCATCATGCGCCCCCATCCACAGTGAGTGGGCTGACTGGGATACCAAAATATGGGGGTAACTTTGACATGCCATAACATTTCGGCGTTTTATCAGATTGGGCTGACAACTAGTGCGTTGGAAAGCACAGATCTTGAATTAAAACGTGATTGCAATATTACTGCTTCTTGCAGGGCGAACAACCAGTTTGCGAATGTCACATGTAGCCGATAGCTGACCATAGACTCCAAACCATGCGCCGCGCGGCATGGGGTAGGTGACCAAGACATGTATCTCGGCGACCATGGGAGAAAAAGCGGTTCTTTATGTCCAAATGTCGGCGTGCCGCGCGCTCAAACCGTTCACAGCCCGGGCGTGCAACACTTGTTACACTGGTAGCGCCGCATAACATGCGACGCGCGCGCCACGCGCAACGTTGCATTGGCCCTAGCACACAATGTGCACGCTCTTTCATGGTTATCCTCGCAATGGCTGCAACGGCGTAGACTATGCGTGGGTTTCCCGACTAGAGGCGACCAAACCCAAATCATACCCATTAAAACATGCAAAGACTTGTGTGGGCTGCTGTATAATGCACACGCATTTTTAAAAATATAAGCGTTTAGCCGCGAGGGCGGTGTCGATCGGCTCGCGGGCTGTTTTTGATTGATGATTGTGTTAGCAGCTGAGCTGCTGCACGCGACAACAGCGCATCAGCGCGCGCCACGTCGCAATGCATCCGTCGCTTCTCCAGTAGCTCCGTACCGAGCGCTAAGTAGCGACTACTCTATAGCGACTGGTCGCTTCCTGGGTACATTACACGGATGCCGGTTCGAACGTCCCGCTGCTGCCGATCTGCAGGCCGTATCTCAGCGCTCTGGGCTCACCGCAGTCAACCAGCAGACAGGCACAGGAATTAAAGGGAAACAGGAGTAGCAGGTGACCGACACGTTAGGCCGCTTCAATCCGCCGCTGGAGAGCGTGCCGGACGAGAAGACTACTAGTGCCAGTATTTGTCGCCCGCCTTCGACTTTGGTGTTAGACGACGATAATGGCGGCAGGTCTCGGCCACCTCCACCGCTCGCGGACGGTAGCCATCGCTCTGATCCGCCCAGCATTCCTTCTGCTGCTGGCAATCCAGCTGGTCTGGTCTGGTCCCGCGAAGACGTTATCGGCCCGATCCTCAGACGATCCCCAGTCGGCAGCGGGTGCGGAAGAGCTCAATGCGCTCACGTCAGCTCTGAACGAAGCGGTGAACGGCAGCGCCTTTGAGAACGTCTCTGTCTTTCTTGGTGATGGAAGCGGCATCAGCGCCTTCGCCAAAGGTGATGGCGCCCCTGATTGGGAAGACGCCATGCCGGTGGCCTCGGCGTCCAAGTGGGTCGCAGGTAAGCCGGCGCGAGAGCACGAGTGGGGATCCTTCGCTGGCGCGTTCAGCAAGGTGCCGTTTTCCACTGGTAGGCTGGTGCTGACTGACAATGTGCCGCATGCAGCGATGGTACTCATGTTCGCGGTACAGGATGGCCAGCTGTCGCTGGAGTCCCGACCGTCGGAGCTGCTGTCTCCCTCCTGGAGCACGGAGGGCCCAGCATCGCGCCTCACACTGGCGCACCTTATGTCTTTCACCAGCGGATTCAACCGCACACAGGCCAACACCACCTGCAGCTCGTTTGCTGTGCAGCGGCCCATCCAGGAGTGCGCGCGGGAGCTGTCCGCCGGCTTTGCCAACATGACGTCGGAGCCTGGCACCACGTTCGCGTACTACAATGAGAACCTGGAGGTGGCGGCCGGGATGGCGGAGGTGGCCACCGGCAAAAGCTGGGATGAGCTGTACGAGCAGTACCTGCGGGGGCCGCTGGCGCTGTCGAACGACACCCGCTTCGACGGCCCCGGCGGCGTCGCCGGCAACCTGAGAATCTCCCCCGCGGACTACACCGCCATCATGCTTGCGCATGCGCTGCCCCCCTACGAGGACGGCCTGCTGGAATCCTCGGTGGCGAAGATGAATGAGGACCACACGGCTGAGCCGCAGGTGAGCCGGGGGAAAGGGGGGCGGAGGGGGGGGAGGGGGGGGGGGGCGATGGGGGGGATGGGGGTGGGGGTCTGCCTGGCGATGGCCAATGCTGGGGGCGGTGCGGCACGTGTTGTGTGTGCAGGTCATGGCATCTCCATACTTCAGCCGTGTACCTCTCAGTGATAGGGACCCTGGGTGTCCACTGCCTCAGGTGTCGCTGGACGAGAGCCGCACCTTCAGCGGCCTGTTCTACGAGTCCTGGCCCACGTGGCACTACGGCTACGGGCACTGGCTGGAGTGCCCCCAAGGCGCGGGCGATTGGCTGCCGGAGTGCACCGAGGGCGCGCAGGGCGGCGTCCACTCAAGCATTGGCGCCTTGGGCTTCTACCCCATTGTGGATTACGCACCCCGGGAGGTGCGCGATCCGCCCCGCCCACCTGCCCATCCCCTCTTGCCCCCGGTGCGATCAATCACTCTGCAGGCTGGACGCCTCGCCATCACTCACGGCCCATCCCTGTGCAGAACTATCCGCAAGGGTACTTCCTGCTGATCGTTCCCATGGCGGAATTCGGCGCCGTGGCAATCCCCCCGGAAGACAGCCCCATGGTGAGGTCGCTGGAGCTTGCCGACGCCCTGCGAGGTGTCATCGACCAGGCGCTGCCGCCCACAAGCGCTGCGGAGTGCGGGCAAGGCCGCGACTGCGCCGCAGCCCCACCTCCCCCAAATGCATCTGCAGCGACTCGCGCCAACAGGGGACTTGTCAGCGTGTGGGCTGCGGCGCTGTTTTGGCTGGCGTTGGTCGGCGCAGTCCCAGGCTTCCGCTTGGGTGCATGATTGACTCCCATGGCATCTCGCTCTGGGTATCGCCCACTGATGGGTGTGCAGGTGGCCATGCTGCAGTGGCATGAGGCAGTGGGCGTGTCGTCAGCACGCAAATGTTGATGGACAATCGATTTAGGCCCGCACAAGCTGTACACGTACCCGTACATATTGCGCTACTTTATTTGCTGCGCAGGCCCGGATGACACCAAACATTTAAATGACATACATAATCGGTTACTTTACGACCAGGGGCCGCATTTGATTTTGGCTGTACATGATAGGGACCAACAAGCCTTATGCGCCCCCCCCCCCCCCCCCCCCCCCGCCTGAAAAGCGCGCAGGCTTTACTCGGCCGGAAATATGCTACACACATGCGCCTACTAGGCACACATGGTAGCTCGATTCCTATAGAAGTCAATCTGCATAGGAGGGGAGTAGCACGTGAGGTTTGTTTTGTCACAAGCCCGCCGCAAGGGTATCTTAAATAGCCAAGTTTTCTCCTGGACAAAGTTCCTGTAGTCCGATCGTCTGCGCATGTTGGCGTTCGCAGATCCGTTTGAATGGCGGGCACAAAGGCGATCCCTTTCGTCGGCAAATAAGGGAATTACTTACTTATACGGGTACGGACAACATTTCCCACAATTTCGTTCCTGGGCGAACCATGCCAGCTGTCTTGCGTCCCGACTCCATGACCCCTCATTCGGTCTGCTGTGCCAGCAGCATGCAGTCTTGCAGATATCATACCCAAGAGAGACACGTGTCGTCCTCGCCTCCCAGTCCCCTCTCTGAGCAGTGGCACCGCGGTTTGCTATACCGCCGCTCCACTACCAGCCCATGGCTCCAGGCTACCGCTGGATGTTTGTCCTCTTGTATCAGTAGCACCTTCGGCCCGCTGCTCGGTAGGTGTACTGGCAGTCTGCAGCGTAATTGCAACTGGCGGGTTATATCCAGTGATGCGTTCACAGCAAGAGCAATGGTGGGCTTCGACAGGCACGGTATGAGCAGGCACAACACATATTGGGTAATTGGTAGTGTCGGTTTTCTCCTCTGCTCAGCATTCAGAATTGACAACAAGCCGCCGTAGGGCAATGTATTTCTGTTATTCTCGTGCCAACAATGTGCACGGAAAGGCACGATTCGCAAATATTCAGAATTGACAACAAGACACGGGAGTGCAAAGGACCGCACCAGTGCAGTTTTGTTCCGGTATCAACGAAGTGTCACACGGAAAGTGCCGATTCGCAAATATCCCAGCCCTCCGCAAAACTGCCAGATGAAAGTCTATTGTGTGTCCTTGGCCAGTGTGCGCTTTGGTTGATTACGCAGGGTTCCGCGAAATCAGCGAGGCAGAACATGAATGAGTGATGAAGTATACACCAGGTTATACACCAGGAAGAACGTTAATATTTACATGTTACATGTTGTCGCTAATACAAAAATAGGTAGCCATTCAGTGGCGGCATTCCGAAGCCCCTCTTGCCCACTGTGGCATTGTCGTTCGATATCAACATTCCGATGCCCCTTGCCCACTGCTATTTTCATGTTCGATATAAATAGCAGCGACCAATATTAGCATTACTGCCTGCAATTCACTGCTATGGATACCAGTACCCGCACGTGTATCAGTATCACGAATGATGACGGGTCGTCGATGGTTCACTCCCTTGCTACTACTACCGGTACCGATATAGGAACCGGTGTGTAGTATATTACATGGTGAGCATATAACGTTCCATGATGGTAGTCGGGGCCTCGAGGCGGACTACCTGTGCACAATATTGTTTCTCAAGATCTCGTCTGTCTCATCATGTCTAGACTCACGATCCGCCATCAGCCTTATCATTATCAACTATTGCTGCGGAGGAAACGGCAAATACATATGCATTGATCACCCAATAAAATCCCGCCCGTTGGCATCCACAGTACCGACCACATGCTTCCGATGAGTGCGCCGCCACGAGATATCAATCGCCGGACCGGTCAGCCAACGAGCATCCGCTTGCAGCCCAGCCCTCATTTCCGTCAGCGCCGCCGCCACCTGCTAACCAAAGTCCAGTCGCTGCTAGACCCAGCACCGGACCCGCACTCTATCTATCGGCACTGAGGGCACTATTGTCGGATTGAATCGACCTATACCGCAAGACGACGAATATACCCGTACACGGTAAAACAGCGACGCAGCACATATCCGCGCACTTCTGGCGCAGCACCGAGAAAGGAGGTGGTGCACATCCGAAAGGGGAGCGTGGGAGTAGGATTGATAGACCTAGGTGTTGCGCGATGGCGGGAGACGACATCGACCTCGACTTCGACTCTCTCGTTGAGGACATACAGCAGAAGATTTTCAGCTTTATCCCTGCCAGCGATGTCGCCAATCTTAGGCAGGTGCAGCGGGCCTGGAGGGCGGCCGGAATTGTCCGCAGCGTCACGGCAAGCCCGGATCACTCTAGCCCAGACCACTTACCGCACGGTATGCCGCTCGTGCGGGAGCTTGTGCTGCTCCAGCGTGGTCATGGCATCCAACACCAAATACATTTCCGTGAAGTAGGTGCTGAAGATGCCGACAACGGAGAACTGGAGCCTGTGCAAAAGAACCAAGAAAGCATTCTCTGCCGCGCACGCCAGATTCTGCGCCACATCCACCAGCAGTTTCCTGCTGGACTGCAAGGTCTGGAGCGGCTCACCACCGTTGTGAAGACGGAAGGCGATCTCAGATTGATTGATGCGGTGGCGCCGCGGTTGAAGGAGCTCCGGGTGTGGATCGAGTATGTCAATAAAGCGGATCGTCGGGACACCGGAAAAGGCGCTTCCAAGCTGGTGTTTCCTCCCATGCCAGACCTGACGCTCTTGCAGCTGAACGGAGTCGGCGCTTTCCTTTCTGCCCCGGATACAAAGATCGACTGGGACCTCCGCGCCGTGAAACGCACGCTGCGGCACCTCCTCGTATTCGACCACTATGGGCCGGATGGTCTCGAGGAAACAGTGCGCAGTCTCGCCGGCTCGGCGTCGATCAGGACGCTCTGGGCGCCTCAGAAATGTTTTCACGATAGAAACTGCTTCCCAAACCTGCAAGCCCTTTCCTGTCGACATTGTTCGGCGGAGACACTGGATCAATTCCTGGATGGCGTTCGGGTGGGAAGTCTCCGCACGCTGGGCATTTTCAACTGCGATGGCGATTTCACTCGCTTGCCCGCGCTAGGTGACCCCGATCGCTGGGAAGATGCCAACTGGCGAGATTTTCTAAAACAAGCTCCGAAATTGACGACGCTATTGACGATGAACTACCATCATTGTAGCGCATTTACGGCAGTGCCCGGCAGACAGGGCAGTGACCTCCTAGACGAGGCGGCAAGACAGTACATATACTCGGTCCCGTTCGAAGACAGGCATGGCGACGAGATTGCATGGGGGCCGTCATCGGATCCCCCCAACATGCTGGATCTTACCTAAATAAGCTTAAGGCGCATTTCCCTGCGAAATAATGATGCGCGGACTGTAATCCCACCCATGCTGCTGCTGCCGCTGCTGGCTGACGCCCAACTTCATGATGAACTGAGAGCTCACAGCGTGAAGCCCTTGTCCACAAGTTCAGGTGTGCGGACTGGATTCAGGTGGAAGTCGCGAGTCAGGAGAGTCTCGTGGCGCTGTGCAGTTGGGACAGAGGTAGAGTCTGACCTGAGCTAGAAGCCCTGCAATTGGGCCTGGATTCAACATTCATGCCATTTCCGGGAGGTCTTTCAGTGGTTCTGGACTCAACTAAAATTGTTACTTCGGGCAAAAGGTTGACTGGTGCGGAGGCCCTTCAGGGCACAAGCTGGGTGGAGACCAACCTCCATGTGTACATTCACATTGCAGTGATTGCACGTCGCTTTCGCTGTCTCCACAGAGTTTCGCACAGGACGGAATGGTTGCCACTACGCAACATCTGCGCAGCGCCCCAAACACCCAATGTTTTTTCTTTCTCTCTCCTGCCGTCATCCGTTGTGCCTTGTGGCTGCCATGTCTTATAACATTGCCATAGAGAATATATATATACAATTATACCACACACACACACATATACATGTACACCATCACTTATTATATATGCCACCTAACAACATACAAATCTGGCCTTCACAGGGCTGAATGCTACGGACTACGGCCGATCCTGTGTGGGTTCATGCAGCCGGGCCGTAAGACAGGTGCCCTGTGTAGTTGGAAGACTATCAGGAACAAATTTAAAAAAAATCTGAATTCAATACATAATCTGATATTTTTTAGGGGTTGGGTTTTTAGGGTTTTAGGGTTTTAGGGTTTATTATGCTATATAAAAAATAGCTATATATATAATATCATGTGTAGTTGGAAGACTATCAGGAACAGTTTAAAAAAAACTGAACTAAATATGTAATCTGATATTATTGTTTATTATGCTAATATATGTTACATATCACACCATAGAGAGAGATGGGTATGCTGGCGAAGCTATGTCAAACCATCCCTGGCAACAAATACAGGTCGTATTACAATTAATAGCTATGAGGCAATGTGGTCAGTCATCCTGGTCTGCAACAAACGCATTCAGCCATGCAGCTTCACAGCACTCCCCCCCCCCCCCCCCCCCCCCGCCCCTCCGCCATTGAAGTCTGCGGCCATGTTGTCGGCAGCTATCCGCACAGAAGATGTCACAATACACGGAGGCGCGCCGCGCCCTGCAGCCTATGTCCACACCCCTGCCAGCCGGGCGGAGCTGCGACCTGTGGCAATGGCGCGCGGTTTGTCGGATGCTGGCGTGAGGCTGAGACCAGATGCCAGAGTTCCGCTGCGCGGTGACGTGGCGGAGTGGCGCCTCCAGCAGGAAGCAGAGGCGCCGAGCAGGGGACCCGGGTCGGGGGCCGCTAGGCGGCGCCCCTGCCTGAGCTGTCCCGGCGAGGTACTCGGGCCGATTCCGGCGGCTGTTTGTCTGCGACTCTGCGAGACCACGGCCAATGTGGCCACCCTCCCGCACGGGGCGAGCTGTAGACTGCGATGGCTGAGGGAATTTCGCCGAATGCTGAGGCTGACAGGAGTGACACCACGGTTGTTGCGCCGCTTATCAAGTGAGCCGGGCCAAGACGGGTGTCTGAAATGATCGAGCCACCAGCGCTGCAACGTGTTGTGTAGCCCTCTACGGATCCTGGCCGGAAAACTGCGAGGATGCACCTGCCCTGCCTGCCAGAGGTCCAATGTGGGCGAAACCATAGCGGAACTGTAGCGGATGTTCTTCCAGGTTACTGGCAAGCTAAGTCTGAAGATTATTTCAAGTTTTTTTTAAGGGTTCTCATTGGAGCGTCGGCACCCGTGCAGCTGTAGCCACGGCCGTAGGTGCGGGGCGCTGCCGCAAGCGGATGGCGCAAACGGATGGTAGGTAGATGTAGGTGCATATTTGACTGATGGCACAGCTCCCTCTTAACATGCTCACCGCGCTTGACATCCAAACGGTGGGGCTTGAGGAGGCGGGGCGCAGGCATTGCTGGCATCTCACCCAGATGGTAGTAGGTACCGCCCTGGACGAACAGCAAGCAGGTACACACGGCCAGCAGCTGCCGGCGAGGCGGCATCACATGTCTGCATTGTGTTTGCCCGTGCGAGCACTCGAAGAATGTATACTGATGAGGTATTATTACATGTGTTAGGGGAGGCGGGCTATCGGGCGGCCGGGATGATGATGCGGGAAAGGGCACCACCCCGGCGGCGAAGGTGGGCGTCACACCGCTGCGCCGCCCCGAGCTAAGCGGTCCCGGTCCTGACTGCGGGCCGGGCGCGTGGGGCGGAGGGAGGGAGGGGGGAAGGAGGGGGGGGGAGGTCTAGGCCGTGCCGGGCGGCACCGCGAACGAGTCCACGATGCCAGCGAGCTCGCCGGCGGACTTCCGCCACTGCCGTGGGTTGGCCCCCACCAGCATGATGAACAGCCGGTTCCGCGTCGCCGTCGCCGTCACAAACAGCCGCTGCGCCTTGCGCACGGGCTTCACCTCCCAACGGTAGTACGTCAGCCCGTCGCGCTCCACCACCTGCGTGTCCAGCACGTCCCCCTCGTCCAGCGGCTGCCCCCAGAGCTCGGGCGCGAAGCCCGCGATGATGACGTCCGGGCTGCCAATGTCCTCCATGGAAACCTGCCAAAAAGGGGGGGATGGGGGGGGGGGGGGGGGGGGTAGCGAGGTCCTTAGGGAAGGGATCGGCAGGGGAAATACAGTATACACATATATATTTCACATTTAATCTAGGCACACATTGAGCCACATGGAACGTTAATATTAATGTGTGTGGTAGTATTGTGCTGGAAAAAATATAGCGAGCAGAGCGGGATGGATATACTCATTTGAGAATAAACTAAGGATCTGCAGGACGCCTTGGCAGTGTACGCATGTGTCAGCAGGTGAGGTACAGGAGGGCGTTGGGCTGAGGGCAGGAAGGGGGATGGTGTGGGGGGAGGATGGGGGTAGTGTAGCGCGTTGTCACCGCATTCGTGCAGAAAGTAGCCCATGCAGACGGCGCAGTGGACACATTGTTTTGGGAGGATTGCCAGAGGGGGGTAGGGAACCTGCGCGTTGAAGCCCACGTCCATGAAGCGCAGCACCGGCGCCACCACCACGGCCAGCTCGCCCTGGGTGTCATTGGAGAAGCGGATGTCGATCTCTGCGCATAGTTCGGGGGGCATGGTGAGCGATCAGGCCCTCTGGTTGATTGGTACCATTGAGGTACTGCATTGACGGCTGGTGAGGAGGAAGGACCAAGGGGGGGAGGGAGGGAGGAGGAGAAGGGGGGGGGGGGGGGGGGGGGGTTCCACCAGTGCCGCCGAGGTCGGCGATGGACACGGCCTTCTCCTCCCACCCCTCCGGCACCGTGAACCGGTACTGCGGGATCTCGCTCCAGCCGATGCCATGACCGCCGGACTTGCCCTCCGGGCGCAGGTACTGCTGGTAGCCCTCGCGCCCAGGCACGGGGGTCAGCCCCGGCACGCGCCCCGCGGTCATGCCCATCACGGCGCGCGCCGGCTGCGGGGCGCCGCTTAGCGCGGGAAGCGCGACCAGGGCGGCGGCCAGCGCGACGCGGCGGGGCAGTGAGGGCGCGGCGCCCTCCACTTTTGAACCTGGGGGAGTGTAGAGGGGACGGGGGCTACGAGAGTGAGGCAGCGTGCCGCGAATGGCGGGTGCTTATTGAAATCGCGTTGTCGGGATGGCGTGTCACAATGGTGAAGGCAGAGGCTGTGGGAAGGAGTGTCGCGGGGGGGCGCATCGATAGCCAGCCCCCCTTACCCCATTCAGCACATCTGACGCTGTCTCCCCCGTGTGCAGAAACATTTCGCCCTGGATAGCGTGTCCCCCACTTCCCCAACATCCCTCACCGACACGCCCTCACCGCTCCAGAGCGCGCCTTTTAATGCCAGTGGTTGTGATACCACTGTGCTTGTCCTCTCAATGCGGAGCGAATCGACCTTTCATATTATGTATCAGTCATACTCTTTCCAAGAGGTGTGGCAGGCCAGGGGGGGGGGGGGGGGGGGCTTTCGGGTGGTTCGAGTCGCGTCGTCGTCCCTGGGATGGACACGACGCACGGCCAGCGGAGGGGAGGGGCATCAGAGCGGAGGGGGGTAGTAGCGGGGGCGCTGGGATGGGATTGAGGGCCGCTCGTCACCTGTGGCGGCGTCGGCGACGACGGCGAGGCGGCGGGCGGCGGGCGGCTGAGAGGGCCGCCGGCTGGGGGCTGCCCTGCCCGCCTGGTCGGCGAAGCACCGCGACGAAGCCTGGAGCGACTGCATCGTGCGTAGGGACTGGCGGAGGGTCAGAGCGGGGCTGGTCGTCAACGCTGTGCCCGCAAGAAATATCGATGCGGCGTTTCCTACAGCTGGCTTTGTGGTTCTGTGGGTGATGCGGGAGATCCGGAGCGAGCTCTGCTGACGAAATAAAGCCTCGGCTGTTGTCCGCTTTCGTTTGTCGATGCCCTCGGGGAGCCTACTCAGCCGGCCTGCGCACCGTGCTGGCTGCGTGGCGGCCTGCCAAGCAGAGAAACCGGGGCACGCTCCTCTCAGGCGCGGGTGAGGGCGTAATTTCGCCGTGTATTGCGGGGTCGTTTTGCTGTTGCTGACATGCTCCCGTCCGATCTGGCAAATTATAATGTCGTGGCAATATGCAAAGATATATGCTTATCCGAGCTGGCGGTGCTGTGTGCTAAATGCCTATTTGTGTGTTCGCTGACCCCGCCGAATCAAGAGACGCAACTCATCGTCTCCGAAACCATCCGCCACCCACTGCCTCGGCACCATCCGGCCGACGGATGCGCTGGCTTGGAAATATTCGCCACCATCACAGCGCAGCACACCCTCACGCGGCAGGCCTCCACACTGCGTACAATCCTCCCTCAACCTCCGACCACTCGGGTTCCATCTCAACGATGCCGATGCTTCTGCTGGGCTCCTCGCGCGCGGCGGCGCTGTCCCGCCGAGCGGCCGCAGTCGGCCGCGGTGGTGGTCGACTCGGCCTCCTCGGCGGCCACCGCCGCGACGGCACCGCCTTCGACTGCAGGCGGCCGGTTGCCTCGACGGCTGCGGCGGGGGCGGGGGGTTCAGAGCTCGCCAGTGCGCTATCGGACCAGGGCCTGCTTCGCCGGGAGCTTTTCATCAACGGGGAGTGGCAACGCGGCGCCGCCAGCCTGCCGGTGAGTAGCGATTCTTGCGATGGGAGGGGCGGTGGCACGGGTGCTGGCAGACCCCTTAAGACCTTGTACGTCTGAAACGTCCCTATAGCCGTTTCAGTATAGGTCATGTAGATCCACGGTGTCGACGGTGGCAAGTGCTGAGGCTGCGAGGGTTGTGGGTGGCGGCAGGTGACGGACCCTGCCACTGGCAGGGAGGTCGCCTCTGTCGTGAGCGGGGGGGGGAAGGAGGCAGAGGCGGCCATCCAGGCGGCGGAAGCAGCGCGTGCGAGCTGGGCGGCGCTGACGGGCAGGGAGCGGGGCGCCTACCTCACGCGGTGCGCTGCAGGCTCCGGCATTGCGTGGCGAGCTTGCGAGTAGCAGGACCTTCACATCTATCATCGCATGAGCGTCAGCACAACCTGATTTGGGGGGGGGGGGGGGGGGGGGGGGCGCGGGGGGGCATGCTATTGAGTACAATTGAGGCTTCTGACTGGATAGCGTCACGGAGGTATGGAGGGCCACCGCTACCTCTCTGCAGCACAAACTCACTTGCCCCACGTCTGCTACTGCATTTGTCCAGGTGGGCGGAGGGCCTGACAGCAACACAGGACGACATCGCGCGCATCATGACCGCGGAGTCCGGGAAGCCGCTGGCAGAGTCACGCGCCGAGTATAGTCTGGGGTGCGCCGGCAGATGGGTGCCAGTCTGTCTGAGAGGCCGCTGATCTAGGCTGTGTAACCGTCTGCGACGTGTCGGCATGACCGGCGACCCCCTCGTCAAATGCTGGTCCGCTCCACAGGGTGGCGTCTGTGCACTGGTTTGCGGAGGAGGCGGCGCGCATACATGGGGAGCTGCTCCCGCGGGTAAGTATGCTTACAATTGTCTCTCCATTTCCTCTGCACGCGTCTCTCAATGCCGTACACGCCACCAACAATGATGTCCACATGGTAACATGAGTGCAGTCTGCCCTCGCTGCCCAAGTTTTTCCCCTATTACACTACATGATACCCCGCCTCCAACGTTAAATGATGCCCTCCGTGCACCTTCCCCGCACCCCAATTTACCTCCAAAGTGGCCACTCTTTATTTTGTTTTTCTTTATTTTACTCCTCCTCCTGCTCCTCCTCATCATTGTTATTCTGTAACATATATATTGCGTTTCTTATCATAAGATGATAATGATTATTATTATTCTCCGATTTGTCAAGGACACTGTACTAAACTGCATCATATGAGACCAGGTGGACACATCAGCAGAGCATCTCCCAGTCGCCAGCGCCCTTCCCGCCTCGCATGCTCCGCTAGCCACGGCCCGCCAACCACACCGCGCCCCCCCCCTGCTGGCGCAGGTGGCCGACCAGAAGCGCTTTGTGACAATGCGGCAGCCGGTGGGCGTGGTGGCCGCCATCACGCCGTGGAACTTCCCGATGTCCATGATTACGCGCAAAGTCGCCCCCGCTCTCGCGGCCGGCTGCACGGTGCGTACTCGGCTCGGGTCAATGGGGGGACAGATGGACCTCCTCCACCCAGTGTCCCTCGTTGGCTGTCAAGAGTTGGGCACTGAAGCATTGACAACACCGGAAAAGCCGCATCAGTATGAATCAATAAGCTATATAATAATAAAGGCCCTGTATAATTCCTATGGCATTATTGTGCTTTCGGTCCGCTATGTGTTCCGGTTCTTGACCCCCCCCCCCTCCCCCCCCGCCGGGTAGAAAGAGAACTGAGAAATGCCTTATTCGTCTGGAAATCTATCGGAATAAAACCACAAACTTTGCATGGAATCTCCGAATCAATCCTGATTCAATGGTGCAAAACATTAAAACTGTTGCCGGCAATTCTACGCTGATTTGTGTCCGTCCGAGCACTGTCATTTACCTTATTGACTGCAAGTATTATTGGTATTATTTTAGGACATACTTCAATATTTAGTAGCGCAAGCTTTGTCCATAGTCTCGGCTTGCCTATACAGTTATATTTCCTACCCCTCTCAATGCCCATTCACCATTCCACACCGAGAATGGATGGGTATGAAGGCGCCAGGCCGCCGCTAAGAGGAGGGCATGTGCGGCGCAGGTGGTGCTCAAGCCGGCGGAGCTGACCCCTCTGACGGCGCTCGCGATGGCGGAGGTGGCAGACCGCGCCGGGCTGCCGCATGGCGTATTCAATGTTGTGATGGGCGACGCCAAAGCCATCGGTGAGCGGCCTCTTTTATCTGAGAAGACTGACTGCCCCCCCCCCCCGTCCTGCCGCCGCTGGTTCTGTGCCGCTGGTTCTGCGTACAGTCATGCACAATTATCTTATGCATGCACATGGAAGATAACGTTAATCGTCAAAGACAACAATACCTGTCGACTTATGCAGACATTTGACAGGGTTTCAAGAGATTAAGAACTTGATGAAGGACTATCCTGTTTTATCGCCTTATCGCCTTACTGAGCAGTCACCGGCATACTCAACTAAGTTCCACGCCGGAGATGCTGGTACGGCTTCATGGCGCTCGCCTCGACTCCGCGACTCGGCCGTATCGTCGTGTGTCCCTGTCGGCGACTCTGGCGTGCGAAGTCAACCCTTCGTGCTGCCTGTCGTCGGGCCTGAGCTACCAATTCCGGCGCCGCTCGCCGCGTGTGCACTGTTCCTGCGCAGGGGAGGCGATGCTGGCGTCCGAGACGGTGCGCAAGATCGGCTTCACGGGCTCTACTGCGGTGGGCAAAATGCTGATGGCGGGTGCCGCCAACACTGTGAAAAAGGTGATGCGCGCACGGCGGCAACAGCCCGGGAACCTGCGACTGCCGTGCGGGCCGAGCTTTGGCCTTTGTGTAGCTGGTGTTGGGGGGGGGGGGGGGGGGGGGTAATCGCGGGTCGCTATTATATTACATGTGCGATACATCTAGACATCCTAAGGTCGAGACGCGCTGGCGTGCGTGTGCGGACTGAAGACGAACGGCGCGCTGGACGCGCCGATGCGACAGGTGTCGCTGGAGCTGGGCGGCAACGCGCCGTTCATCGTCTTTGACGACGCGGACCTGGACAAGGCGGCCACCGCAGCGCTGGGCAGCGCCTTCCGCAACGCCGGGCAGACCTGCATCTGCGCGAACCGCGTGCTCGTGCAGGTGCGCGGCCCTCGTTTATTTGGGTTTCGGCATCCGCTCAACCGGGCGACTGAGCAGAGTACTTCAATTTGCAATTACATGGCTTGTATCCGCTGATGAACGAACTATGGCGTCGAGCGGTAGTGGACCTATTGTTTGATAATAGTCCGACGCGGTTACCAACTGAATAAACCATGGCGCCGCAGGACGGCGTTTACGACGAGTTTGCGCAGCTGCTGGCTTCCAAGGTGGCGGCGCTGCAGCTGGGCCGGGGCGCGGCGCCGGGCGTCACGTGCGGGCCGCTCATCACGCCAGCCGCGCGGGACAAGGTGCGGCCGTGCCGTTGCTTGATCGGCGCTCGGCCTCTCCTTGGTGTTTTGTTATCACGACCTCAAAGAAAACGTCAGATATGTCAGCTCAGCGGCCCAACAGTCGCTGTCTCACCACCACCCTTGTCGAAGTGCACTGGTCCGCATCCGACGTCGTTTCGGCTTTATTGTGGATGGCATCGATGGATCGAAGGCAACGCTATTATCAAGACACCCTTGTCAAGACACACTAGACCTTACTACGGTGCTATATAAACATGCTCGTGTAAGCTCTCAACTGGTGACCATTCGTCGAGGCGTATAAGAAAGGGTATCAATTTGTTGCATACCGTCCGAAAACTGTACTTTTATTATTGCCAATGGATATAAACGCATAATGTCACTTCGGCAGGTCCGAGAGCACGTGGAAGACGCGCTGGCCCGGGGCGCGACGGCGCTGGTTGGCGGCGCGCCTGCGGAGCTGAGCGACGAGGACTGCAGCGGGGGCAACTTTTTCCAGCCTACCGTGCTGCGGGACGCGACGCCCGAGATGCGGTGCTACCGCGAGGAGACGTTCGGGCCGGTGGCGCCGCTGTTCCGCTTTGCTGAGGAGGCGGACGCGGTGGCGATGGCCAACGACACCGAGTACGGGCTCGCTGCCTACGCCTACACGCGCGACGTGGGGCGCAGCTGGCGAGTGGCGGAGGCGCTGGAATACGGCTTGGTGAGCCTCTGTTATCCGCAAGCGGCGTTCGTTCTACTCGTCGTGTCGCCGCCGACTTCCATTGCTACGGGGGCGGTGGTTATAATATCTGCGAATAATCGGTTAGTGCAGTAAAAAACTGTGGTTTTTTCATAGCGAATCATTTCTGGCGACTGGCTGGACTTCCATGCGACTCCAAGCCCGAAGAGAAATGTCGGTTTTGAGGTGTCTGTTTTGAAATTCTGCCCACTTTTATCTTTATACACCTCACCGGCAGTCGGGATTTCTCGCCTTAGTCGCCAATACGCCAAAAATTGACGACCGTTGCCGACGGTCGTCATAAACCAGCGAAGCTCTGCTTGATAATAAATGGCAACTATGCGAGAACATCCAGATGCTGTATTTACTATATCGTACACGACAGCTCTGCGCGGCAACTACAGTCAGTTTACTATCATGGCGCGCATATGCTGCTAAATCTTGAAAGTTTAGTACCGGGTAGCACTCGTGGCCGATTCAATTTCAAAGTGATTTTTATGGGCTTGTGCTTTTAGTGGCTGATACCCGGTGGGGTTGTTATTTCGGCAGGTGGGCATCAATGAGATCGGCATCACGTCGGAGGTGGCGCCATTTGGCGGCTGGAAGATGTCGGGGCTCGGGCGCGAGCAATCCATCCACGGGCTGGACGAGTTTCTGGAGATGAAGAGCGTGTGCTTTGGTCTGTGAAGTCGCTGCCAAGCTCCCATGGCAATGGCCGGCCCGATTTTCTGGCCTATGTTCGAGGGCACGCGAGTGTCGACATGTAAAGATGTTGCGTTGACGTTTGCATCGTCAATATGCGGCTCGGCGCTAATGCAGGAAGCACTAGGTCGATTCCGGCGTCGTCGATTGCGCGTGATATTACGGCCAAATATATTTTCTAGCGGCAGTGGACTTTCTCGGCGTCGCCAATTTCAAAACTATTTTCTCGGTAACCCATCTCTCTACAGCTCTTCCTTGTCAGTGCGGCCACCGGCCAGCTGGGCTTCAATGCGTCGTAGCTCCGCCAGCACTATATCTCGCATGACATCCAGCGAGAAGTTGACCGCGATGTGCTGGCGCGCCAACCTGCGAGCGAACCGGGATTGGGCCGACTCGGTTATTCAAAAATGGAACGGTGCCTCGACTCGCGCCTCGTAATGCCGAGCGACTTGGCCGCCCAAAGAATGCGAGCAGGCACGCGCACCGTCCCTTAGCCGCGGCCTCGGCTGGGTCGTCGTACAGGCGGCGCATGATGGCGCGCAGCGCAGGGACGGACGGCTCCGCCCATCGGTGCCCCGCAAAGGGTCCGTCGAGGATTGGCACCAGCCCCTCTATCGGCAGCGGATATCCGACACGCTCCGACAGGAAGGCAGTGGGGCCGGACCAATTGGTGGCGATGACTGTTGCGCGAATTCAGGGACGGGCAGCAGGGCATCAGAAACTGGGATGTCGGAGTGGCAACCGCCAATGCAGACAGAATGAATGGGGGAGGCGTTTGGCACACTCGGATGCATTACTACGTCATGCAAAGGAGCGATGTACAAGTCAAGGACGTGAGCAGTCGTGTGCGCCGGTGTATATGAAAACCAATATACATCCGGACAGGCAAGGCCCAGGGGGGGGGGGGGGAGGGGGGAGAGCGTAGCCCTCCCTCCTCGGTGGCCGCGTTCCCTCACTAACGGGTTAGGCTGCTGATGAAAACTTTCCGGGCCAAAACTTAATTGTATTTCCGTAATAAGGTTCGATTTAAAATCTGTGCTAGACGATAAAGTGCTGATGCTATTGTACTGCGATTAAATGAGGCGTTTCTACTACGGCTGTGAATGATAAAGGTACTATGCGCAAATATAAGTGGACCGTACTGTAGGGTTATCATACTATTGGTACTCTATTGCGACATATATGAAATTGTTTAACTCGTTAGTAGTGCAGAACAACTACCCGCAAATACGGATGAAGTTCGGAGCCGTCCACGCAAATATTGGCATTCATATGACGATCACTTCTAGCATGCATGTGCGAGAAGATGTCTCGGTGAGCGTGATGAACCTGGGTAGAAAATCTGAAGAAATACATGTGCCAAAGCGCGTGCCATATCCGCAGGCGCACGACTACCGAAACGAGAGACAACGGGCCGCACATCAAGCTGGTGACAGCGCCCTGCGCGGGCATGTGAAGATGCGACGGCACATGTCTCATAGTCAGATGGGGGGGGGGGGGGGGGGGGGCACCAACAAGAACTAGTCCCCTTATGTACATGCGACTGTGCGTATCAGCATATACTGTACATCATTGCCATCGCTGATGCTGTCATTGTCATTAATAGATTTTGTCACCCCCTCACCCTTTCACATGAAAGCATAGCGTGTCAAGCAAGGCGTCAGGCGTCAGCGCGGTCCAGCCTCATGGTGGGGTTTCGTCAGGCGGGGTGAGGGAGGCGCAGCGGGGCCGCACCCGGGCAGCCCATCGCCATGGCCTCCATGTGGGGGCGCCCCCAGCCCTCCCCGCGCGACGGCAGCACGAAGGCGTCCGCGCCCGCATAGAGCGCCGGCAGATCCCGCTGTGGCACGTGGCGCGTCTCCACGTACACCGCCGGCGCGTCCTCCATCACCTACATGTTAGGTAATGTGAGAGACAAGGGAGGAAGTCGTTTGTGAGTTCCAATCTTAAAAGAAGCGATAGCCATGCCAATCACGTCACCGCCCGGATATGAGCACCTTCCTGAACTATGGGTGCCGACGCAACACGTTTTAAAAGCAAGAAAGCCGTATAAGAGAAACTTTGGGGTGCCTTGCAACACATTTTGTAATATGTTCATCATATATTTGTTTGGTTTTGGGTGGCGAAAGTCAGGGCTATTTTCTTATTGCTACTTTCATCGAAGTGTGTCGGCACACGTAGCAGGAGTGCGTGTGCTGATGCATCTAGAAAACACAAGAACCACAAATGCTACAAGAAAGCGTCAGCCGTGTCCTTATCTAGAACCAAGTGAATGTACGACGAGCATAGTACAAATACACTAAGTGCCGCTAGACGCCCCCAAAGTCTCTCATATACGGCTTGCACTTTTTAATAAGTGCGTCGGAACCCGTAGTACAGAAAATACCCTCGGATCCGGATCTACCCCCCCCCCCCCCCCCGCCCCCCCCCCTCTCCCCCGCAAAAGGTGTGTTGGCGCCCGTAGAATAAAGCATCTGGTTGGCATGCATGCGGCTTCGGAGCTTTTGAAAGTAAAATTGCTGTCTGACGTCCTAGCTAGAAAGGGTAGTACAGGCTGTTGAACATAAACGACCTACCACTCAATTAACAGGCACGTAATTGCGCCTTTGGTGCCTTGTCATGCAGAGGCTATCAATAAACAATGCACATATCAAGTATGCAGTATCGAGTCCCCAAGCAATCCCTCAACAAGCCCCGCATATATGAGAACCACCCGGCTTCCCTGGCATGTGTGCTTCAACTCATAGGCAGTGTCTGTGGATATCTCGTGTCGACACGTCTAGGTGCCAGGGGTCCTAAAGCATGAACCATCTCAGAAGCGGTGAACCCTCCCCCACTCCCCCGCGTGCTTACCTCTTGGGCTTCCTTGAGGTAATCTCAGGCCAGAGGAGAGGGGGAAATCATCAAATGGGGGGATACATACAATGGGGGGGACGGAGTCTCGCACCGGCAGCCCGGGCTGCTCGGCCGCCCAGGCGCGCATCTGGCCCGCGAAGTCCGTGCTGGAGTGGTACGGCTTGGTGAGCAGCTGCAGCGCGACCGCCTCTGAGTCGCGAAACTCCTGCAGCCACCAAAGTGGAAGACATGGCACGGAGAAGGGTCAATCCCACCTGGGGGTGGCGGCGGGGGGGGAGGGGGGGAAAGGGGGGGGGGGGGGGGGTAGAGGGAGAAGAGGGGGGTGTACCTCGAGGAAGGCGCGCAACAAGACGCTCCAAGCCTTGCGCTCCTCCCACTTGAACACCTATGACAGAAGGAGCCAGTCGGACAGGGCGTGCCGGGTTACAGCCTGCAACTAGAGATAGATGGCGGCAAAATATATTTTGTCAGCGGAGGCAATGATAGCTCCCTTTCATGCTCTCAAAAAAAATGAAGGAAATGCATGAGGGAGCCGCAGCGCCACGAGCAAGAACATTCCCGAGCTGGGGGTCCACACGGCACGCACCGAGAGGAACACAAACGCGCTGCCACGGTCGTCCGAGGGGCGCCCCCAGACGCGCTCCCCCACCGGCAGAGCCATCGGCGCGTGGCGCGCTGGGTCAAAGACGCGCGTGTCCACGCCCTGAGGGACGACGCGCAGCCTGCGGGAAACAGGAGGCAGTGGCAGTGAGAACGCGGGCTCACACCTGCTGGTGGACCACGCCCCTCACGCTTGATACCTGTCTCAGCCTCTTCTGCACAGTGTAGCCTGCTACCCGGTAAAACCAATGAGCCATGCGCAGGTGATGGGGTGCGAATCGCCGCATTGCGTATCCCGTACGTGGACCACCCGTTGTAATGTTGATGCATGTATTCTACACTCTCTCTCTCTCTCTCCTCTCTGCCTACCTAGGGCATCCGCATGAAGCTCGTTGTGATCGATGCAGACAGGTATCATACTTACACTTCATCTACCGCACAAAACACAAACAATCAGAGGGATAAACATCGTTTTTGAACCCCCTCCCCTCAAGACGAAGCAAATACTGAATCGGTGAAATAATTGCAAATTCACAACGAATAATACACGGGATCCCTTACACAAAGCTGCAAAGCAATTGATTATTTTAAAGCCCCACAGACGCGCACGGCACACACACACACACACACACACACACAATCAAATGCCGATGTCGGGTTGTTCTCGAGGTTCGCTTTCCAGTGAATGTGCTTCCAGCTGTCTCACTTTCGAGCTTCCTTTTTTATTATTTATTACAATAGTGCACTGCACTACCAGCGCCGCAGTTGCACCACCGGCCCCAGGTTGCCCGCACGGCGGTGACTGGTACCTGGGTGCTGGTTGTGGGATGTGCTACACGTGGCTAAATCCCCCCCCCCCCCCCCCCCCCCCTCCCCCCGTCAACCCCGCCCACTCTCATCCAGGCGGGGCGGGTTAAGCCGTGCCATAACACTGCATTGCTTGCAGATGCGGACCAACGAGGCGATGGTGGGGTGGCGTGGCATGGGGTTGAGAGGCTTTTCATTTTACACATGATAAACGACCGGGGGGGGGGGGGGGGGGGGGCGCACCGGTGGCGCTCCACGCCTGCTGCGGCAAAGGTATCTCGGTTGAAGGCGGAGGGCACCCACACCTCGTCCATTCTGTTGCAGCGCTGTACGTGCTCCGCGGTGAGCCTGCCGGACAGGGCGAGTTTGCAGAGGGGTGTGACAATTACCATCACGCGGCCGTGTGGCAAGCGTTGTGCTGTTAAGGCGGACGTCGCCTCGATTGTTACAAGGGGAAGGGGGGAACAACGGAGAGGGAAGGGCCACGCCGGTCCGGGGCCATGGCGGAAGGCGACATGTGGTGCTGGGGGGCATGCCAGGCGGGTGTCATGCCCAGCCATGAAAGGCATTGTGAACGGGCGGGGGAGGGGGGGGCGGGGGGGGAGGCGGGCATGCAATCAAGGGGACATTCCATGCAGGGGATGTGACCAGCAGGGCATGCGCTATGCCATGCACAGGCCATGCCATACAAGGTGCATGACATGACATGTTTTACAGTGGAAACACCCCGCCATGCATGTGACACCCCATGCCATGCAGATTCCATGTCGCCGCATTGTAGTCGCATCATGCCGAGCCATGCCCAGTATGAGCCATAACAGACGATGCAATGCAAAGAACGTGGCATGCAATGCAGGAGGCCATGTGTGGCAGGGGCCGTTTGGGGGAGGGGGGTACCGGTCTGTTTCAAACATGGTGCGCCCGATCACGTAGTGCTGGCCGGAAGGCGCGGGGGGGCACTCGCTCGTGGAGAACAGCGGCCTCGGGACCGCCCACGCGCCAGGCTCGCTGCGGGGGCATGCCGGGGTGATGGACTGAGAGGGGCGTCGTGTGGGCGCCAATGCGGGAAGGGGCGGCGCAATCATCATGAAGAGGCGTGGGAAATGTGATGCTTATAGCGGTAGGCGGCTTCTGGGCAATGGATGTCAGTTGCATACCACTTTGGTGAAGAAGATTAATTGAATGATATCATATCTCTTTTAATGTGGCGGAGGGGCAGGGGGGCTGTGTCATCTCCACCGTGTCGCGGCATCGCCCAAATAATTAAATGTTGAAGCCACAACACGCGTGTCAGCGTCAGATACCCCTTCCCCTCCCCGGGCCGCCACCGAGACAAAAGATATTGGTATGGCAGGAATTGCTCGCCTACCTGTGGCACACAACCACCGACGGCGGCGCGCGGCGCGGCTGAGGGGCCGCCTGCGCCAGCTCCAGCAGGGCGTCGCGCTCCTCTGGCAGCATATCTGGGCAGCGGGCGGCGGCAACACAGCCGACAGCCATAAGCCACCTAAGAAGCGCGGCCAGCTTTCGCCGACCACTGGCTGCGGTCGATTGGGGCAGCGAGGTCGGCGGCGGCCAGCGGCGGCCGGCGAGAGAGCTGTCCGAAAGCACAGAGTCGTTTCCCGTTTACGGCGAGTATGTCTCTTGTTTCTTCCGCAAACCCCGCGCACCTGAGAGCACGCTGGGGCTGAAGGCATCGCCGTGCTGCGAAACCCACAGTCGGAGCGGGGCGCCGCGCAGCGCGGCCGCGAAAGAGGCGGCCTCGGAGGCGTAGCCGCCGCCGCTGAAGAAGGGCGCGTGCCACCACAGGGGACGCGACAGCCGCGGCGGGGGTAACGGTCCCGAGGCAGCGGCCACGTCCGGATTCTGTAATAGCGCGGCGGCCGCGATCGTGCAAGTCCAGAGCAGGAGCGCAGCGGTCGTCGGCGGGCGGCCCGCCATGAATATTTTTTCTGAGTGGCGAGCAATGCTGGCCTCCGCTCTTCTCTCCCCTCGTGCTGACATCAAAGATAATAGGCCGAGGCACTGTTCATTGGCATCCGTCTCGCCCGTCAGCCCCATTTCAAGCTGGTGTCTTTTCGTGACCATTTCAAGCTCGAGTTCGTGATGAGCGAGCGAGCCACTGATCGCCTGGGTTTTCCGAGCTGTGCCCGCTCGCAATTCAGCGGCAGGCACTGAGACAACACTAGTACGTAGTCTCAGTGTGCAACCGGTGAAGGTCGGTGGGCACAGGGGTGTTTTTCTTTTTTTTTCGCCCCCGGGACAGGACTGGCACCAGTGAAACCCTTGCAGCGTCTCTACGACGGCCGTTTAGGCAGGGATCCAGTTACGGAAAGCTAATAAATAAAGCACAGGGGTGTTATATTCGTTACAGGAAATTAAAAAGCCGGATAACCGCTGCCTCTATGTACTCATACATCTCATTATCTCCAGGCCAGCGGTCGTCCAGCAGTGTCACTTCAACCAAAAAGCACAATACGTAGCACAGTTGGTCAGAGCAACACATCAAATCTCATGATGACTAGTACCACAGTACTCGCACCACAGTGCACAAAACACATCGCATCAGAAACAAGGTACCAAAGTACGCAAAATACAAATGAGACTCCAAAGGGAGGGCGGGTGGGAAATCAGAGCGCCGGTAAGCACGACGAGAGAATGAGCAACTATACTGACAGCCGCCGCATTATATGCGGCGGGCTACGGCACGGAAAACCGGCATGTTCAAATGCCGGTCTCCATCAGCCGTAGTTCTTCGCAAGCTGCGTACAGCTACATCCACGGCAATTGAAAACGCTCAGTTTTCCGAGCCGTGCCCGCTCGCAATTGAGCGGCAGCCAGGCACTGAGACAACACTAGTACGTAGCCTCAGTGTGCAACCGATTGTAAGCAAGATCGGCGGAGCTAGTGTAGAGTTGTCAGCCAAACTCAGGACTCGTCCTCATCAGCCCGATCAAGAACAGACCAAGTAAAAATATTCTCTGGGCGACCGTCAACCTCAGGAACTGTGCACTCGTCCGGTTCAGATTCCGGCATGGGGGCCTCGCAAGGCACGGGTGTAGTCGGCATTTCAAGAGCGACCGGCCGCTCGTCCACAACAGTGGAACCCGATGGGGCGGGCATGATTGCGCGAGATACGGAGAGCAGTCTTTCCTCACTACTCTTCATATACCTGACTTGGCACGAAACACTACTGGAACCCATATGTTGACCCCAATCCTCTCGGGCAATCCCGGCATTAGCAGCGGCCAAAGCACCGCCACTACGGCAAGAGTGTGATCCGTAAGTAGCCAGGAACTCTTTAGCAGTAACGCCCATAATGGAGCCCATCCACTGTGACAAGTACCGTGAGTACTGGGCAAACGTACTAGTTTTGCCATTAGGTCGGAGCAGTTTCGCATGGGGAAGCCCGGACAAATTTGCCAACAAAGCCCTGAAAAATAGGACGAACATGAGCTTGCCTACCAGTAGGCCGAGTCAAATTCATCAACCGCTGCAGCAGCCGGACATGACAAATAGGGCCGAAAATCTCAGATATAACAGCCTGTGTCCCTTGACGGTACTGATCCGCTTTTCTTTTTACGAATGTAATCGTCACAAAAATATTGCCCGGGGCGAAAACGACATCGGTGTGTCTCAAGCCCGGCGCGCAGTCGAACCGGCACATTGCGCCAAAACACAGGACGCATAGGACTGCTACTACCAAGTGACAGTAAGGGGCACTCTCATGCGTATACGCAGACGCAAACGCGACAACATCCCGCCAAAGGAAACGTTCTTTGCGATTGGAAACCTTGAGGCCGATAGAGCGCTTAGCCGCCTCTCTCACCATAGCGGCCCACAGAGAGAG
The DNA here is from genome assembly GCA_006384855.1 of Tetraselmis striata. Taxonomy (NCBI): domain Eukaryota; kingdom Viridiplantae; phylum Chlorophyta; class Chlorodendrophyceae; order Chlorodendrales; family Chlorodendraceae; genus Tetraselmis; species Tetraselmis striata. The sequence goes on from VCJN01002001.1 coordinate 135,794, forward strand.
GGTCGGAAGGTGATTGTAAAGATTAATACGTTGGTGGAACGCAATCGCAGCGGAAGCTGTTTTTATTACCGAGTACAACTCAGCCGCATTAGCAATGAACTGTAAATAGAGAGCCACCGTCTCATCCAAGGCTGACAAGGGGTTGCTGGGAACTGAGAGTAGGGAGGTGCACCACTCCAGGAAGCGGCGCCATGCGTAGGCATAGCCGGAGCCAGTCCTCTCGGCGACAGTATTACGAGCAGAATTACGAAGGTCATTCAGAAGGGGACACTCGACGGGGTCATCTCTATTAATACCAAACTCATCCCAAGGGGTCGCCGGCATCTCAGAACCACCGGGAGGGGGAGCAACGTGGGCAGCCACCGTGGACACAGCGGTCCGCGAGCGGGAGAACTGGAGGGCATGACCGTGAAAGTCGATCCGGATGGCCAGAATGTCCCAGGACGGCGGTCGATGTGATTTCTGGTTGCCGCTGTTCTGGCCCGGGAGAGAAAGGGCAGGGGAGCCACAGCCAGTCCATGACAACGTCAACGAAGTGAGCACCGTCAGGTGCAAGGACATGCCACCAGGAGGAGGAGTCCCAAAAGGGGATAATCAAAGTGCCCGTAGCAACACAAGTGTGCATGTGCCTGAGCACATCACCCACCATTCTGAAAAGGGGGTTAATCCAGCAATTGAACTGAGACCAGAGTTAACACCATGAGTGCCAGGGCACTAAAACTGAGAAAAATAACACACTACAGTGTGCATTTCTGCTGCTCGCAAAGAGGTCAGCATTGTGAGGATCACATCGGGCATCCAGCATCTGAAAACAATTATTGTGTAACATCTAGTCACTAGTGTCCTCATATTTGTTGATAGCGTCAGCACGGACATTCCTTTCCATGGGAACCCAATGTAAATCCAGGGTGATATCATACTTTACACACAAAAGGTGTAATTCAATAGCCAGGTCATTAATAGGGATAGATCTGCTACAGTACCCCACAATCCATATGAGGTTATGGTTACCAGTCTGGATGACTACTAGTGCGCCAACACAAAATGTAATAAAAGACATTATGCATTTGATAACTCCTGCCAGCTCTCTAAAGGTACAGGACTGGGCTCTCTCCCACAGAGTGAAGAACTCATGAGCGATAAGTTGATGGGAATCTGACAGGCCATTTATCAGAAAACCACCCCAACCAACATCACTGGCATCAGTTTCCAAATTAATAGCTACCACATGCTGACAAGGCCAGATTCTGCCCACACAGGAACTTCTTTCCCATAACGACAGTTCATTCCTAGCTTCAGGTGCAACGGACCAACGGACGCAGGGCGAGGCGTAAACCAAGGAGAAGTGCTCGCAGATCGTAACAGCCGTGGCTTAAGTAAAAGGCGTAACTTTGTAATGGCACTCCGCACTCCGACGTGCGACTCGTCATCTCTGCGAGTATAATGTGTTACAAGCGGTATTGCCCAGTGAGCTATGGCAGCGAAGCTATACCTGATGAACCCCATGTCACGGACCATGCACGAACCCACGTTGCTGGCCGAGGTGCTCCGAGAGATGCGCCGTTAAAGTCGCCGAATCTCTTCCGACGGCCAACCACAAGACGCGTTTGTTGGTGTCGGGGTTTCTTGGGTGCTTTGACTCGATGATAAGTACACGACCCGCTGTCAACGGACTGTCGAGGTATTTCATTCGCGGGATGGGCCCTTGCGTCAAGCAGGTGCTCCGAATGTGCACGCAAGAGATTTCCGGCTCGGAGGCTGCCAGCAACGGTAGCATGAGCAAATCCATGTGAGTGAATCAAGGCGACGTGACAACGACAAAGGGCTCCTTGCACATGGCAGCGGTCTTGTCGTACATTTCCGGCGACAAGGCGTCCGCGACGAAGTGAGACACGCGAGAAGGGTTGACGTCGCTCAATAACACCCTCCTGGCCCTCCCGAAGAGAGCGTGTGCCGTGCCGGCGAAGCCGCTGCAGGGATCCCACACGCACACCTGTCGCCAGGTCTTTACGCATGCCGTCAAGCAGTGATACTCCCATGAAGATGTGTAAATGCAGGGTGGGTTGTTGCCCAATATCTTGCGGTGAAGAGCGTCCCCGCGTTTCAGGGTGTGCTCCGACCACGGTGGGGGGGAGGGGGGAGGGGGGGGAGTAGAGAGCCGGCTCGGCAGGGCTGGCAGGTGTTGGTGGACTTCGTGAAGCGTTGATTCTTGATGTGTTGAATGCCGCGCCGCATCTCGTTGTCGTTGTGCCATTCGCGCACGCTGCGAATCAAGTAGCCATAGTGTTTCACAGTCTTGCTCTGGCGCTCCACGAAGAGGACGGACTCCACGGCATATTGCCAAGATGCCTCCGGCCAGGCTCCCTGACTGCCGTTGGAGTCTTGGAGTGCGCGCATGCGGTCGGCGTACGCGTGCTCGTTGACAGGGTCAGGGAGCGCACGCACCCGCAGCTTCCGAACTCTACTTGGAGCTGTGTGCGAGAACACTTTGGCCGGCACCATGTCGAGAGCCGACGCAATCTTGTTCGCGGCCGTCTCGGAGAAGCCAAAGTGCCTCACAGTTTGCGCCAAGTTGCCCACCATGAAACAGGCAGACTTTGTGGTCAAAGGGAAGAACTCGATGGGTAAACTCATGAGCTTCGTGGGCCAGTCTGTGCAATCTGTGGGCAATCGTGACTGTGCAATCTTCCAGAGGCGGAGAAAGCTGACCTTGTGGATGAAGATCCATGCCTCCTTGCACACCTGCGGGATGCCAATCGACGTTTAGACATTGATTGCTACAGAGCCGCACCGCAGATGCTGCCTTTAGGCAAGCCACAAACGGCATAATAGACGGCTGCCAGCCTTTCGGCATGCGGATTAATATGACAAAAAAGGATTTTAATTGCGCATATACTTTACAATACTATTCAGATTGCAAGCCAAGGCAGTACCGCTTATACCTGATATTTGTTGGCGGCACGCCGCAGATTGCCGCAGCTCTGCACCGCAGATGCTGCCCTTAGGCATGCTTCGATTGCCTAGATGGCTGCAAACCATCTAGTATGCGGGGTTGCATGGCATAGAAGGGATGTGAACACGCACCGGCTTGACGATGCTATACAAATTGCAAGGCGGCAGGTACCGCTTATACCCGATGTTTGCTGGCGGCATGCCGCAGATTGCTGCAGCGCTGCACCGCAAATGCTGCCTTTAGGCATGTTTTGACTGCCTAGATGGCGGCATACCACTTAGTATGCGGGGCTGCATGGCATAGAAGGGATGTGAACACGCACCGGCTTGACGATACTCTACGGATTGCAAGGCAGTACCGCTAATACCTGATATTTGTTGGCGGCACGCCTCAGATTGCTGCAGCGTTGCACCGCAGATGCTGCCTTTAGGCATGTTTTAGTTGCCTAGATGGCTGCAAACCATCTAGTATGCGGGGTTGCATGGCATAGAAGCGATACGAACACGCACCGGCTTGACGATGCTATACAGATTGCAAGGCGGTACCGCAAATACTTGATATTTGCTGGCGGCACGCCGCAGATTGCTGCAGCGTTGCTGTACCGCAGATTATGCCTTTAGGCATGTTTTGATTGCCTAAATGGCTGCAAACCATTTAGAATGCGGGGTTGCATGGCATAGAAGGAATATGAACACGCACCGGCTTGACGATGCTATACAGATTGCAAGGCATGTAAGACAATGTTCCACCACGCACAGGAGTCGGGTATGGAAAAGCGTCTCGTCGTGACAAGAGCTAGGATCGACAGTACACGGGTTTTTACGCGAGAGATGCGGGCGTTCACCTGCCACCACTGCGGAGATGCGGGTAATCCCATCCCTCACGGTTCATTCTCTCCACCCTCTGCATTTCTCGCTCATCGTCAGTGTTGCCAGCGGTGGCCCCAACCACCGCTGCTTTGACGTCCGCGAGGATGTACTCGTCGTCCCTAATGTGGGCCTCCAGGTTCCTGTGCCGCATCTCGCCATGGTTCTCGCTGTCTCGTGCTTGCGACGGCGGGCCTCTTCCTCGTGGTCGACTTCAGGCAGGAAGGCAGACATGCCGGGGACGTAATAGGACAGAATTTGCCACTCCGGTCCCGGCATCATCGAGCATGTGTTGAGGTGCATGCTCTCGAAGATGCGGAAGCAAGGGGTGATACCCGCGAGGTCCTTGCATCTCGGGCATCTTGTTGCAAACGCAGGCCTGACGCAGTGACGCCTCCCGTTGGCGGGCTGGCGTGGACACCTTATACATACAAGAGGAAAGCAAGGCCATGGCGCGATTATGTCGCAGCGTCCTCGTTTCCTTGACAAACGTCCGTGCGGTAGCGGTCGTCCGCGACGCCGAGGGGGGCGAGAGATTTGCTCTGTGCCAGGCGCCCACTGCAGAGATTCAGAACCTTCCGGAGCTCGGCAAGGACCTCCGGCCGATTCTGCTCCAGCCACGGCACGATGCCAAGCGGCGACGCTGCTGTGACTTCCCACAGGGCGGAGATGCAGGGAGAGACAGGCGCGAGGGTGAGATTCCACCCCGACTAGCGTCTAAAACATAATGGCACTGTGGAAGGCGAAAGGGGGGGGGCTCACGATTCGAGGTGCATCCCACTTCAAGGCGTCGACAATTGTCACATCTCGCTCCCTCCGGACGGCAGTGAGTGGCGCGCAGCAATTGAGAGAGATGATGAGGAGCAGCCCCCCCCCCCCCCCCCCCCCCGCCACTGCTGGTGTGATTGCCGCCACCATGACCTCCCCACTCCCACCCTCTTCAGCCGTCGGCATCGCGCCGCCGCACCCCTACTCTACACCTTCGCATAGCGAAATCAAGCCCTAAGATGTACATACCCCGCTAAACCAGGTGTGCCAGACCGCCGACCCACGAGCGCGCCCCCGCGCGGTCTCAGAAAAATCGCGTGCTTTTTCGCGATTGATACATTTTTCGTTGGAGCGACCGATGACCACCCGCCCCCCCAGCTACGATCCAATGCGTGTTGTCAACGCCGCGCCGCCGAACCCGATGTCCCGTCGGAGCCAGTCCCGGCTCCGACAGACACTAACTCGCAGCGCCATCGGACGCGATCTCGGCCCTTGTGGCCAACCTGCCTACCTCGCTTTTTCGCGCGGGTTGCCCGCCTCCGGCCGGCGCCGCAGCACCCCCGTACGATGGCGCACCCTCCGTACCCGCGCCGAGAGACCGAGACCGAGGCTAATACCGCGACCGAGCAGCAGATTGTCCCTCCGACCCAAGCACCGGGGGGGGGGGGGGAGGGGGGGAAGGGGTCGACACCCTTGCAGAGATACAAGAAGACGACCAGGGCAGCCCACATACCGGCCACGGCCACACGGACACCGGCCCCCGACCCGCCGCCGACCCCGCTCCGCTCTTACGCTCTCCACCCGCGATGCACATCATGCCGGCCCCAGCACCACCGCCGCACCGACCTCACAACCCCCCCCCCCCCCCCCCCCCTATAAACCCTAAAACCCCGCACAACCGATACGCGGGACACACCGAAGCCCTCACCTCTCCATGCCGAGACAAATCGCGCGGTGGGTTAGACCAGCACCGCAGCGCCCCCGACTTTCCCCGAGTCCAACATCTTCAGCGCTGCCAGCGGGACGCCTCGGCTTCCTCAGTCGGACCGTTGCAGTTTTGCGGGCGGGGAAGGTGGCGTCCATGGGGGCGTCCTAGCTTCACCCGCCGGGATAGTGGGCGACATCTATCGATAGGTGGGTGACTAGCTAGGTTTGTATGGGGCCCTATAAAGAGCACGAGGAATGCCCGGCCAGAGTGGACTAGGGTACGGGTAGGGACGGAAAGGGGGTTTACCGAAAACAAGGAAAATACAAAGGAGACGGGATATGCCGGCTAGTTGAGGGACTTGGGCTTCAAAGGGATGCACGCTACGCACTTTGAAATTAGGGGACCTTATGCGGGTTCGTGCAGCCGGGCCGTAAGACAGTTGGCCCGTTTTTTTTTTCGCTGGCCCGTTTAGCATCAAAGACCATTTATTAACTGAGACTATGAACAAAGACTTTTAACTAAGCGAGCAAAAGTTGTAAGAAATTTCAAATTTCCGATATATTAAACATTGCTTGAATTTTAAACAGGATCGTTGTGAATAGTAGTCGCTGAAATAAGAGCATCATCAGCGCGCACGCTATAAAAAGGATATATATATATATATATATATATATATATATATATATATTATTATATATATATATATATATATACTACACTTTAGCACGGACGTGGCAAAAACTGTAATGGCGGGGCATGCCGTGCCTTGCCACCTTTCTGGCGTTTTCCTATTATGTTCTGCAATACCACGTACATGTACAGCGACAGCACTCCAATAGTGACTTCTGTGCCCCCCCCCCCCCCCCACCTAGTGTCATTGCAAGGGTGGTGTCACAATGGCGAGGGGCACTGTAAAGGTGGTGAACATTACCTATATAGTGACATATGTCGCTACAATGGTGTAATAGTCACTATATGGGTGTTGTCCTCCGAAATATTGTTGCATGACCAACAATGTGTGTATCCATTATTTGTCACTCCCCTCCGCATCGGAGTCCGGTGTAGGAGGACGAGGTAGCACTGGGAAAAAAGTATTGACTGTGGTTTGTTGAGCCCTCTTAGATGCAACCATGCGTTGCAATGCTACACGCAAGCGATCTACATATGGTAGTAGGCCTTGCTAGCACTCTGGCCTGCCTGCTTGAGTTAAACTCGATTCTCAGACACAAATGCGAAAAGCTTCCTATGTATTAGTAGCTAGAGAAATCACCGGGCCATGATCAGCGTCATCGACATCCAAGTCCGCCAGCTCAATCATGCCCTCTGCAGCGGCATCGTTCTCATCCTCATCAAAGTCAGCGGCCTCCTCCTCCTCCACAACAATGACATCGGGCGGGGCCACCACTTGACGCTCACACTCCATGTCCAACATATCAACGGTGTGGATCATCTTCACGGGGTTGCTTTGATCTGAGGACAACTGCTTGCCCAAATCAGACAACATTGCCGCCAGCTCGTCAACGATAGTTGCAGGCACATAGCGTCCGGTGCCTTCTTACTCATCCGCCGCAACACGATTGCTCCACCGAACTCCGGGGCGCAAATCCTCCATCTGGCTCGGTGTCAAGATCTTGACAGCGACCCGGTAATTGCGGGCAGAAACATCCGAGACATCCTTAACAACCGCCACAAACCAAATTCAAACCGCTTGCCGGATTGTGCAGCGCAACATGGGTGTCTCGCCCTCGCGGGTGATGCGCAACTGATATAGGATCCATGCCATGTGTCGCTTGCGGTACAAAGCCTTGGCGATCTATATGCACCCCGCATCGAGCGGCTGGACATGGGAGATGATGCTCGGCATTGGAAAAATGACAATGACATAGTCCAAACGGAAACCTCTCAAATGCCCAAAACTCCACGACTCGGCACCAACGGGAATGGTATGTCCATGACAGTTGTCAGTTAGCAAGTATACTGGCTCAGCGCCTTTGCCACTAAGATCGTAGCAGTAGCGGTTAAGCCTCGACAACACCTCTTCCCAGATCTGGCCATCCATCAAGGACAAGTCGTTGTTGAAATACATGCCGCCAATTTTGTCCGGGTGCCAGTGTTTTCCAAAGCAGCGCGCCCTCTTAGCCTTCCCAATGAACACATGATTGAAGAAGTCCGACCCATCCGCGTTCTAGAACAATCCCGCGGTAAAATGGTCCTTCGCAAGCTTGCCGCCTCTGCGGCCCTTCGCTGCGCCTAGCACGTTGCCAACAGTCAGCAGCATGCGAAACATTACGCCAGTTTCACCAAAGTTGTATATCTTGTGAAGTGGAATATCAGCCAAGACAGATGGTAGCTCCTTTCGCACAATCTCCACACTCGGCATGTCTCGCTCTCACCCTCGCCGTGCAGTTTGCCGTGATGGAGGTTGTTCTCACGCTTCCAATTGCCAATCCATTTGAGAGAGAAGTTGAATTTGCTTGTATCAAAGCAAATGCCGAGCTTCTCTGTGAGGTGCTTGGCCTGAGTAACATATGCAAGTTCAATTTAGAATAGGAAACATTGTGCACGCACGAGTGCATAACATGGGTGGCCATCACCTCAAGTCGCAGCATCTCGTCTGACATGTCAACCTTGCTCCCATGCTTGGCATCATGGTGCTCCACAAACTGTAGCAGGGCTTCCTCAAGGTTGCGCTGGTTGTTCTCTGAAGTGGACCGCTTGCGCTTTCGGTCGACGTGCCCAGTAGCGGCTGTAATGATGGCAGCGCGATGCTTGAGTATCTTGTTGATGAGAGCTCGCGAAGGTTGTGTTTTGAGACTAAATTCCTCTTTGGCCCATACAGCCACAACGCTCTGAGTGGGCTTATCCCCCCTAGGGGAATGCGTCATAGTAGCTCAGCAAAGCAGGCTTCTGCGAAGCGTTCACGAGAGAGCGGTTCTCCCCCTTGCGGCGCTTGATCCCATGCCGCGCTCCAGGCTGCTTGGGCCCCTCATCGTCGGAGCCCCCATCTTCCTCTTCATCGCCGTGCTCTTCAACCGACTTTATAGAGGGACCAGCTCCGCCAGCTCCCTTGCCAGGTACCCTGATAGCTGGAGCAACAATATTGTGGGCAGCATTTTTTGTAGTTGTCTTGGCAGGTGCTTAGGCGCACGCGCGGAAGAGGGACCAATTCTGCTGGCCCCCCAGCCGAGTGCCTTGGCAGGAGCGGTCATGGAAGGAGCAGCAGGCGCCTGCGCTGCCGCTACGAAGACGGGAGCATGAGCAGGTGCCGGTTGTTTGCCCTTCTTTGTTTCAACCTTCCTAGCTCGCACACGGTACCCACAGTCATTTGTCTCGTCGCTTTGCACAGAGTCCCATGCGCACATGGCATGAAATCGTTGATCACAGAAGCGACACACGTGTCGGTTGTTGGCAGGGTCTATGACCGGGCATGCGGCAACACACGGCTCCACACAACACATTTTTTCCAGTGGGCGGAGCACCCTTGGGATCTGTAGGGTCGCCTATGGACATAGGCAGCGGGACACAATGACAAATTGAGCAAAAGCAACGTTCAATAACAACGAGTGCTTGGGGAGAGGGGGTGAAACTCACCAGCAACGGCTACAAGGGCGGCAACACGCTCGGGCTCTACGCCGGCCACAAGCCGCGGAGCCTCGAGGGCTGTGGCGTCGCCTAGCGACAAGGGCGGCACATCACAGTGAATGAAGACGGCGCAAAGCGGCAGCGAGTTGTAGGGTGTGCGGGGGGGGGGGGGGGGGGGAGGGGGTGGGTTGTGCGGGAAACTGACCGGCCGCAGCGTCCTCTTGTTGGCAAAGGAATGGCGCCAGCCCGTGGATGTCGCGGGGTAGCCGTACGCCGGTAGCTTGCCTGGCGCACGAGCAACTACGCCCGTAATCTGCGCTCTGTACCATACGGTAAGTGTCGCAGAAGGCTCGCTCGCACGCGGGGTGGAGCATGTTCGCCCCCGGTAGGTAGCCGAAGTCCTCGAGGTCCGACTTTGCACCCTGGTTGGCCGCATGCCTGCAAGGGATGCCGGTCGAGGTCACGGCCGGGGTACATGTGGGGGCGTCTAGCCCGTAGTCTACGTACGAACATGCAGGTGACCTCTTTCCGCTTCTTCCTAGCCACCTGGCCGTTTTGGGCGCCAGATTCTGCCGGGCGCGACCTTGACTCGTAGGGTGCGAAGGGCAATTAGAGCGGGAGTGCCGGCGAGCCGCCCAAGAACGGCGGCGGCGGCGGCATTGCGCACCTTGGGGCTGCCGAGCGGGGCGCTGTTGCCGCGCGCGTAGTAGTGCCGCCGGGCGCAACCGGCCGGGCTGAAACCGGACGTAATAGCTAAGTGTAGCTCAGTATTTGTCCACCGCTGAGCCGGCTAGTAGGATTAGTTGGGGTTGCAATGCCCTCCTTCACTAGAGTAGGTATTTGTTGTATGTGGCGGGGTTGTGGTAATCATCGATGGGGATGTCCGTGTTTCGGGCGGTGCTGTCATGATTGTGTGATATCATAGTAGCTGCACCAGTCACATGGGTTAGTAGGTTCAAGTTGCACCGAGTCGGCCGAGCGGCGGGTCTTTCACACCTCGCAGACCTCTAGGAGGGCCAATAGGGTGCAGGTCGGAGGGCAGATAACGGCGTCGTTTGCGTATGGGTCGGCCTCGTACTCGGCCCAGGCAGGCTCTCACGCCGGCGCGTTCCAGGTTGTTTGCTGGCGTTGCCACCGATTGGTGTACCGCCGCTTCGCCAGGTTGGGGTTAGTCGTAGTACGCCGGGAGGAGGCCCTCCGCCTGGTGATGCCACATGTCGGCCTATGTAAGGCACCTGGACGATGGGGAGCGGAGCCACACCTGATGCAGCGGTCGCTCGATGTCGTCGAGGTGCGGCGCTCCGAGCATGCGGGTGGAACAGCGGCGGCCTTGGCGGTCGAGAATCGATGTGCCCTCTCTTGTCCATTGGGTCTGCAAAACGCTGTCGGCCGTTTCTCGGCGGGCCAATCGCAGGATGACGGACCCAAAAATAGTGGGAAGCCTAGTGCCACTCGTTGATAATTCCGAAGATTGCTTCAAGCAGACATCCCGCTTTGCAACGGGTCCGCCGCCAAACATCATTTAAAAAGCTGACACCGGCATGCAGCTGTCGTGCCCTAATACTGATCAGCAATTTCATATCTTTGCTTGTAATTATATTTGCAGGCACATAGTTATTGCTATCTACCCCCTTCGCACATCGAGTTTGTAAGTCAAGCGGGTTCATGAATGAAAGTTAGTCACCCTAATTTTCTCAGTGTTAAGCCCGTGGTGTCACTGTGAGGGTGTTGCTCCTTAACACCCTTAACATCCTTAAGGTGAAAATTCCCCCCCCCCCCCACCCCCCCCCCCCCCCCCCCCCCCCCCCCCTTGTGACTGTAAGGGTAGTGTCACTAAACATATGTCACTATAGCACTTCCTGTACAGGATCTTTCCGATGTTCCTTTTCTGGTGATTTCCTGATATCGCCTTCTCCAGCTAGCTCATGTCACTACCGCCTATAGGGGTGTTGTCGCTGTACCATACTGTGCGCCACATTACGAGTACCGGTACCTCCGGGTAGTCGGCGGGCTGCGTGCTCGGCCGCTTAAAAACTAGTTGTGTAAACCGCTTAAAAGCTATCTCCCGGTATATCACACCGGTTCCCCGGGTACTCGCTAAATGAAATCCTCCTGGGGTTTAAGCTGTGTATAGCGGGGTCACAATCCTGAGATGCAACTACCGAAACGAGAGCGAATAGTGATTAGTATCCGGTTGATACAGTCAAATATAACGTCATTTGATGAAAACTCAGAGCCCACGTGACCACCCGTCTCGCCAACCCATCCCGCCCCACCGCTGCCCATCTAACACACCCGCCGGCACCATCACGCGCATACCGCGGTAGCAGCGCGCTAACGTAGGCATATGGGGGCGTTCAGGTCCCTCGTCTTGTGTGTCGCGGGCAGGGATGGGGCTGGCGGGATGATGAGGGAGGAGCGCGAGCGGTCACGTGCTAATATCACGCACGTAGCGCGTGCCACGTAGCCAAAAAGCGTTGCCAGCTACACATCTCGGATTTGAGACCCGCTTACGGTCTTCAGAAAAGAGTACCTACGCGAACCGGTGTAATTGCTTTTTAGCGGTACAGGTAGCTCTACCTTACCTGTAGTGATGGATTTCTTGATGCATTTCACACCGGTCTTCTGTGAGTCACACTAGCACTGGTACCTAATTAAATACATTATACAGGTATTATATAATACGGGTAGAGGTACAGGAAATGGTACCTATGTATATACTATATATAAAACGGGCACAGGTACACGCACTACGAAGTACCTGTACCTGTAAGTATTATTACCGCAGCTGATATTAAATTATTAGTATTCATTATGTATTATTAGCCTTTCGTTAGTACAGGTAGTGATTATTGGTACGGGTACGAGTACATCATGGCTTTTAAAATATCTTATATATGTATTGGAACATTCTACCCCGATCCTGGGGATCTTCATCCTCTTGCCTATTTTGGAAACATTTGCATTTTTACATGATGCTCGTACACGTACCCGTGCACATCCTAAAATTTTGACAAATGTGTGATCATTTGTTGGCGCGATTACCTCACAAACCATCTGCTATCCTCTTGCTGCAAACGCAGGAGCTCCTGCAGCAGCAGACTAGCATCCATACTCCCCCCGCCTGTTGGAGTTCTTATGTTGACAACGTCTTTCACAGTGTTAAGCGGGGCGTTGGGAAACTTTTTCCTGAAGCATGTAAGGACGTCCTCCGGGGCAATTCCTGCGTTAGCTAGAGAAGTGATGAATTCCTGCATGTCTACGGTAAGGTTGGCCACCCGGTTTTGGTAGGACTGGACCAACTCTGAAAGTGGTCGGTGGTTGTGCTTCATGTTTGTTGTAGCCAGCTTCCACAAGCCATCAACCTGCCGCCGGACGTTCAATCTGGACAGCACAAACATATAAGTCGCATGTTGTAAAAAACACAATTTGCTAAGCATTTGGTATGATTTGAAGCCTGGCTGGACACGCACAAATAGTTGGGGGGGGGGGGGGGGGGGGGGGGGGGGGGGGTTTCCCACCTGAATGGGCACATATCTTCCCCGGGAAGAGCATACTGGTTGCCCTTAGCGCGTCGCTGGGATGGGTTGAGAGAGTCGTCTCCCGCTTTTCCGGATGCCTTCCTCCCTTTCCGCCTGCACACGAAGGTGGCCTTCCCTTGCTTGAGGTCGGCACTTTTTTGAACGAGGTTGAACCCGCAGGCTTTGGCCCACTCTTGGCACTCTCCTCTGCAGATTTCGAGCGTGGTGGCGCGGGAAAGGTCTGGCGCATCGGGGCAACTAGGCCCATACCACTCGTTCGCAATGTCATTCGTTTCAGTTTGGGGATATTGATCGGTCCTTGGGGGGCACTCGTCTCGACGCTGGGGAGCCGAGTCGTCAACGGGTGCACAGATGACCGGCGTTGTGCGAGGGTCCGTCCCGTCGACGAGTGCGTCGTGCGCCGCCTCCCTTGTTTGCTGGTCAATGACGAGATTCTTGTTGCAACCACAGTCATTGACGTCCTCGCTGCCGTTGACAGTCGCGGCGCACATAGCGTGGAAGTGGCCGCCGCAAGAACGACAACGGTGCTGAGAGGTGCCCACCTCGATCAGACGCCTCACCCCGCAGGGCCGGACACAGCAGCGCTGCTGGCCTTCAAACGGCGGGACCCCGTCCACGTCCTTGTCGTCCCAAAATTTATCCTCCTCATGTTGCCCGGGGTCGCATGGTTGCGTCGTCGGCAGTGCCTCCATGGTGAGTGAGGAAGAGCGTGGTGGTGGTGGTTTCGGGGGGGGGGATCTGGGGATTGGTCAAAGCGCATCTCAGTCACTGGTGCTGTGTATGGTACTCGGCCGGGCGCGGGCACGACGCGCCGGCGGTAGCCGCGCGTACTCGTACGCGTACGGCCGTACGTACCGCACAGGGGGGATGCACATCCTGGGATGAAGATCCCCAGGATCGGGATAGACAATTCCTATGTATTTTCAAGCTACCTGTACTCGAGTACTGGTACATTGGTACTACACGTTGCGACCTGTTATCCTTATCAGCCCCAGCGAAATTTGCAGCTACTGGTACCGGTAGGACGAGGACGAAAATTGCGCTGTAGGTTTTCATGACAGTATCCCCATTGTGGATTCGCGGGGTATTTTTGGCACACCAGGCCAGATTTAGGTGCCAAAGTAAAGGGTTTTGACTAGGGTTGGGCTGCAGTCCACTTTCCAGTATTGCAGTCTGCAGGCAGGCTGCAGTGCAGGCTGCAGTCAACAGGCTGCAGTCAACAAGCTGCAGGCATGCTGCAGTGCAGGCTGCAGTCAACAAGTTGCAGTAGTATTGTAGGATGCAGTGCATGCTGCAGTAGCACTGAAACTGCTGATTATAGTGAAGGGCGAGACAGTGAAGGGCAAAGGGGCAGCCATGGCGGATGCACGGGGGCAGCAATCGTGGTGGAAGATGTAATATATCATTAAATTGCCTACAGAGGGGAAAAGCCTACTGTGTGTACATTTGTGTGTGTCCAACGATGATGTCCCAACGCATGCATAGTGAAACACGCGTAAAAAAGCATGATGGCATAAAAACCTCTCTAACCCCCGCCTCCTCATCCGCTGGCTCGGCTCCGTGCTGCTCTAGCATGGACTCCACCGCTTCCCATTGAATGCGGCTGGCCTCCCCCTCGCCCTCGCCCTCGCCCTCAAGGACCTGGCTGGCTAGCAGCCAATCCTCTCCGCATGGCTTGAGTAGTAGATCCGCCGCCACGGCGCTGAAAGCAGCCTCCCCGTAGTACGACGCCAGTAGCTCCCTGACCGTGGCATCCAAGTGCAGGTTCTTCTGAACCAAGACGCAGGCACCCATGTTCTTCAGGTTCGTTCTATTTCTCAAGTACATGGTGATAAGACCAACAAGAGAGAACACGCGCTCGCACTCAATCTGTGAGCCCGGCACACATAAATGCAATCCTAGCTTATTCAGAGATGAGGGGAAAGGAAGAAGGGACATGCGCTGGTGAACATGGTTTTCACCGGGGTGATGAACGTTAGCGCTGCCTTGCCGAAGCGGGCACACACATCGGCGTACGGCGTCTTTTGACTTTGACTTTTGACACATCCTTGTGGTGATCTTTTCTACTTTGATGGTCTGCGGGTAGGGAGCAGGCGGCAGTCAACAAATATTGGTCAGCAGTAAAGGGGGGGAGTAAAGTCAGCAGGTGTGTTGTGTGTGTGTGTGTGGGGGGGGGGGTACCACATATGTTTTGGCTTAGATCAGAGCACAGCTCCGTTGCAGTGCTGGCCGCGGCGTCGGCGGTGCTGGCCTCCGCCATCGCCTCGTCCGCCATCGCCGCTGCGCTCTGCTTCGCGGCAGACTCGATATAATTGACGAAGAGTGACGAGATGAGGATGACAGGTAGTGGTGCCTTGGTGAGCGTGAAGTGAGGATAGGTTCGGCTGGTGTGTATGGTCTACTGGTCTATGCCCCGATGCGGCGACGTGTGATGGTACGAGCGAGTACGGTGCTATCCGCGGCGCTCCGACCGCCGGAACCGTCGCCATACGGCTTATTATCATTGGAGGGCACCATCAAAACGTTATCCAGTGAGATTTGGGACACTTTGGGTAACTGCACTGCAGCCCCTTTTTGGGAAGTACTGCATGCTGCAGTGCAGTAGCTCAACTGCAGGCTGCAGTTTCCGCAGCTTGCAGTGCAGTAGATAGTGCAGCCAAACTTTGGTTTTGACCTAGCCCAAAGCGGCCATGATAGCAAGCCCTGGGGCAGGGCTTTCAGGCCCCGCAACCCCAGTCGGATTCTGACCCCATCCGCAACCGGGGCGATTGATGACCGCTTGTGTGGGGGTGGGTAATGTGGGCGTCAACAACATTTTGGCACACCTACACCTCCGGAGTACCGACTACTAGGTCTTGCCCTCTCCGCGCCCACCCAAACTAGTCTTACTCACGGATTCCAACGAGGGGACGTTAAACATGCATGTGATATACCAAGGTGGAACAAGGGGGAAGGGGGAGGAACTGAGCTATGAAGCGATCCCGGGCGGGGACGGGGCTACTAGGGGACGTGGCACCCGCACCGCCGCGAGTAGTGGGGCCGGGCGCTGCCGGCCGGGGCTAGGCTCCCCCAACCGATATTGGTGCATATATGTAGTGCTAGTGCATGACGCCATTTGGCGAGTCTAGCAAGAAGGGAGATGAAACTCGGACATATACGAGTACATGTCATCGCTGTTGCTCCTCGTCGTACCAAGAAATGTTTACTACTAGTAGTTGGGGTTACACTTCTCACTTTCCACCCGGCCCTTAACACCGGGCGTTGTACTGCGTATGTACTAAATCCGGGCGAGCCGGCGCGCCTACTGGTGTTGATAGTGAAAAATACTCATGTGAAACGGTGGACCGACCGACGACCGGACGACCCGACACCATGCCAACTGCCGGCCAGCGCCCACAGAGGCGTGAAGAGCAGGCTCCACAGGAGACCATCACCACAACCACCATGGACATCAACATACCCGCGGAGCAACAGAAAATTGCTCCGCGGTCGGCGCCACTCTCGATGCGCCGCGGCGGCGGCATGAACCAACGCCCCAAGATCCGAACAACCATCGCCGCGAAAACAATCGCAGGTATCCGACTCCCATCGGTTGCCCGCCCCATGCCAATTGCCGGCAAGCGCCCACAGATGCGTAACGAGCGAGCTCCACAGGAGACCATCACTATAGCCACCATGGACATCAACAGACCCGAGGAGCAACAGGAAGCCGCGGTCGGCGCCCAACCCCCCAAGATCCGAACAATAACCATTGCCGAGAAAAAGTTCGCACACCCGACTCCCACTTGCTGCCAGCCGCCTCCTCCGCGTTTCGAACCGCCAGTCCCGCTAGCCCCCAATCGAGCTCCCCTATGGTGCCGACGGTGCCGCACAAGTCGCCATGCTATTCAGCGATCTGTTGACACGCAACGGTGCAAAGGGGGTCGACTTGCGCCGCAGCCGTATGCTATTGAACCCGATCCGTACCCTCGGTCCCAAGCTCGGGGTACACACGTCAACTCACGACGTCCGGGCGGTGACCCGGCGCGCCCCTATGCCAGTTGCCGCCGCTCTAGCAGGGGTGACCAATGCTAGACTCACCACTAACACGGGATCCGACGCGAAACTCGTCGCAGCGAGTGCCATGCACCAACATGGAGAGGATGGCGACTATTCGCCAACCGGCGCCGACTACAGCCGACCAACCGGGGATGCACCACGGCCAGCTCCCCCGGGAGCTCCCGCCACCACCAACTAGCCAGCTACAAGCGGCCCACCCCCCGGCCACGGCAGCCTCTCAAAATACGGAGATGGACAACGACGACCCGCCATCGGAAGTCGACTAGCCGGCGACAAGCGTCGATCCAGCCCCGCACCCGAGCCCACTCCATCTGCCGCAGTCAAAGCCCCCACCGCGACAGAAGAGGCCTCGGAGGCCACCGCTCCCCTCGAGCATACCTCCACCACTAGCACACCAGCCCAGGCGCCCCGCGTGGCTCAACTCGCGGCCGAGGCCCACCGTCTCCGTCGCCCGCCGCGCCGGACGATCCCCTTACGGCAGCCGGTGGGCCGTCTGCTGATATTCTCCGCCGGCAAGGTGCCCAACCCCAAGCCGAAAGCACGACCGCGACTATTAGCGCCCCAACCCAAGAACTACGGACGCTTTTAGCCAGAACGCCCGGAATTGCATACTTTTCGAATTTGCCCGCACTTTTCCCCTCAAGTATTATAGACAGTCTATTGCCCGGCCCGCGGGCTTGGTACATGCACCAAACGATGAAGTCATCATGCCATTAAATGCAGTATAATCTGCCAATGAGATGGAGGGCATTGTAGCCCCCACCCCACCAAGCTAGCCGGCTTAGCGGTATATATATGAATACTAAGCACCATGCAGCTTTTCCGGCTAGCCCCCCTCCCCCATCACACGTCAGTAGCAGCAAGCGGGATGCCTCTGGCTGCCTAAGCGTGCCTGCTTAGCTATAAATGGGATGGGTCTGATTTAGGTAGGGACAACAAGGAGGCGTTGTTGTCTTCGCTATAGCTGGACGGAGGAGGGACTAGGAAACATAGGAGGATGACCGATAGCTTGAGATGTGATAACACTCCGTGTTCCCCACCGTGGTTAGAGATAGCATGTCCTCAGAGCAACTCAGTCTGAGCAAGTGGATGCAGCAGTCTAGCAGTTGCAATCAATTTCAATTTCGATTTAGTTGGGGTTTCCTCTTCACTTGTGTATTTAGCAAGCGCGGTATATACGGCAGAATATGCAGCTAGTATATCCACGTGGCGTGCCCGTACCGGACGAGGAGTTGCATCGTACCACCAGCCCCTCGGAAATTTCATCGTCCGGAGCAAGTCGCCGTACGCCCGCACGACACCAACTGCGCGGTTCCCGGCGCAACCATCCCGGGTAACGTTGCTCTCGCATGCTGTTGTTCCGTCGTATGCTTGAAAGCACAGGGGGCTTGTCTGTGCCCATCTTCCTTTCTCTCGTCGCAACCACCATGGGGTCGCGCCGCGGCAAAGCTCGTGTCTCCGTGTCATGGCAGTTCTTTGGTGTACAAGCCACTCATAAGTGATGCCTCGTGCCCAACTCGAGAACATGTCTCGCTAGATGGGGGGGGGGGGGGGGGGGGGGGGGGGGGGGGCTCTTCACGCCTCGCGGAACAAGAGCCCCCCCCCCCCCCCCCCCCCCCCCCCCATGCCGCCGGCTCACCGGTGAAGAAGACCGCCATTTCCAGGCAAGAACGGTTCCTGCGCCGGTGGGACCTGCGGCTTCAACGCACTAATCCGCGCCACAACCAAGCTGCCGCTCGCAGACCCATGCACCCAGCAGGTCGGTACCAACCGGCCCCCACTGTATGCCGCCTCATGCCCACCCATGCAATCGGCTAGCGCAACCGCGCCGCCACTATGCACAGCTGACCGGCACCACCAAGCCGCCGCTACATTGTGTGCTAAGTTCGCTTCTGCGGTCTCGGCACGCAAATGGTCGGCGCCATCGGGCCGCCACCGCAACCTGTGATCCGGTCGCTATCGCGGCCCGGGCACGCAGCTTATCGGCACCAACGGCCCGCATCTGCACCACGTGCCACGGTTGCCTCCGCAGCCCGGGCACGGAGCTGGTCCGCGCCATCGGGCCGCCACTGCACCATGTGGCCCCGGTCGTTTCCGTAGCCGGGGCACACAGTTGGTCGGCGCCAACGGGCGTCCACTGCACCATGTGTCCGGTCTCCTCCGCGGTTCGGGCACGCATCTAGTCGGCGCCACCGGGCCGCCGCTGCACATTGTGCCTCGGTTGCTTTCACAGCCCCGGGAACGCAGCCGGTCGGAGCCATCGGGCCTCCACTCCACCATGTGCCCCATGTCGCTCCACTCCACCATGTGCCGGGCGCGAAGTTGGTCGGCGCCACCGGGCCGCTCTTGCACATTATGCCCCGGTTGCTTCCCTGGCCCGGGCACGCAAGTAGTCGGCGCAAGTAGTCGGTCGGCACCATCGGGCCGCCAGTGACTGCACCATGTGCCCCCGGTCGTTCCCGTAGCCCGGGCACGTAGCTAGTCGGCGCCAGCGGGTGTCACTACACCATGTGTCCGGTCGCCTCTGCGGCTCGAACACGCAGCTAGTCGGCGTCACCGGGCGGGCCGCCACTGCACCATGTGCCCCGATTGCTTTCGCAGCCCCGTGCGCGCAGCTAGTCGGCGCCAACGGGCCGCCATTGGACAATGTGCCCCGGTCGCTTCCGCGGCCCGGGCAAGCAGCTGGTCGGCGCCGACGGGCCGTCACTACACCATCTGCACCGGACGCTTCCGCCGCCCGGGAACGCGGCTGGTTAGCGCCAACTGGCCGCCTTTGCACCCTAGGCCCCGCTTGCTTCCGCGGCCCGGGCACGCAGCAAGTCGGCGCCATCGTGCCGCCACTGCACCATATGCCTCGGTCGCGTTCGCAGCCCCGGGCACGGAGTTGGTGGGCGCCATCGGGCCGTCGCTGCACATTGTGCCTCTATTGCTTTCCCATGCCGGGCACGCTGCTGGTCGGCGCCATCAGACCATCACTGCACATTGTGCCCCGGTAGCTTCTTCTTTTTTAATTGCTCGACCTGCGCGCCCGTCGCCAGGCAACGGCCTACTTAAAGCGGAGGGTCAATAGTGCGGCAAGCCTAGCGGCACCACCTCCACCTTAACGTGATGGGCGCTAGCAACCCCTAAGATCCGTGCCCGGCTGGGTGCGGTAGGGGGCTAAGCGGAATGGCCGGCTGCCGTTGATCCTCGGATCGTGCGACGACCGGGGAGCCCCACGTGGGGCTTCTCAAATACTACTCGCAGTCCCGGTAGCGCGTGCTGGCGTCGGCGGGCAGCCACCTTGTATAGTGTGCTGCTAAAAATAATTCATGTACGACCTCGGCCTTGCGTCCGCCCCTCTGATATCCACATGCGGGTGGGGAGAGGGGTGTGTACGACTCGATCGGGGGCAGCCTACTCGCGAGGGCTGCTTTAAAAAAAATCGTGTTTTCGTACCTCGGTGCGACTCGCCTGGTTCAAGGGGGGTTTTAATACTCGCCACAACCTTGCACGCTGGCGGCTGTAATAAATTTAGCCGTGCATGGCGTCTGGAAGCCGCGGGGTCTCTGCCGACACGCGTGGGGGGCGGGAAGTGCCGGTATGGGTGTTAGTTGGAGGGGCGGTGTGCGGGATGCCGCGCAGCGCGGCGGGGTCGATGTTGATGAGCGGTTGTACCAACTCAATACTGTGCGCTAGTACATTGTATACATACATCATGACGAGTGTGAGTGAAGTATTGTACGCTATCGTGATAATTGAAATTTGAAAATTTTTACGGGGGATTACGCTCGTAAAGGGCGTCAGCCTGTTCTCGCTATAGTCCAGCCGCAAAAACCCATGATCACGTGTCCGCGTCATATATGCGAATTTTCCCGCCTTTACTCTCCCCCGGAGCTCGCAGCCTGCTTCATCGCTGTGCTCCATCGGCCATGGCCAAGCAGCGAGGCCGCTCGGCCGTCGTGCCGCTGTGATCAGCCCCCGCCTTGAGGCCCGCCATCAATGTCTGCTCGACACCCTCCATGCGGCTGGCAATCCCTTGCACCAGCTCCATCAATGCTTCCAGTGCAGCTCGCTCGCGGTGCACCGACGAGTTGCCACGAGTTGCCTCGAGGGTCGCCTCGTCAGCGGGTGGTCCCTCACGTTGTCCAAGTACATATGTCAAAGCTCATCCGGTCGTGTCGGCACGTGCATGCTTCGAGTCGCGGTCGTGCACCAGCATTTGCAAATCCGGAACTAGGCATCACTAGGTCGTTGTTGTCGCTCAGGTCCCGGCTGAGTAGAAGGCCCCACTCTAGGCGGGTGGCGTAGCACACTGAGCTCACGTGCACATATCGGTCGCACATGAGCACGCAGTCGTCGAGCATCTGAATGCACGACTTGACGGCGCCGCACGCGCAGTATTCGCACCGCTCCACCTCGTCCAGATAATCGACCGCCAAGTGCTCGTCCGGTGTCTTGGCGCATATGCAGCAGACCGCCACCTGCCGAGCGACCGTCCGCCCGTTCTCGTCACTTGCCAGAATATGTAGACCGTGGGATTTGTAATTGCCGCAGTGCGGCGCGTTACCAACCGGCGCGTGAGGGCGACATTTGCCATTCTTCTGCGGTGCGCCGCACCGAGCAGGCGGCATGCCGCTGCCCGAAACATAAAGGCACCAAAAGGTTGTCGTAGAGCGCCGCATAGCGTGTCTGGTCAGCTGAGTTCAACGCTACCAGTTGCTCCCGGCCCGCGAGATGGCGTGCCAGCATAGTCAGGTCGGCGCTGCCACCGTCCTTGTTGCCCACGACTAGGTCCTTGTGCACTTTGGCAACGCTTACTAGGCGGCGTAGCGAATCAATCATGGAGTGTCCTCCCTTTCCCACACGACGCAGTTCGGCCACTAGCGCCGCTGGGGTTCCAAGGTAACTCTCCCCCTCCGCCCCTTCAGGGCGGCTCGGGCTTGGAGCCATGATAAAGTCGGGCAGGGGTGATGGGTGCAAGAGCGATTGGAGGCGAGACGGGGGTCTTGTCGATGTCTCAACGATTAAAAAGCCGGAACTGAGCGGATCTTGCAAGCCTCACAACTATTTGTAGCGGGATAGCCGAGGTTCCTACGACCCCCGCGGCCCACTACACCCTGACCTAGCGTCGCTTGACTTTCCTCTGCCGTCGCTCCTTCGGTTGTCGCCCGTTGGAGGGAAACGTTTCTTCACCTGGTTCAGCTTCTGCATTAATTTGCTGTCGGTGGGCGTGGACTAATTAGTTGAATTATTCAAAACCCGGCCTGCTTAAGTGGAGAGCGCGCGACGCACGCGGCCGTGCCGCCCCTTCCAAAAAACATCATTTCGCCGCCACTGTCACCACAGCTCTGACGTCGGAAAAATATACGAGATATAACTACATCGTATTATTGCAGCGGGCCACAAAAGTCCATGCATCCTGTTTCATGGGCGCTTAGGGCGCTTCTAGCCGATCACCGCACGCAATGCCGTTGCGGTCATTATGAAAGGGCGTGCATATATGGTAGTGCGCTTGGGTCAATGCGACGGTGTGCGGCGCGCGAACGGAACCTGTCATTTGGCAACATGTGATGAAAAACGGGGTTGTGGCCGGTTTCAGCGCACGGCACGCCGGCAGCATTTGAACATAAAGAATCGTGCCTCCCCCCCCCCCCCCCCCCCCCCCCCATGGTCGTCGAGATACATGTATTAGCGCCACCTACCCATGCTGCTCGGCGCATAGTTCAGCGCCTATGGTCGGCTAGCGGGCTGCGTGCGACATTCGCGACCTGGCACGCTGTTCGCCCTGCAAAGAGCAGTAATCTTTGATCAATTTTCAATCACACGGAAATTCACAACATTTTGCCAGTTTATTATAGAATTAATATCTGAATCAGGGGCTGAAAAGCTCCCGAGCAGGGCTGTTTAGCTCGCTCTGTATAACATCATTCTGCAGAATGATAAAACAGCAACGTTCTACGGCAGGATGTCAAAAGTACCCCCCTTCTCTGGGATGCTTGCCAGCCAACTCATTGTGGTTGGGGGGGTGGGGGGGGGGGGGTGGGGGGCATAATAAGAGCATGTAATATGCCACTCCACGCAAGCTCCCAGGCGGGAGGATCTCATTCTTGGATGCATCTCCACGTCGCATCGGCCCCGTCCTCATTTCGGCTCCTCCCCTTTGGTCATGGGTGACATGGGCTACAACATTCGCGCGGACCTGTGTGCTAGTCGTGAAATTGTTGTTGATGGGGGCGAGCCCGCGCTTAGCCCACGGTGCGGGCAGCATAAGCATGCCCCTCGTGGAATCGAAAGCACTTTATGTGTGCTACTTCAACCCAGCGAGGCGCAGCCAGCGGCGCTTTTCTTGCAGCTTGGAAACTTGCGAGATAGAGAATTGGGCAAATTGTCTGCATTATCGATTCACTGTCATGGGAAGGCCCATGCGTTGCCACATTAGCAAGCATTGATCAGTCTTGAACTTGCGCGCCATACATCTCATGCATATGTCCACCCACCACCGGGAGGGCGCACGCAAATGCGACGGGCAGTAGCTACTACACTGCCGACATGTTGCCCTCCCTGTGCGTTGACCGTATTGCGGTGGTTCTAGCCTTTGTGCCAAACAACGCCATTGCCGAGAACTTTTACAAGTGCCACAAGCGGACGAAGCGGCTGCTTCCTTGGCGTAGCAGGCTTGCGTGCATTGAAACGCGAGGCTCCATGGCCCCATAGCCCCGCCATGGGGCACCAAGGCGAGAAGACGCGCGATTTGCTATGAGGATAGACTTATGTGGAGTGCTGTATATCAGTAATAGCGCACGCACCGCATGATGGGTGCCATTCCACGCACCCAAGCTGTATCGAGTACATTACCGTGCCAGGGGCTTTCGCTCCTCGATAATAAACTGATGCAAGCAACAGTGATACATGACGCCGCGCCACCTGTGGTGGCACAGGGCCAACAATGCGCACCAGTCGCATCGGCTCCACAGTGTTGTTTCGGCCCCATTCACAAAATGCACCAGCAGCAAATCATACCAGCAGCGGAAGACGCCAAACACTTCCCTTGTCAATTCTGACAATAGACCCATTCTGTTCTGAGCACAGCTGGCGCACAAGAGGAGCCCAATAATATAATTAATAAAAGTATTTGTACATTTGGACGATGCCCCGTGCAAGCAGTGAGCGCTCTATCACTGTGGCTGTGTTATAAATGCGTGTCCTGGCAGAGTTATGCTGTTTCTATTGCCAGTAGGCCGGCAGATGGCGTGCATCACCCCTCGCGATCATCTGTAGAGACAACAGACAGCTCCGAAGCCTTCCCTTCAGCACCCGCTTCCTCTAAAAGTTCTCCCATCCTTGCTTTCTCGTCTGCGGTCATCTGCTCCAGATCGGCCGTGGCTCGCAACATGGTGAGCTTGGAGCGCCGGGCTCGAACAAGAACCTTGCTGGAAATATGCGATGGCAACCCCATTGGCTGGGCGATTTCACCCACTCCAGATTCACTCGCAAACCTGGATAGCGCCCGGTGCACAGTCGCCAGAGCGTGCTGGTCGTCTTCATCCACGATGGTGCTCAGAATCTGCGCCTCTGACATACGATCCATGATGGCATCCATATCAAACGTCAATATTTTGTCACTGAACTCCGCAGACGTCGCTTTGGCCTTCCAGTAGCGCCAGTTGGCGGTTGCCTGCTCCCGCAGCGGGCTGCACACTGGAAACGTGTCGGCGAACAACTTGTACAAGGGCATGACGATGACGTCGAAGAACGCAAGCTGATTCGCCGGCCTCATCAAACCTGCGCCCAGATTATTGCGGCACACAGTGTATGGTGACTTGGCCCCTAGTTTATGTTATGTGCTGATGTTTATTTGCTCCGAGTGTTTTTGTTATATCGTACGAATCAATGTGTTGCATTGATTTGCTACCTACATTTTAGGCTGCTTATTAGTAAGAGTTTTCTTGGGTAATGCTTTTCCATGGTTCGTCTGAGTTTGTTGTGGTTATATGTGTTTTGTTATGGGTGCTTCATTAGTTGATTTCTGTGGTTATACTAATATACATTACTCTATACTAATATAAATAGTTTGTTCATATTGTCTGTGTTAGCATGTCTGTTGTTGCTCGTATATTATTGTATAATTCACGATGACTGTGTGGATTTTCGGAACAAATGAATGTGTGGATTTCATTATACCATGTTCGCTTTCTTGTAGGGTTATATTTCATGGCTACTGCCATGTCACTAAATTATCAACTGCACAAGGGCGGCCATGCCATTGCTGCGCGTCTCACCATCACCGTGTCGATCCATCAAGAAAGAAATCGGCACCTCCTCCTCGCGCTCGAGGTCACCTTGAGCAAAAAACTCCTGCTCCAGGGACTTGACCCAGAACAGGTGTGTGCTGTGACGCGAGGCGCAGCCCCCCAGATCCGCACACTTCAGCGCCATCTGCAGTACCAGCGTGATGTCCCCCGCCACCGTGTTGAGGAAGGCGTCGTCGCCCATCTTCACCAGCGCAAAGCGGGCGCTGAACTTGCTCACCAGGTCAAAGTGCCGCGACATATCGGTGGCTAGGATCATGTTGATGATGATGTTCTTCAGCTGCATTCCGTGCGGCGACACAGGCAGCGGTGAGCGGGGTTTGGCGCATAATTGTTCGCCTGCATTATCGTGCTGAATTGTAGTACCGATTAGAATTGCTAAAACGTCCTACACATAGCATGAAATTTTTCATTTTTTATGATGATTGAAGTTTTATTTGTTTACTATCACAAAATCCAAGTACCATAAAGGCTGAATACTTACAGTAGTTATACATAACAATGCAAATTTGACGTCCAAAATTGTTCACTGTCACGAATGGGTTAGAATAGTTAAAAACCCGACTATAACATCCATTGATTAAGTTCACCCCAGCCCTTGTCTCATTTATCTTGTTTCACCGTACGATAAATATGCTTTCTAACTTTTTGCTATTACCCACTTTTGTGAAAAAGCAAATGACACCCAAAAAGCCCATTGGCTGAATGCAGAATAGTGACACGTCACGAGGCGGCATCATTCACCTGCGACCAGAGCTGCCCCTTTACCCTGGAGCCCTCCAGAAAGTTGCATCGTGGATCGCGCAGCAGCTCCAATGTGATATAGGTGCTGTGGTGCTCCAGCACATGCTGGTCGTTGAATCGCCGCGCGAGGGGGTCCTCTTTGCGCACCACGTACTTGTTGTCCAGCCCAGGGTGGTCCACATCATGCCCCGCAGCGGCGATGACGGCGCCCAGAATGCACAGGTAGGTGGCCTTGTTGCTGTCCAGCGGCAGGTTGGCCACGATGGCGCTGCACCGCTGCACGACATCTGCCGCATGCCAGCTGTTGTGATAGGGATTGGTCTTGTTGTACCGCTCCTCCAAGGCCAGCAGGTACACGCACAGCTTGTCCCGGTCAAGCTGAAGCTTCTGCGCCCATCCAAAACACAGAAGATGTTCTCGGCTGACTGGGGAGGGTGCCATCTATGGGTGACACACAACGTTCACAGCATGGGTGGGGCAAAGCTTCGCAGGGGCACCTTGATGAGCTGGAGCTCCTCCAGAGCAGCGTAGGAAACCAGAGCCAGCGGGGTTTTGACACCTAAGCTGCGCAGATGTATGACATTGGTGAAGAACGACCGGCCCACTGAATGGAGGGTGCTCTTGGTAACCTGCAGAGCAGCAGCCGTTTGCGGGGTGAGTATGGGTGCCGGCGAACCTCACAGAAAGCGATTATGAGAAAATGCCAGAATTTTTTGTCCCCACCCAGTACCAAATGAATGCTGTTACGCTCAATTATGGGGGGCAACGGCAATGAATTGTTTTGCATCATCAGGGCGGGGATTTCGTGCTACATTCGTGGTTTATTTTACCGTCTGTATTTTCAGATAAATGTAGTTTCATCTCTCCTCGCGCGCTTTGGGGGGGGGGGGGGGGGGGTCCAAAACAATAAATATAGCAAACCCAAAGGGTGGCTACGGTACATGGCAACACATTACAAAGATAAGAAAGTGGCGCCAGGCACCCCAACAAGTCTCTGAGTACCGATTTCTTCTAGGTGCGTCAGCCCCTGTAGTGCCCGATGGGCAAAGAATGCTCGTGCATCTGGCTGCGCCCCTGTCACCGGGCCACGGTATGAGTGTGAGGCACAACCTGTGAATACTCCACGCCGGTGAGCAGGGAGGCAGGGAGAGATTCTGCATCGCCACAGGAGAGCGATGCGCCATCGGGAGAGCCAGGCAGCAGCGAATCCTGGCTATCGGCAGGCCCATCCAGACCGCTGCCTTGAATCTCCATGGATGTCCGGCTTTCCGGGTCCTGGCGCATAAGGCTGAGCACCGCATGGACGGACTGCCGTGTGGAAGGTGGGCCACGCACACGGTCAGGAGGGACAGAGGCGATGCAGGACTCCCCTGTATGTTTGGTAGCAAATGCAGCGGGGGGAGGGGAGGGGACCAGTGATGTACCATATTCCTGGAGTGTGCACTCATGCCGCTGTAACTGCCGAGAGCTTGCGTCATCCGGCTTTCATCCTGCTGTTGTTTTGGGGGAGAGGGGGGGGGGGGGGGGGGGGGCATCATCAGTGTCATGTTTCCGCGGCCGTGACATCGTAACAACCACGAGGGAGCAGAATTGTGTGGCTCTGTACGGGGTGAGGACTCACAGGGGAGAGGAGATCCGTTTGACTGTTGGATAGCGCAAGCATGAGGTCCTTTGCCTCCCTCTTCCTGGATTCATCCAGCCGCGACTCGTCCAGAGACTGCGCATTGGCGGCGGCAGGCAGCAGCGCCACGCTTAGTTAATTAGGGATCTACCCCCGCTGATACAAATATCGCTCAACCCTGATCCCGTAGCAGACCTGGACAGACTGTGGATGGTCGTGCCATAAGTGCATACTGCATGGCAGTGATGGCACCAACCTTGAGAAACTTGACCGCCTTAACGAGCGCCGAGTCAAGGTCCATATCCCATTCCTCATCCTCCTGAGACACTGGTGGATGGGCTTGGTCGTTGCTGGCTTTGGTGAATCTCCAGGACTTCACCCCTTCTGGCCCGGCACGGCGACAGTATAGTACCAAGCACACGATTGCTCCTGCCACGAGAGCCACGGACAGGACCCCCAACGCCGCCGCCAGCACAATTACAGTGCGCTCTGTGGAAGCACAGCCATCCTGTAGGCGGTGGCATCAATCAAATACCCCAATTTGAACGCTGGCAGAAGTCGACCCGACCCGACCCGACCCGCTGCTTTATTTACTGGATGTTAGCTCGCCGCCTCGACCTCGCGGCCTGACAGCGCGGCTCGACATATAGCGGACGAGCAGCGCTGTGACATCCCGCAACGGATCAAGCGCGATAATGGCATATGAACCACGTACAGAGCAGCGATAATGTGGCCAAGGATCTGGTAGAGAGTGCTTTCGAAGACCGGTGCTTGTTCACGTGACGCGCAAGGGGGGAAGGGAGCGGGGGGGGGGGGGGGAGTCCGCATGTCTACATATATTTCGCGGCTCACGCCTGCCGCCGTCTCCGCCCTATGTCTCGACCGAGTTGCAGGTCTTCCCAGGCACCCACGAAAACAACGACGTCACCATACGTCAGCAATATGGCAGTATTATCACCTTAGCAAAGTGGGAATTCAGTATATCGCGGAAATGAGAGAAGGTGGGGGGGGGGGGGGGGGGGGGGGGTCGCGGGTCGGCAGAGATATGTTTCTGAGCCAGATTATTAGTTTGCTGGGCAGTGTTGTTCCTACCTGACTGTGTCGCTGCGCACGGCGGCGGCAGCACCATGGATAGCGTCGAGAGGCTGACGAGATGCGTTAGAGGTAGTCGCAAAAATGACGACAGCAACAAAAGCAGCCACAGCCAGTGAAGGGGGCTTATTTCGCATTATGCTGGGGAACAGCTGCCGGCCCGATCGGGCGGACCTTCCCCTGTGCTGACCTAGCCGCCCATTCGTCCTCAGCCCGGTCCGGTACTGCCACCACATGGCATAGTCCCCGGGAGTTTGGGGCGCAGGAGTCTACGTTGAGCCGGCGATCAGGTATCCTGAGTGTTGACTGCCGTGCTGCGGCAGAGCTGTAGCGCGGAAGGTAGTCGTGAGTGAAGCTGGCCGTTCCGCCACCTCGGGCTAGTGCGGTGCTGTACGAAATAAGCTGGCAGCAGCAGCAAAATATACCCATCAGCAGCAGACGATGAGCAGACGATATAAGAGCGCAGGATACGAGCAGTACCCGTACCAGTACCAGTAGCGGGTTGTGCGCGCGATCTTTATTATTGTGCGAGTATCCCTGCAGTGTATTATCTGGTATATTACTGCTTTTAGCGGTACCCTGTAGTGGTTTTGTTGCTCCTGGCCTCTTTATAATTCACACCAGTACTGGTGTGAATTACAAATAGGGCAGTTCCCCATAATTAGAAAATCAACACAGCAAGGCGCCTGGTACTGGTACTGGTGTGACTGGTACTGGTACTGGTACTGGTACCATACTCGCAATACAAAGATTCGGTACCAGGTGATGATACTTTTACGACGGTATCCCTCGGGATGGAGGACGAGCAGTACACCAGGTGATGGTGTGAATAAGAAAAAAATTCGACAATTTTTACATCTGGGCTTTAACATGTGCGCACTGTAAACAGAACTAACAGCAACTATCAAATGTTGCCAGCAAAGAGAGACATAAGCCTGAAACCAAGCAGGTCGAGCAGGAGGCCAGGGAGCCAAGAACCAAGGGAGAGCCAAGGGAACCACGAAGTCGCCAAGCTGCCAGGAACCAAAGGACCATGCACCACCGGACCAGGGGTAGGCCATCAACCGCGGCGAGGACGCTTGCATCCAATGACCCGGGTCATATATAGCAACACAGGCCGACGAGCGACGCGACGCAGGCGCACGAGCACCATCACGTGCCGTGCGCGCGGCCGCGACCCCGCCAAGAACGTTGTCTGCATGTGCCATGTTGATGAGCATGGATAAACGGCGGCGCCACGCAGACAAGAGCTGGCCGATTTTTTGGCCAGTGTGTGTGTGGCTAGCTTTCGCGAGCTCCACCAAGAAGGCCTCAGCGAGCGGGGCCAGCAAGCCGAACTCGGAAACGGCGAAAGGAACAAAGCGAAGCATGCCGGTGGCGTTTCGGACACCCTCTTCATACTTCTAGATGTTGTGGCGCTCTGCATCCCGCAATGCAGTCGTTGGATCCGCCGAGCTTGACACGCCGAGGAAAGGGGCAATGGTGGTATTGCGACAGTCTTGGGTGCCTCACGCAGGTCAAGCAGACAAGGCTGTCGTAAACACACAGAAGGCAGCAGAGAGAGAAAGAAACAATGGTTACAACGTTGTCACCACCCGCCGCTATTTATGCGTATGGCTAGCTCACAGCTAGCCACCACCAAGCGGCACGCGCACTGCTAAGCGCGTCACCGTGGAGAGTCGTGCCTTGAAGTGTCGAACAGGAGGTCGTCGCTTAGAGACCTCCGCACATGTAGTTGACACATCAGTTTATACACAAGTATACAACTGATGTTACAGAGGCAGGTGCATTATACATATATGCCCGCTACGGGTACGCACATGCGTATTATCCCGTAACTACTACTGAACAGTGTACCGGTACCAGTAGGACTCATCTCATGATTCATCATCCACCAGTACTCGTATTGTGGCGCGTGACACACGCGCTCACACATACGATACAGCAGCAGGTACTCGTACATGAATGATGCTACGATCATACAGTACCCGTACAGAGTATGCCATTATTGTCACACTACATCTCTCCCCCCTTGACAACAGTGTGAAATAGCATTCCACAGGCAGTTTAATTTGCAGTCGGCACACGTGCCGGGTATTTATGCATATGCTCCACAAATTCAGGTGACTTTACAAAGTCCAACCATTTGGGAGTAGCCATAAAA
This sequence comes from Tetraselmis striata, assembly GCA_006384855.1. Classification (NCBI taxonomy): domain Eukaryota; kingdom Viridiplantae; phylum Chlorophyta; class Chlorodendrophyceae; order Chlorodendrales; family Chlorodendraceae; genus Tetraselmis; species Tetraselmis striata. Next base: position 166,404 of record VCJN01002001.1, read on the forward strand.
TCCTGCAATGCTATTGTCCTTTTAACATCAAACAAACGATGCCAAACAGGGGCAATAGACTCATCCGCAAAGTGAACAAGAAATTGCAACTGAGTACCACGTAAACCGGGCATGGAACCGATCTTAACGCTGGTAATCTTGTCAATCTCATACTCATCATCAGAGTCGTCACCGGTACCAACAACAAGAGGTACATGCGGGCGCAACGGCGCAGTGGGACAGGGTCTCAAGTTATTAACATGAAATACTGGGTGCAACTTAACACCAGCAGGTAATTTCAGTCGATAACTATGACCGCCAATTTTCTCTACAATAGAAAATGGGCCAAGCTGCTTGTCCATCAGCTTTTTGCAAGGCTGACCTTTGACCTTAAGCAGACGGGTATCCACAGATACTCTATCTCCAACATTGAAGATAGGAGGATTGCGCTGTTGCCTAACACTAGGTCGAACAGTCAATTCATCTTTATGGACAGCCAACACTGACCGAACCAACTCGTGAATCTCCTTCATATCTTGGATACGTTGCTGAGCATCACGAGAGAATGCTATTGTTGGTCTCATACCAAACAATACATCCGGAGGCGTTTCAGGATTGAAACCATACATAACCTCAAATGGTGCATGCTCAATGCCAAGTGCTTTGTTGGAATTATACGCAAATTCCATCAATGGTAACTGGTCTACCCAGTTTGAACCATCGAAACAACAAAACGCACGAGCCAACTCAGTGACTATGGCATTAATGCGTTCGGTCAAACCATCTGTTTCAGGATGTTGGCCACTAGACATGTTCAATTTAGTGCCAAGTCTCCGCCACAGAGTTTGCCAGAATGCAGACAGGAACCGTGGATCTCTATCAGAGACGATCACACGAGGTATTCCATGCAGCCTGAATACTTCCTTCAGAAATAATTCAGCTGCCTGTCCACCAGTCACGTTGACTGTGGTTGGAATAAAATGTGCTTGCCGGGACAGATGGCAACACACAACCAACATAGTATTATAACCATTACTCTCAGGTAACTCGGTTATAAAATCCAAACCAACCGTATGCCATGGACGTGGCGGTACTGGTAAGGGCTGTGTTGGTGCAGGTGGCTGCGGACGTGCACGAACACGCCGGCACACCGAACATTGTTCACAATAGGTTTTCACGTCATGTCGTATGCGTGTCCACCAAAAACGGTCCAAGGCACGTGCCAAGGTGCTTGCATAAGCACGGTGACCAACAGAATCATGTAGCTCATACAATATCTTATTGATGATGTCACGATTGGTTGGTATGCAAAGACGTCCATGTCTCCAAAAATAACCATCGTGCTCTACCACATGACCGGACTGCTTCCACCCCCCCCCATAAGGAGTAGAACGCGTCCTCTGCATATCCAGCCTTAATAAGGTGGAGAATATTGTCATCAAGGCTAAGTGACGACGCACTTACAGCCGACAATACCGCAGTACATGGGCGATGTTCACTCACGAGTGATTCAGCCGCGTCCGGCACATCCCCGGTCCAATATAAGCCACCGAAACCAATCGGCTTAAAATCCGGTCTACGCGACAACGGATCGGCTTCATTCCATTTGCCCTTTCGGTATGCAAGAGATATGGACCCAACAAACGGCTGCAAGTCGCGTACATAGCGCACTTGTCGCCGGTTCAACCTTTCTGCCGGTTGCCTGAGCAGATGACGCAGGGTGTCATGATCTGAGACAACAAGGAATCGACAGCACCCTTCAAGGTAACAACGCCAGTGCTTAATTGATTCACAGACAGCCAAAGCTTCCAAATCATAAGCACTGTAGGTATTACCACGCTCAGCTGCATTCAGCTTTCGCGCCCAGTAACTCACTGGTTGAGGACCTCCTCCTTGGTCCTGCAGTAGCACTGCAGCAAGCCCTACGTTGGACGCATCTGTCGCTACGGTGAACGTCGCATCCGCCCCCATGGAAGGAATGGAAAGACACGGAGCGGAAATCAGTCGCAGACGAAGGGTCTCAAAGGCTTCCTGACACGCCGGTGACCAGTCAACATGAACTGGTTTAGACTTACGCAATAAGTCAGTCAATGGTGCAGTTAAATCACTGAAATGATGAATAAACTTAGAGTAGAAATTGCAGAATTGTACAAAACTTCTGATTTCACTCTGAGTTTTAGGGACAGGCCAATCCCTAACTGCAGCTACTTTGGCCTCTGAAACAGACAACTTACCATCAGCGACGGTATACCCCAAATAATCCATAGATTGCATGCCAAAGAAACATTTCTTTAATTGCAACCTCAGATTATATTCATTCAGTTTCTCAAAAACTAAACGAAGGTGCTTTATGTGGTCATCATAATTATCTGAATATATACATATATCATCCAGATACACCACCACAAAGTCACGCAAAAATGGTCTCAAGATGTCATTCATCATGCGCTGGAAAGTGGCTGGGGCATTGCACAAACCAAATGGCATTGCAGTCCACTCCCATAGACCATCAGGTGTCTGAAACGCTGTCTTGTGGATGTCCTCCTCTGCAATGGCAACCTGCCAATAACCTGATGCTAAATCCAGATGGGTATAGCAACGGGCATTGCGGAGAGAATCCAACGTTTCATCAATTCGCGGCAAAGGATACATATCCTTTCGAGTGACCTCGTTCAGCCCACGAAAATCGACACACAACCGAAGGGATCCATCTGCCTTCTTAACAAAAAGAATAGGCGAACCAAACTCAGATTGACTAGGACGAACAAGTCCAGCGGCAATCGCATCTTTGAGTTGGCGATCCAATTCAGCACGTTCAGCGGGAGACAAACGATTAAGTCTTTGGCGTTTCATTTTGCCAGTTAACTCAATTTTGTGATCCCATGGCCGATGAACAGGCGGCCTGTTGACTGGACGCAAAATTTCAGGAAACTCGTCATACAACAAATGACGAATAGCATCCTTTTGCTCTGGTGTCATAGCATTGTCTAAATGCAGGTCAGGATCATCCTTTATAACCGACATTTCAACGACATAGAATTCAGCCAAAGAATTATGCTTAGACGCACGAGCAGTTTTGCGCATCAACTTTTGTACCCTAGTGGAAGTAATCATGCTACATGCAGGAGTACGACCCACTATTACAACAGGTACATGGGTTCCATCCATTAAAGTCATGATACGTTCCGTACCATACTTAATGGTAACTTGCGCTTCATCAAGCCAAGTTAAACCCAATACAATGTCGGAGACTTTGAGCTCACGCAGTATATAAAATACTCGATTCTCAAATACATGTCCTCCAACAGACAGAGACACAACAGTTGTATGGCAACATGAGACACGTTGACCATTAGCCAAACGGACAGGTGTTCTGGCTTTCAACTTTTGTATCTGCAAGTTGTTTCTGCGCACAAAGTCCTCAGATATAAAATCTAAAGATGCCGCATTATCAACCAGTGCATCCACAACGGCGTCATCGTTAATTGTCACATTAACTTTCAACAATGGCCTGGGGTCATCCCAACGAGTCAAAGAAGCAATCTGAGGCAAACTTTGCCTTTGCATACTCCAAAATGATGGATCAGTCACATTGACAGCATCACACTCATTTATAGACTCAGATGCACGTTCACCAATACCAACGCTAGAATCCGCAACTTTTGCAGAGTCCACGTTAAAACTCACATTTGGACTTGTGACAGTTTTAGGTACAAAGTCATCAGGAAAAGCACAGTTAGCATCAACTAACCAAATGTTAACCCCATACTTTGGCGGTCTAACATCTTCCTGGACTGTGGCATTTTTATGAGACCACCTGGTGAACAAAGGTGTCTTTGCCGGGTATTGCTGCAATAGTTTCCAATGCTTTGTCAAAGCACTGAATCTATCAAATGCAGGCAATACAAACACTCCTACAGTATGTTCTTTAGCCCTACTGCGGCATTGCTCAAAATGCCTCGCAATAGACTCAGTCATATGCCATGGAGGGTGAATAAACACACGTTCATTCGACAAGTCGCGCGATAATATCGAATCTTGTTCTGAACAGAACGGCAAGTTTCGATGGGTATTCAGACCCTCATTATCCGCACAGCCCTCCAGCGTAAACTGGAACATCTCATGTAAGGGATCGAAGACTCTATCGACCAGTCGCCACTCGGCACTGACTGCAGTCTTTCTAGGCATACGACGCCTCAGAGCCTTTACGCGACGATGAGTCGAAACTTTCCGAGCACCCGTTACACAGGCTACTGGCAAAGTCGTACCAGACTCGCGTACACTATTCGAGTTCTCATCAGTAGGCGACTCAACATAGTCGTTACTACTCTCAGAGATGACGACATCGTCACTCGAACATGTACTCGTCACAGGTATATCGTCATTCAGACGTGCATTAGACAATAATGCGGATACCTCAGGTGCCAATGACATATCGGCAACAGTAACTTCGCAGTCATGCGACTCGACAGTTACTGGACAGCATGATGTAACACAAACATCACTTACATCCCTATCTACTGAGCTGTCAGCAGCAGAATAAGGGCACCCCTATTTCATCTTAGGGCAGTCTTTCAGAAGGTGAGCCTCACCACACTTAAAGCATGTTTTAGCAGCCAGATGCTTAGCATACTTCTCAGGCTCATGCATTTTGACATGATTAAGATAATCTACTATCTTTCTGCCAGGTGTTGTGGTGTTATTACCCTTCTGCTTCCCGTCGCTGGACTTCTGCCTCTTGCCGTTGTTGGTGTGGCGTCCATTGGTTGCGACAGGTGGAGCATCATCTCCACGGTTGCGCTTGCTCATGTTGGCAGCCTTGGACTTCTTCCTGGAGTCATGTCCTCCATTGCCATTGCCAGCAGGATGTCCATTGGCCACAGGCTTAGCCGCATTGCCAAGCGCCTTGTTGCTCCCAACCATCGCCGTTGTATACTGCTGTAGCTCAGCGAGTGTCGATGGTTGTCCAGCTCGCTTCTGGTCAGTCACAAACTTATGGGCAATCTCTTTAAGCTTATTGTGACTCAATGCAGATGCAAACTTAAGGACCATGAACTCATCAGGAAGGGTTAGTCTGGTCCTTGCTAGGACATCGTTGAAGGTCTGCACAAAGTCCTTATAATCCAAGGGAGAGTCTTGGGGACCAGCAGACACCTGCTTGATGCCATCAAGCTCTATGCATGCATCATGCACTATGTCATGCATCAATGGTGAGTCTCTAACTGCCTTCACAAACTCTGCAGCGTTGGTAGGACGCAGCGAAGGAGGCTTGGAATCAAATCCCTGCCACCAACGCTGGAACTTGCCACTCAGAGTCTGCACGGCATATGCAAGACCAGATGCAGTTGTGGACTTCAGTCCCACAGTGCCAAGCAGCTCCGGTAGTCCAGTCAGCCATACATCTAGCTTGAGGACATCCTGGCCATCTTGCTTGGGCTGGGTTTGAGCAGACTTCCTCTGGGACTCAGTTAGTTGTGCATCACGCGTCTCATACCATGGTATGTCAGTGATTGTTATATTGCTGAGGTCAGTTGCCATCGGATCTACAACTAGATAACGATGCACAGCATGCCAGATAGGGGACTCACAAGAGTCATACCTAAATGCGAATTGTTGAGGAAGCTCAGGGTATGAACGGTTCATCCAGAAACCATTCAACACAGACTTATAAATGGTTGCCCATGAATCACTTACCGCAGTATGAATCATGAACGGAGGGTACCACACAGTCGTCGGCACAGGCTTGCCTTGACTGTTCAATGCAATGCTCACGGAGTACGAATCCTCAGACTCCGGGTCTAGGGTGATACTCTCAGGGAAGGTGCGCGCGACGTCGGGTAATGCAGCGCCGCCATCATCAGCATTTAGTTCTTCACCAGCTGCAACCACCGGTGCTACTAAATGCGACATGACTAAGGCGTGCGATCTCTCTGGTGTGCGCATCTCCTTCGCTATCTGCTTCGCCGATAGCTTAGATGCATATAAGAAACAACGCATGCCCTCGATGGTGAGAATGTCAAACAATTCTAAATCATCTTCATCGACAAGCAAGCCAGTCTCTTCACGCAGTTTGCGCACCGCCGTGCCGCGCACAGACTTGTCAGACGCTATCGACTTTCCGACAGGTAAGAAGAGAGTCGATCTAGCGTTCGGTTCAGTCGTCAGAATCACTTGGCGTTCGACCGAGTGACCCTTACCGTAAGTCACCACCACGGCTGCACAAACCTTGGTAGTCGACAGGTCGACAGAACTTTCCTCGTTGAGCAGCAGCTCTCGGCTCTTGCCAGCAGAATTCATCGACTCGGACATGTCGAACTGTTCAGTCGAGTTATCTCAGATAAAGCAGTGGAAGCTAGGATAAGGAGCGCAACAGTCGCTCCGAAACCAGTGCGACAGTCTAGGGTGCCTCACGCAGGTCAAGCAGACAAGGCTGTCGTAAACACACAGAAGGCAGCAGAGAGAGAAAGAAACAATGGTTACAACGTTGTCACCACCCGCCGCTATTTATGCGTATGGCTAGCTCACAGCTAGCCACCACCAAGCGGCACGCGCACTGCTAAGCGCGTCACCGTGGAGAGTCGTGCCTTGAAGTGTCGAACAGGAGGTCGTCGCTTAGAGACCTCCGCACATGTAGTTGACACATCAGTTTATACACAAGTATACAACTGATGTTACAGAGGCAGGTGCATTATACATATATGCCCGCTACGGGTACGCACATGCGTATTATCCCGTAACTACTACTGAACAGTGTACCGGTACCAGTAGGACTCATCTCATGATTCATCATCCACCAGTACTCGTATTGTGGCGCGTGACACACGCGCTCACACATACGATACAGCAGCAGGTACTCGTACATGAATGATGCTACGATCATACAGTACCCGTACAGAGTATGCCATTATTGTCACAGTATCGACAGCAACCGTGTTCCCGCGGATACCACCATACCCAAAAAGCCCAACATCGATCGGCCGGCCGGCCGTCGCTGTCCTTCGGAAGATAAACAAGCACCGACGGGTCCGTGAGGATCTGGACACCCACGCCCAGGGCGGACTTCACATCGTGGCAAACGTCGGAAAGGCCATGTGCCGCCCACTCGTGTGCGGCGTGATTGGAGCCCCCCCCAGAGCAACGTGCCACGTGATCAGCGTACGCGACCGCCCAAGCTGAAGGAGTGAATTCCACGCCAACTTCCTCAAAACGGGCCAGCATACCTTGTACCGAGAAGGAGCAAAAACACAAGGGCATGGCTCGCCAAGGGGGAGGACAGGAGCCGCCGGAAGGCCAAATGGGCGGCAAGCTGCAACGCGGAACATGGAATCGTAGTACTCAGGGGAACGCTCACGGACATTCCAAGGCGACCCTCACTTGGGAGATCAGTCACCAGGAACGCTGTCGCATCGCGTAAGAGGCGGCCCGGAAGCGGTTACTGTCAAGGGCGCTTGTAGGCGTAGGCGCAGCAAGCTTTGCGAAGCGGACCGTGTGAATGCGGTGACTCAGGGTTTCCTGGACTTTCCGCATGGAGTGCAAGGGGAAGTCCGAGTAATGCGGGATAGCTTGGAGGTCGGCCGCTGAGCGCATCGCAAATGCCGGCTCAGCCCCAGCGGCCGAGCAGCCGGCACTGGCAACGTGAGAGCGCTTGGAGGGGAGCAACTTTAGGGCAGAGGCTAACGGCCCCGCTAGATCCTCGAGCACCGCGTCTCCACACTCGTCCACGACACGGGTATGAGCATCGCGAAGCTCGACAGCCCACATCGGCGCCGACACGTTGGCGCCGGCATCGGGCTCCAACGTTGGGGTGGCCAAAGCCTGGTGAATCCAGGACGCCCCAACAAGTAAGGTAGAGCGAGGCTATGAGGGCTGGATACGCCTGACGGGTCGGAAAGGAACGTGCCGGCGTCGCTCATGGTGGCGTGTTGAGCACGGAGGAAAGTCACATCCTGGCCAACCACAAGGGCGGCAGCGCCGATGTGGGAGGCATCTGCGATAACCACATTATCGCCGATGCCGAGGCCCCCCAAATTGGACGGGGAGGGACAGCTGCGTGCGCATAGAGGGCGTATCCAAGCAAGAGGTCGGGGCTAACACCCCATACGCCGGCGAGCGTTGAAAACGCGGCGGCGTCTGCATCTTTAAGGATTAGTGTCGCCAAGCCCCTCAGAGCGACACAAGCCCCGAGGCGTGGAGCGGAGGTGGTGGCCTAAACGATGGCCGCAAACTTGCAACAAACGAGTAGCAATGTGGGAGTGGAAGTGGCCGGCCAAACCGATAAGCCGGGAGCCGAATTGGTGAAATCTTTCGACCGTTTTGTCCAACAGGTCCCGGGCGAAAGTGGCCGAGCCCACAAGGGCAACAAGCACCTTGATTCCGGACGAGGAGGCTGCAACACCATGCAACAAATGCCCAAAAGGAAGGGCGCCGAACGGGGACGAAGAGCCAAGCTGGCAATACGCCTGTCGTTTGCGAATGGTGACGCTTAACCCAACGGCGGCAAAAGCGGACGGGGCCACCCACGTAGCAAGCGCAAGTTCGTCACTAGTGCCGACCAGGTTGACGTCGTCAAAGAAGGCCGCCAACACTGAGTGACTAGGGGCAGCAACGGCGATGCGAGCATACACTCGAGCAGCGACGGCGCCGAACAAGATGAGGCCGAGGGCGCAACCCTGGCGGACCCCTTGACGGCTTGGAATCCGGAGAGAGGGACGGGGTTGGGAGCCGTCGAAAACGTACAGATTGGACTCTTGACCATAAAGCATGATCGCCGAATGCAATAGAGGCTGCCAAACAGGGTCCTCGAGCAGTGTGCCGAACATTTCGGAGCGGTAGAAGGAATTGAAAGCTTTTTAGGGTTAGAAGGCGCTGTTGACATAGATAAAGCTTTCCTGCGGTTACGGGTACAATCACGTGGGATACCGAGTCGAAAATAGTACTTCTAAACTAATCGTTAATCGTGGGATACTAGTCGTTAATCGTTTCGAACGATACTGCTATGAATGACCGTGAAATTGCGAAATCGTGGCAAGGACTACTCATGGCAAGTATACGATTTATGTAAAAATTTATAAATTAATTATGTAGTACTGGCTGCAGAAGATTATGAATCCACCGCGGGGTAGTCTCGAGTATTCGAGTAGTCTGATTTTCGGCCCTTCTCGTGGTGGCGGTGCCTAATCCTGATATAATGTAGCGGAAGTCAATTAATCAATCGTTTATCTGTCGTGTATAAATTCAAATGTCATCGTCAGTCCACTCGTCAAACACGTGAACTACCGAATATGTGCACAACAGCAGTACCTGTACCTGTCCCCGGGGCGAACTTTACTTTACTTTCACCTGTAAATCTGTAATCGCATGGTGAGCAGCGCACAAGGATGCAATTATATACTGCGGTTCCCGCCTGGCCCTTATCGCGGCCACCCTACAGCGATACTTCATCTTAAAGGGTTCTTACCCCCAAGGGTTCAATACAGCGATGTTTCGTCATCATCGCGAGCACAACGAGTTTAAGACGTATCACACATGTTTATGGGGTTTCCTCCTTTTCCTAACCGTTTTTCCGGCTACCGTTGCTGCTAAGTGGTACGTGTTACCATGCCGCATGCACCTGTCGTTGCGTCAATTTGGGTGCAGTACGAGTAGACATAAAAGTAGCCGTAACAGCCGAGCTTGCCATCTTCCAGTTTCGCTGCGTTACACGCATCGATTAACGGTCTCGCAACATGTTGCGAGCAAGTAAGGTCACCCCAGGTTGTTAATGACCACGCACACCCGGCTCACCACCCGTGTGTGAAATTCTCATCCGTACGTCCGTGCATCACAATGCCAGATGGAGAAGAACCCGTCGTTGAGCCGACGCTCGAATCGCTACCACCTGACATGAAGGCCCAGTCTACATTGTTGCACAAGCTTGCAATGACGTGCTCAACTGACGGCTCGTGACCGTGTTGTTGATAGAGACCGAGCACATGGCTATGGTTCCGGGCAAGGCGTCGCGGGACAACCGAGTGACGAGGACGATTACCTCGCGGTGCGAGAGCTACTGCATCGAAAAGAGTTTGGTCACGAGGCCGTTCGACCGGTCAGCCGGGTGCCGGGGCTCTTTCCCCTGAGTACCGACCGAACGATGAAACGAGTACCTCAAGCAGGATGACCGGCGTCCGCCGGCCCAAGAGGAGTATCTTTGGATGTCGTGTTTCGGAGCCCACATGGCTGCTCTCTTCGTAGCTCTCGACGAGCTGCTACCTTACGTCTCTACAACTAATCGAGACTTCACCCCCTACCTCGCGCGCGCTCGGAATCACGCCGAGGCCATCGACAAGGCGTTTCGCTTTCGTCTAGCCTTCATGCGGAGGCTTAACGAGGTCAAACGTGTTCACGGTGACCAAGGTGTTCTAGACGTACTGCGGGCCCAGCATTTTCAGCCTGCCGCCGAGCATCTTGGCTCTGCGATTTTCGGGGACCCAAAGAAGGACTACGAGCGCCGCGTCTTCGAGGCGATGGTTGCCAACGTCGCAGAAGCTACCGCTGCGGCTCGGCTGGTGGCGGCGGTCGCAAGACGCGATCGTGGACGTGGAAGTGGCGGCGGTCGCGGGGGTGGCCGCGAAGGTGAGCACGAGTGAAGGTGTGGGGCGCCTTCACGGCGCACCCGAACGGCGTTTAAGATCGGCGATATAGCGCGCGTACATACGGTGTCTCATGTACCCGTACAAGGACCACCCCCATCCCACCCCCGAATCAGCCACGAGCAGTGCACACGACGTGAACGAGAGCCTCTAGACCACCACCCATGGGCCCTTATGGGCTAGGGGTGGGATATGGGCCGAGTCGTGTGGGATTTGGTGAGGCACGGGAGAAGAATCGTGCAATTCATCCCGTGTCTCACCTCCTCCCGAGTACAGCATTTTCGCTATTTTTAAAGATTATCACAGCTATCCGTCGCTCTATCGGCTCCCGGTGCACCTATAAGCATACAAATCGACCCATATCGGTCTCTATCACTGGATTATGGGTATAGTTGCCTTCGGCAGGCGTAGGTAGATGGGCGGCGCGTCGATCACTCATCTACGGGTGGTGGTTGGCCGCCGCCCCATTCAGCCCATTTATCTAATCTCGGCTCAAAAATATGGGAGGAGATGGGGCACCGCGCACCGACCACCTCATGGGCCACTCATGGGCTCTACCGCACCCTAGAAGCTAGACCATGGGACGGTACATGTGCGGCGGGCTAAATAGTTAGCTGCATGTGGCAGGCGATGTCTATGCGGGAGGGGGTCCATAGCGCGGAAAATCCGGGTCGGTCGGGCCCATCGGCGGGCTGGCATCGACTGAAATCGACCGCAAACTGACCGCAAGCGGACGTCACCCCTGCATATGGGCCTCAACTAGTGCTCATACGATCAATAAGCAGATAGCTACCTCAGCCGCCCCCACGGGAGGAGTTGAGGCCGGGGGTGTATTTCCGAAAACGCGGGTTCCAAGATCGGACGGCTTCTTGAATCGGGGGCACATCGGGCACCGTCTCTGTAGCCCCCGACCTCTAGCTTTTTTTTCTATAGCATTCCTAGAAGATAGGCTATGGACCTATCATATTTCCAGGGTAGGTGGTGCTCGTTCGGCTCGGGCATGAGTCCGTGGACACCCCGCCCCCCCCCCCCCCCCCCTCCGTGAGCCAAACGGGCACTGCCCGTCCGCGGTTGCGGCCGACAAGAGGCCGTTTTCGCGCACTGCTGCGCATCACACGAGCGGTTTTATACTGGGAAATAAGCGATAAATACGATACGCTATTCTACATCACTAAACAACGTACCGCGAATTGTATACTTCGCTATATCTCCGATTAGGCACCCGCCGTGTTTCGTCGGAGCTGGTGGCGCATTGCGAGGCCACCTTTCGGTGACCGCTGCACGGCGAACCCTAGCAGCTCAACAGCGGGATGAGCACCATGTGTCCGGACCGGACCCTCCCACCTTACATACTTCATTTAGATCTTTCTTTGTGCGGCGCTTCTTACAGCTACACATGCACATGGCGGCTGCTCAACAATCCGCCTCCCGTACCATTTCATCACTGCGTCCTTCGGTTGTTACATTGCGTGTTACAACTGGTTCGCAACGACCAAGCTTCGGGCGTGTACGTTACGCGCGTGACAGGCGCTACAAGCGTGACGGGCGCGCGGGGCGGCCCTCCTACCTGAACCTTGCCCTGCAAACCCGTACTGATGTTGTTGCCAACCCGTTCCAGCAATTACCGGCCAACCGACGGCAACCTAACAGCCGCCGCCGCCGAATACTTTGCTAAAATGAACCCCCTTATACTCCGTCGGCCAAGCGCCGTACGTACTTACGTAATTCACGAGCCCGAAGCTGTCATACCTTGGGCTGCTTCACTCCGGTCTCGTCTGCAGGAGGCGTTCGGCTTAGACGAGCTGGGACAGCGGGCCCTCGACCTACTCTCCCGCTCCCTCACCGCTCAAACGCTCAAGAGTTACGCCGACAGACTGTCTTAGTTCGCAGAGTTCCGCCACGACTCCGAAAACATCAGCCCGATGGTGGCGACAACTGCTACTGTCGTCCGGTATGTCGCTTGGATTGGTGAGCGGGGTCATATTGGGGCTAAGTCGTTACAACCCTACTTGTCAGCAATCAACCTACTTCGAGTCCAATAATTGGACTTCGATTCCAATTATTGGAGTCGTTACAACCCTACTTCTTCGAGCTACACAACCTCTACTCGATCGCCAGGGACAGGATGCACCTTACCGCCGCTCGTCGTGGCCTGCGGCGTAGGCAATGCCGCATGGGGGCTGCTCCTTTGCGAGTCCCTCTGTCTGTTAATGTCGCTTACAGCTTCGTCGAGCGCGCATAGTCGATTGTGCCTGTTCCCCTCCCCAAAAACCAGCACGACTCTCGAGCCCTCATGGCCTCGGTTGTCAACTTCATGTTCTTTGCCATGGGACTGACAGGCGTGTCCTGCCGAGTACGGGACGTGCATGTCGAGGACTACAACATCACCTTGCAAGTGTACCGCGAGAGGGACGCGCCGGTCGACGTAGCCCCGACGACCTGGCGTACTGCTCTTTGCAGTGTCGGAGCACCACCCCATTGCGTGTCTCATACACCACTTCATCGACCACGTACATTCTGCCCCCTGGTCCATGTTGCCTTGGCCGAAACAAACTTCTGGGCGGTCACCCCGAGCGAGCATTCCAAGTCTTGGACTGCCGCTACAATGTCGGACTGGCTCTCTACGGTCGTTCGTCTTGTCGGTGCTACCCCCCCTGCCGGCACTTCCCGCAGCTCACACAACCTTCGCAAGGGAGCAGCATATGCCGCTAACGCCATCGGAGCCCCACTGTCCCACATCCGCTACCAAGGCGGCTGGGCCACCAACGCCGACGTCGTTTTGGACTACATCGACCCCAACTTCCTTCCTTCGCCCGGCGCGTGGTTCTTCTTCGGTCACATCGCGCCCCTCCGCCGCTTCCAAGTCCAACAAGACTCCCCGGCGGGGTGGCCTTCCAAATGCCCCCTTTGTGACCTGGCGCTACCCCGTCTCCGTCAATCTACCGAACTCTCCGTTCGCTCATCACAAGCAAAACCAGACTTAACTTTGAAATGCTTTAACCTTGTTTATGGGGTTTCCTCTTTTCTTTAAACGCTTTTTCGGCTACCGTTGCTGCTAAGTGGTACGGGTTACTAGGCACGTGTCGTTGCGCGCTTTTGGGTGTAGCACGAGTAGACATAAAAGCAGCCGTACAAGCTGAGCCTGCTGTTAGACGTAGCGGACCCCCCCCCCCCCCCCCCCCCCCCTCCTTTCTCGCCACGCTTTATTCACTTAACCTTCCTGCCAATTTCGGCTCTTGTACAAGCCGAGTACAAGCCTGCGCGAACTTCTTGGCAGAACCAGACTCAACTTTGAAACGCGGTATGTCGGGAATAATAGCGACCTTACTAATTTGCAGTATTAACGCATCGCGTGCGAAAAGTAGAATGAAGGTTCACCCCGCCCCGGGTCATCGGCCTAAGCCGCTTGCCCAGCACTGCCTGACCTCGTACGCCAACTGCAGTCGTACGGGTATGTCTGCGATGGCATGGCCATTAATTCAGGAGCATTATCGCAATTTGGCCATATTAAGGCCACTTAGTACGCAATTACCGGCTATTTGAGTATTTTGGTATTAATATGGGGCTTCGCGTCATATGTTGGGCGAGATATTGGGCGGTGACGTCAGCATCGGCGCGACACGTCAGCGAGCGTACACACTCGCGTATGTACGACCAAATTGCGCAGACCGATCCGCCCAATATGAGCTCATTTCAATCATGCATTCGAGTCTGGTTTTGCCAAAAAGGGTGCGGAGGCTGTTTTACACGGAAAAGCGCCATTTTATGGCTAGGAAGGTTCAGCGAAAGGGGAGGGAATGTCGGAGGAGGAGCCCGCAGGGCGGAGGCGGAAAACGGGAGGGCGCTGCCGAAGGCAGCGAGCTGGAAGATGGCAGACGAGCTGCTGGTGGCTGTCCTAAGTAGCTCCCCGGCCGGGAGCGCAGGGCTCGCGGGCGATGGGGTAGCCCGTACCAAACCCCGATGGTAACGGCTTCAAACCACTACAGACCGTACGGGTCGCACTAGGACAGCTATAGTCCGTTAGGAAACCCCATAAACACGTTTAGATCATTTCAATCATGCATTCGAGTCTGGTTTTGCCAGTTTACACGCGGTTCGTTTACGACTGCGAGCGTGGGCAGTCGGCAGGCGTGCCGACCAGACGAAGGCGGAAGATGTCTTGAGTTGTAGAGGGGTCTCGCGCCAAGAGGACCTCGATCGAGGCGCAGGCGCATCAGACGCGGGCGGGAGATGTTGACGCCGGCATGACATAGGCCGGACGTGTCGCGGAATTAAAGCGCCGTCTCCCGACGGCGCCCTATAGCATTGGCTGCGCGCCTTGGTGGCGTGCGGCACGAGCCGGAACTGCAGGCCAGTAGAAGCAGCAGGGGTAGCAAAGCTCAAGTTGGCGACGAGCGCCCAGCAAAGCAGCGGCACAGGCACGAGTAGGACGAGTACAGCTGCGCGCACGAGCGCGCGAGCGCGCCGAGTACAGTCAGGTGAAGTACTGGTGCACTGTACCCGACGCGATGATAACTCGTACCCTGTACCTGTACTGGCGATGCACGTTACGAGGGGTGGACACGCAACAACTCGCGATGACAGCGATGTACTGCTGTCGTAATCACCAGCGGTGGTTGTTTCGCCCCCTTGCGCGAAGAGCGGCGGGTGAAACGCACAACGCTGAGGGCGCGGAAATGTGGAACCCTGTGTGGTCGTGCCGTACCGGTTCAGGTGTGTCGGGGTCGGTTGTCGGCGACGTCGCAGAAGACCCGCCGACTCGGTTAGCTGTCGCCGTGGGTCTTTCTTCGCGGAGAGCGATGAGCCGACCGCCGTTGCTGCACCAACGACGGCTGCTGACCAACCCACAAAGCGTAGGCTTAGGATGATGCCACGAAACGCACAAGTCGCGTTAGGTGGCGGAGCTGTCCCCCGGCGGGCAGCTTGTGTTGTCACAGATGCGTTGCCGTGACGTTGGAAGCGGGTTGGCCGGCGTAGAGGCCCTTGTAGCCTATGCCGGCCCGTAACGATGCCAATTATGTCGGAGCGAGGGTGACGACGAGGCGGCCGCTGCTGCTGCACCAGCGACGGCCGCCGAAGTCCCAAACCCAGACTTGGCCAAGGGTAGTTACGTACACCACGAGACGCCAGGCACGCCAGGTGGTAGAGCTGCCCCCCGGCGGGCAGCTGCAGGTTGTCGTGGTCCTTGTGACGACGACGTTGGAGTAGGAGACGTCGGAGACGCATCGGCACGGGCCGCACAAACGCCTCCCACTGCGACCACAGCAAACGTTGCTGAAGCTTCATTGGGGCGAGGGCAACGAGCCCTCTCAAAACACCGGCGCGTGAGCGGCGCCACCCATGTAACAAGCCAATTACGCGAGTAGTTCCGGAAAACCACAGCATGTAACGACCGTTGATGCCACGGCGCCCTGCTGCGAGGACACGGGGACTGGGTTGTAGTGTCTTGCGGGACAACAAGTGGTCGCCCCGACGACACGGACGTCCTCCTCCGTCCGCGCCGATTTGTTGCGGTGGGCGTAGTTGTCGTCGTTGACAACCGTGACGAGCAGCGGCCATGGTGCCGAGCGCGTCCACCTCACCTAAACCTCAAGAGTTGACTACTGCGAGAGGGCGCTCCACTGCGGGAGCCCCGAAGGTCTGTATTGCGACTCGACTTCGGGTGTTGAGGTTTAAACCCCCCCAACGGGGACCCCCCAGCTCCAATTCCTTGCCGTGCGCATCGCCATCCGAAAACGTCCCAGCTGCAAAGCCAGGGCAAAAACGAAAAACGACCTCGGGCGCACGAGTAGGGAAAACCACACTACCGAGGGGCTGTCTGTCGCTGCCTGATGTTGTAACGCATGTGCGCGGCACGACGACTCACTACCGGGTGGATGAACCTCGGTGCGGACTTGTTCAGCCTCAGTGACCCTCGCGCGCACAAGTACGCGAAGCCGCTGCCGAAGGCAGCGAGCTGGAAGATGGCAGACGAGCTGCTGGTGGCTGTCCTAAGTAGCTCCCCGGCCGGGAGCGCAGGGCTCGCGGGCGATGGGGTAGCCCGTACCAAACCCCGATGGTAACGGCTTCAAACCACTACAGACCGTACGGGTCGCACTAGGACAGCTATAGTCCGTTAGGAAACCCCATAAACACGTTTAGATCATATCCGGCGGACCCGGCATACTGGGCGTGATATTCATTGGAGAGGCAGATCTATCCGAGATTTTCAAATTTGGCAGAACTGAATTCTACTGCTACGGGCTACATCGGCTATGGCCGTAGGTGACGACGGTGGAGGCGATTTTGTATGCTCGTGCTGGCGGAAACGAAGTTTACCAGAGGGGCGAGGCGCGACGAGGAGAATATATCTGATAGGAGGAAATCACCATATAAATTTCTAAAAAGTGAAATAAAAGTATTTTACTATTAATTAATACCCCCCAGAATTAAATTTTCCCTGGTCTGAAGATGAATGTTGAGGATTATTTTGTTGCAGTGTGCACAATGCATCACGGAGCTTGCAAATCACATCAGAGTTGACAAAAGGTGGTCGGGAATGTTTACATCGAGCAGCAATTCTAGATGGGTAGCATCCCAACTAACATCACTCTAGCAGGTAAGAGCAATGGCGTCGTCATCGGCTGGGGGTGCTGGGGGTGTTGCGCCCTGCTCAGCGAGCTTGTCATCGGCCTCAATGGCATCTACCATAGCATCCTCTACCATGTTCAACACATCATGATCATAATTCTGAAGTAGGCGCAGATTGACACAACAATACAAAAGTTTGACAACATTGTCATGCTTGAGAGAAGCACGGCCATTGGTGGCTACTCGCTTGTGAACAGAGTCCATCATGCGCTGCACATGACAAGCAGTGAGGGAGCAAGAGAGCAGACGGAGAGCAATCTCCTCTAGAGGAGTGGAGCACTTGATGTAATTGGTCCACCACAGAAGAGGGCATTCCGCCGCCTGACACTTCATGATTGCCTTTTGAGTGCCAGAGAGCTCACACCCATGGTTCTTGCTAGCAATACTCGTACCGATACTCGGCTGCCGGATATTGATACGAGTACAGCACGCAATATATACCGGTACTCGGCTGCCCGTGTACCGGCTATATGGCTATATATGCGGCTGCCCGCAAGTATATGACATGTTCGGATCTTTGAATTGCTTTCACTTCTTCTCCAGCCATGCAACTTCTAGGCGAGCATATCTTTCGTTGGCATGATCAGTCACCTCATGCCGAGCGGTGTGATAAACGCCAACGCTGGCAAGGTAGTTGTTGAAGTCCTTGATTGTAGCATCAAACTCCGCGCCCGAGCAATACTTGCCAAAGATGGTCCGTAGGTGCTCGCGAGATGGGGCCTCCAGAATGTGCCCGGCCGCCGACATGTAGGGGTCGAGCAAGAACGCAACTTCGTGGATATGACGGAAAAGGGCAACCAAGCGCTCAACTCCATTCCAGCGCCGAAAGAAAGCAATGGTTGCATTTCGCTTCATGTTCTGCACAACCTCGGGATCCAGCCAGCGCAGTGCAGTCCCACTGGTGAAGGTCTTGCATGGGGCCAGTGAAGATAGGGCATACGAACGACATCCGTGTGTTGCCCTCGATGAATCGGATAGCATCCTCCAAGGGGGATAGCATGCCGAGCGCGGTCTGGCCATCATCCTAGAAGCGCATGTTGCCGACAAGATCTCTAAAGCGTTGAACATTGGCGACACGGGACCCATTCTTGTTTGTGGTGGCGTCCTTGTAATCTGCGTCACGCTTCTAATCCAGCAGCTCCCGCATGTTCATGCAATCCTCCAGACTACTACGTAGCATCCAAACAACATAGGAGAAGCGAGTGTCCGGGAGGGTGCGCATGCCGATGCCAGCAAGACCCTTGAAGCGAAGAAAAATATGGCGTAGCCGCTCATGAGATGTTATAAACACAACTATGAACGTGGCGTCAGCCATGACCCACAAACGCGGGTCGAAACGTCACGAGAAGTTGAATGAAGAACGGGGTTTGGACGAGGTTGAAAGACAGCCCGCACCCAACAATGAAAAGGCAGATAGCTGCGTTGATGACATCACCTTGTCCCTTTGTGCATGTGTCCATGAAGTTGAGGGTGGTTTGCTGTGGGTACCGACCAAGGGGGTTCTCGATCCATGAGAGATAGTCTGAGCACTCTGCGAACATGTGGCGCTGGTGCTTGCTCATGGTTGTTCTTGGTTGGCGACGACAGGCCGTTGCACGACCACGGAATGGACAGCGCCGCCACGTGCGGCTTTCGCCACTTTTTCGGGATGCTCGGCTTCAATAGCCTACCTCTTGTCCTTGGGGCTGTGAAGACATGGCGGCACATATCGATTATAACAAATATCCATGTGACGTGCATGTGTTTTGCAAACGACCTCATGCCACATTGCTACATCAAATTAGAATAAGCAAAAACAACAAGGCCAATACCTTTGGGATCTCCTTGCAAGTGAAAAGGAGATGCTCAACGAACTTCGTGGGGTTCATGCCGCCTTTGAAAAGCTGCGTGTATGGACAGTTGCCGTGCGCGCATTTGAGGCCCTCCACCCTCACGATTTGTACGTCGCCTTGGCAGCCAGTGGTCTTGCCGAGGCGGACTTGCTCCTCCTTGAAAAGGTCTTGACGACGTGGCCATTCGCCTCGAGGTTGTTGGGCTTCCGCCCCCGCATGCTGCCTACAGTCATAGCGAGTGCGAGTTGGGTGAGAGTTGCGGGCGCGATGAGCGAAGTGACGACTGGCGAACGATATTCGGGCGGGTGGGAACTCATGTCGCGAAGCTATCCGCCTCTCGTAGGTCGCCCGCCCGCCGATTGCACGTCGATTCGCAGGCCACCTACCGCGCCAAGACGCTGACTCAGCGCGAAAAATCGCCTTGGTCGCCGGCTCGCGACGTTGCAACATGTGTTGTGTACTTTCTGACGCCTCTCGGCGGTGCGGAAGGCGGACGAAACACTGTGCGTCGTGTGCGATGGCCGCTGGAGGCGGTTGCCTGCCGCTGCTTGCTGCGGCTCCAGGCGCCCGCATGCCCGAAAATATTGCTTACCAGTAAATTACCGGTAACATTAATTAATAATGGGACATGTTACTTGTATCCAGTGGATACAGCGTTATTTGTATCCAGGTCCAACTGCAGCTTCTGGACAAGCCATTCTGGACAAGCCGCGGTAGCGCCTCCAGTACCCGTAGCACAGAAACAGAGGCACGACTGTACTACAGGGTCCGGGCACGGATATAAATTAGGTCGCACTGGACGCCGTTGACTCGCAGTGTCGTCCCGCACCCATCCGGCACGATGCCACATCTCCCCCGCCCGCTTGCGCCTGTATAGGCGGCGCCGGATGTGCCACCCATGATACGTTTGGTAGTCCGCACTCCTTGCCTCCCACCGCACAGACGCCCGAGGCTTGCACTATCCGTTCCGTTAGCGCCAGTTGAGCCCGCCGCGTACAGTGCGCCGCCTCCAGTCGGAAGCTATGCCCCTGACGCTACAAATCCAGAGTTTGACCGCTTCTCCGTCGACGACCCACCTCGCGTCGGCCACGTGCTCGCCAGGGGCACGACACCCCACGAGGTCATCGCTCGCTACGCACATGACTACGCCACGGCTGTTGGGTATACTCAGAAACACCTCGCCGACTACAAGAACGCCGAGGGGATCCCGCGCCGCCTCCGAATTCAGTGTGGGCACTCTGGCAAGCCCGCGCCATGTCTCAAGGTGCGTAACCCCTCCATGCACCGCCAACGTTCCAGTAAACGCGTGGGATGCTGCCCCTACCTCCTTACAATATGGCGTACGACTAATCGCCCAGGCGAGCACACCAGCCGAGCGGCGCGCTGCGACTATCTCGCGTGGGTTGTGACAGCCGTAACAGGTTTGACACACGGTCTGTGCGAGGGCCTATCTGGGGGGACCCACTCTTGTGGGTCACTGGCAAGCAGAGCAGAACATGGATTGCTGTGGTGGTTGCTGTGGTGGACCCCGCGATGATCGCTGTGGTGGCCGATGTATTTCCCCAGGCCTACCACAGATGGTGCATGTACCACCTGATCGTCAACATTTCAAGAACTGCAGCAGTGCAGCGGGCGGCGGCATCGGACAGCTTATAGTGGACTTCATCATCACATCCAGAACACAACCCGAGGTTGCCTTTCGTGCCCGGTGTCCCCGCCCCCCCCCCCCCCCCCCCCCCCCTGCCGTATGGTGCCGCTCTCCCCCTCCCATACTCTGAGTCCCCCAACCCATACATCCAGCCCCGAGCTGCATTATGCTGCTCGCCCTCCCATACTGTGACTCCTCCAGCCCATATATCCAGCCCCGCGCCGTATTATGCTGCTCGCCCTCCCATACTGTGACTCCTCCAGCCCATATATCCAGCCCCGCGCTGCATTATGCTGCTCGCCCTCCCATACTGTGACTCCTCCAGCCCATACATCCAGCCCCGCGCTGCATTATGCTGCTCGCCCTCCCATACTCTGACTCCCCCAGCCCATATATCCAGCCCCGCGCCGTATTATCCTGCTCGCCCTCCCATACTCTGACTGCTCCAGCCCATATATCCAGCCCCGCGCTGCATTATGCTGCTCGCCCTCCCATACTGTGACTCCCCCAACCCATACATCCAGCCCCGCGCTGCATTATGCTGCTCGCCCTCCCATACTCTGACTCCCCCAGCCCATATATCCAGCCCCGCGCTGCATGATGCTGCTCGCCCTCCCATACTGTGACTCCCCCAGCCCATACATCCAGTCCCGAGCTGCATTATGCTGCTCGCCCTCCCATACTCTGACTCCTCCAGCCCATATATCCAGCCCCGCGCTGCATTATGCTGCTCGCCCTCCCATACTCTGACTCCCCCAGCCCATATATCCAGCCCCGCGCCGTATTATCCTGCTCGCCCTCCCATACTCTGACTGCTCCAGCCCATATATCCAGCCCCGCGCTGCATTATGCTGCTCGCCCTCCCATACTGTAGCTCCCCCAACCCATACATCCAGCCCCGCGCTGCATTATGCTGCTCGCCCTCCCATACTCTGACTCCCCCAGCCCATATATCCAGCCCCCGCGCTGCATGATGCTGCTCGCCCTCCATACTGTGACTCCCCAGCCCATACATCCAGCCCGAG